>WKFP01014260.1:108967-132607 GCA_011057875.1 Pterocles orientalis
AAGCCCTTTCAAAACACGTATGCGTGGGTGTGCTTGCACATACATACACCCTAGCTCTGCTCTTTAGGCCACCTTCTAGGACATAAAAATTTACCAAATTGTCTTCTCCACTTTCTTTTTTTTTTTTAATATTCCCTTATTCTAGAATAAATGTTTGATCCTGACCCATGAAAGTGATGCAACGCTATAGCACTGACTGCAGGACAAGGGAAATCTCCTAAAGGGAGTTGCCACATCACCATGTTCACCCATACTGCCATGATCTTGATCCTTTATCTAGTAGGGACGTACCTCCATTTTCTGCATAATAGTTGTCTTCATCCCCTGTGTGTCCCTGGGATTCCGGGTGGTGCTTCTTGCGCTTTTTTTCTTCCTGCAGTTCCTTCTGTTGTAGGAGACGGGCAATGTCCTGCGGAGATGGAAGAAAACAGACATTACCTTGTCCTCCAAAAAAAACCCCACCAAACTTCAGATTCTTTTATCCAAATTCTTTATTCAATTATAAAAATTTTATTCAATTACAAAATTTTCAGGCATGGCAATGACAGGGTTAGTCTCCAATTCAGCCCCTGGGTTGGACGGGGCTTTCAATTTGGTGGCTGACCCAAGGGACCACCTCAGCACTTAACCTCCCCCAGACCCACTGGGGGGCTTCCAGCCCCACAGCAGACCCACAGGCTCCTGGTTCCACCCACACACACAATCCTGCAAAGCTCTAATGGCCACAGCACGGCAGAAAGGACTGTGCTTGCAACCCTGGGCTTTCAGCAAGGATTTGGAAGCCACACAAGTGCACACCCGCTCACGGGAGGGGGCTGGACCCCCGAAACCTCCTCCAGGGAAAGGAGAACACAGAGCCAAAGACTGGAAGGAGTTCCCAGAGCAAGTCATGAACTCGCTTCAAACCCGCTGTAATTTACGGAGACTGTAGGATCCCCAGCGGGGAAATGCATCAACTTGACAGACAGAGGCTGAAGGGAAAGAAAATCGAAAGGGACGTTAGGAATAGAGGACTGGGCACAAGGCAGGAACGCCGCGGGGACGGCAGCAGTTTATCTTCTGTCGCAGTTTTGGTAGATACGCCATCAAAAGAGAACAGCGCTCTGTTTTCCTAATTGGTTTTCCTTCGAGATGACTAATGGATCAACAAGACCTGGCAACAGCAAACAGCTCCCTGGGGCTTGCTCATTTGGGGCCCAAAAGCTTGTGAGTCAGCAGAGCTGGTCTGAAGCTCAGAAGAGAAGCTGGAAGATGCCAGCAGGGCATGCTAGCCCTCTGGATGTTATTCATTTAAGCCTCCTTTAATTCTCGGGACCTTTATAGAGCCATGCATGTGAAGCGTTTGCTGCTGGCAGGAAAGGCATCGCTGAAATGCAAACTGAGAGCCAGCACCCTCCAGACAAAGCCAGCACTGGAGGACACCGGATGGGTGTTCAAGTACAAATTATTATTTCAGGATTCAGATCAGATCTGCTCATTAACCAGCTCTTTACACCCCCCAAAAAAAAAAAATCCTTCCCTGCCAAGGTTAACCTCTTCTAGCAAGTACAGTAAGTCTATAAATACATGGGCTTAAGAACATTATCTCCAGGACTGAGACAGCTCAGGATTTGTAAATCCACACAAACCACTTCTTACAAACCAGACTGGTAGGCAGGTAGGCTGAGCACCTCATTTAAAAACCCAGCACAGCAGCCCGGATCTGCCCCGAGCACAGCACTGGAGTAACGCTGCCAACCACTACAGATAGTAGAGACCCATCAGGTTCACCGGGCAGTTACTACACCCTCGTGTGCGGCAAATATATGGCTAGACTGGCGTGTGGTCAGCCGTCCAGTACCCACTTGGACTTAATGGTATAAGAAGAAAACCTGCAGAGCAAACCGATCCATCTGTCAGGTCGGGATAGATTCCTAATTCAGGCTCTTCCAGGAAACACAGCCTTGTGTTCAAGCTCTTCCTAGAGAGGAAATGCCCCCAGGTGCTTCTTGAGCATCTTAAGACTGCTCAGACTTCTCAGGAAATAGCTGTGATCAAGCACGGGGCCACACTCCAGGCTCACACAGGTGTCCCTCCGCTCTGGGGCTTTCTTCAACACCTGATCTGAGAGGCTGTTCACATTAATGTGACCAACAAGCCAGATCCTCTGAATACCAGGGACAAAGCACACTGCCCACTCTCGAGCAACAGCAGCAGAGCAATGTTCTGAAATCGCCAAAGGAATCTGCCAGCAAGAGACTGCAAGAGGGTGTTCAGGCTGGGAAAGATTAAAGATGAAGGAAGGTAATGGAGGAGCCAGAGACGGACAACGGCTGGTTTGAGGCTCCTGCTGAAGTCTTTGCACCAAAGATGAAGGAAGGTAATGGAGGAGCCAGAGATGGACAACGGCTGGTTTGAGACTCCTGCTGAAGTCTCTGCACCAAAGATGAAAAAATTGCAACCCAGGATTCTCCCAAAAGTAGCACCTGCCTTCTTGCATTTGAGAGAGCAAGCAGATAGACCTCGGAGTGCACAAACAATTACAACGTCCTACAGCAGGGCAGCAAACACCTCAGCAAGACCCGTCTATTGCTTGTCCTCTTAGCAAAGCCACCCGCAACAGCCACCCTTGTGACCCTGGAGCATGAGGAGCCAGACTGTATCTTATTCCTGTAACAGGAGCCCCCCAAACCTCCGTGCATACTGAGATGAGTGACGACCAGGACGGACACCACGCGAGCCAACTGCTGTGGCTAATGGCCGAGAAATTCCTGCACTGGAAGGGCTGCTACAAATAACCCCGTCATCCCTGCAGCTTTAAAGGTTACCTCGTCGTTTTCTTCTTGCCTCCGGCGCTGCTCCGCTTCAAACACCAGCTTCACTTGGATTTCCTGAGCGATCTCGGAGTCCTGCTGTTCTCTAGAAGGCAAGGAGATGAGGATTATAGGCAGCTAAAGTCACAGGCATCCGTCAGCCTGGAGAAAGAAACAGAACAGCTACAGGACCCATCTGATTTACACACGAGAATTATTACTCGGTATTAGTGCAGAGCCTATGAATCCTCACCAGGGAGCAGAACTCCCCACACTTACTGCTGGACAAATTTAGGAAATAGGTCCCAAAACATTCACAGTCCAAGTATAAAGCAAGAGAAAAGCGATTCACAGGGAGTTTGCTAAGAGTCATAAGAGAGGGGAGGCCAAGGCAGTGCACAGAGGTCTCTGCAAACAGCCAAATTCTGCTGAGGAGCTTTTGTCCGTGTGGTGCCCAGGGAGGGGTTCAGGGGCCGGGTGAATGCGGGTATTTCTGGGAAGTGGTTTTCACATGAAAGCCAAGAAGGAGAAAGTGCAGAAACGCTGACAGCAGGCTGAGCGGAGAGTGGAGGTGGCAGCTCGGTAATGAAGAAGAAATGCTGCCGAGGTGGGACGAGACGCAAAAGCAGAACTGGTGCCAAGGGGCCAGAGAGCGATGCGAGGCAAAACCAGGGGTGAGGGAGCAATTGTCCGTTGCAGGTGCAGGAACAACAATATTGCATGAGCTGAGGACAGAAAAAAAGAGATACCAGAGTAATTGAGATGTGAAATGAGTGTCGCCTGTGCAGACAGACCGGGAAGGCTGTATTTCAGGGATGTCACACAGAAAGCATCTGCAAGAGTCGTGCCACACTCAGCTGCGTGCTCCGACACCTGGAACGATGGCCAGGGCTTCCTTAGGGCAACCCAGAAAAGGGCTGGGGGATTAGAGGAGAAATATTAAGAGCTCTCTCTTTCAGCACTGTTGAAATTCAGCCAAAGACTAGCTGTAAACAGGTCAAAAAAAAAAAAAAGAAGTTATTTCTGCAGCAAAGGCAAAGCATAGAAGGAGATGAGAATGGGAACAGCAACAGGCAGAGCTTACTTTATTAGAATACAATCTTAGAACACACTGGCAATGATCAGATAGGTGATGGGAGGACTACCAAGAACAAATTAAGAAGTCAAGCAAATATTTCAAGAGAAGCAGGTTCAGTTACATCAAAGGTGTGCTGTGTGGGCTGGAGCAACTAGCTCTAGGCTTGAGCAAGGATCAGGGCATGAATGACCTTGCTCGGAAGCCAGGACTGGAAGGAAGTCTAGGACATGAACAGAGGAAATTCAAATTGTAAGTGCAGACAAGCACTTTTGGTGGGCAAGCAGAGAAAAGGGGCATGGCTGGAGCAGCCCGTGGTACCGCAGAGCCTGCTTTTAGAGAACGTGAAGAACAACGAGAGAAGAATGAGTGGACATGGCGCTCAGGGTGGGGAGGAAGGACACTGCAACGAGTTCAGAGGACAAATGCCACCAAGAAACAACTGATCTGTCACAGGGAATGAAAAGGAACATGCAACAGGAGGGAAAAAAAGCTGCAACTGGGTACTGCATGGTTTTTACATCCCTTTCCCCAAACACATATGAACCCCAAGTCAAGTGTGACAACATGACATTTCCTTCCCTTTCCCAGACCACTACACTCGCTTGTGCATATCCATAAACTGTCTAGAGACGCCCTGGAGAGCCCTCCTGAATCCCAGTGTTTCTAGGGCTGGAGTTACCAACAGGTCAATAATAATAATATCTTCAGACACGAGTTTCTATTGAAACTAATAAAACCTGGCATTTTGTGTGTCTGTATGCATTTCACTTGACTCCAGAGAGAGACCTGTTCAAAGGTGCACAAGCTCACACCGCAGCAAATCTAATCCTTGAACCTGTCACAGAAAAAGGGACCTTGGCAAACCTGGCACCAGCAGGGAACCAGAATCCCCAGCAAAACAATAGCTGAGCGTGCAAATCCTGGGGAGCAGACTGCCAGTGGGTCTGAGAGCGGATCCTTTACGCCCTCAGTCTCAGAGGACATGAATCCAGGTAGAAAACAAGTTCGAAAGGTCAGACATATCAAGGCATTGCACGGCTCCGGTTCCCCCAGCACCTGTGAACAGAGCTAAGGTGCCAAATTCACCAGCACCAAGTGACTCGCTAAATGCTTAAAATACCTCTTATTGCAGACCAACGGGAGACAGGAATGGCTAATCATGTTTCAGAGCCAAGGCAACAAGGTCATTGCCTCTCCATTCGCGAAGAACACGACAAGCAATGCAAAAGCAGAAGCATTTTCTTGTTCCTGATGACACTCATCTTGGAATATCCATCTAAGAACCACTGAACAGCAACAGATTAGATTTTAGGGTTTATTGCTCTGTGGTAATTAAATACTGAGGTTTGATTAGTTATTCAACATAGGCTAGTGTTTCAATTCGACCGAGCACAAGCAAAAAGGTTAAAGAACTTCGACAGCTCTTCTTGTCCTTCGGATTCTTTAGCGTGAGTTCAAGTGCCCATCAGTCCCCAGAAATCAGACAGAGCATCACGAGCATCCCTCAACATCACGCCTAGGTGTCCTTCCTGGGCAGTGTTAAGAGTGTCAAGGAAATTCTACATCAGTTTAGTAAAGAGAAAAAAGAAAAAGCCAGTGTGCTCAGAGAACTCCTGTTCACGCTGACTGGTGCAACTAATTGTTGCCAGATGAGGAGAAAAAAAAATAAAAGGGTTTAAGGGAACTGTTCATGTTAGTGTAACAGAACCATCACAGCACTGGGAGCAAAATGAGGAAAGAGCTGATTTTCACGGTATTTCCAACAGTTATTTTAGCAACCTTGCTACTATGCTTGGCAGCATGCAGGCTGCTCAGCCAGATGCGAGAGATGCTTTTAACGAAGCATGAAAATAAGGTTTGATGCTTCCCTCAATTCTTAAAAAAAGTTATTTCTATCCTCTCATTTATCTTCACTAAGTCTTTCTGAGAGAATCTAGGATTTGAAAGACAGAAGAAAGCCCCTAAATTTGAAGAACATTTATGTTCCCTGTTTCTAAAGTCAACCCAGTTCTGCCCCTTTATGCCTCCCATCACCTCGCCGTGTCAAACTGTCCTAGACGCCACAGAAAGCGGCAACAGCGAGGACCACTGTCGCCAGAACATGCTGATCTTGCACAAGGAAGACAGAGGGAATGGACAAAGAACTAAGGAAGAAAAAGATCCAATTACAAAAGGATGCTTCCAACTTTTTTCCCCTCCTCTTGCAGAAGAGCTGCTGCTGACACTACAATTTTGCATCAGCAGTTCTGCCTGTAACTTGGCTCACGAAGTTCATAAATCCCATTTTAGAGTCCTGCAACAGGAAAATTGTTTGCAGTTCCCAGCAAAAAAGAACTCATCTGTGTCATACAGAACTAATTTTTACGTTGTCATTTACATGCTCACATCTCTAATGGGTAATGAAGACAAAACTATTGAGAGAAAGCACAGATTTGAGAGACACACACATCCCTGCCAGTGCTGCCTGAGGATGCTGGGAACATTGAAATCAGCGGCTGATTTGTCACGCCCCACCTTCTAATCTTTTATGAGCAGCTCCTTTGAAGCCAGTCCTATATCTGACACATCTGCCATACAGAGCTCTTCTGCTCCATCGCTGCCTCTGCCGGATGAGCCACCCAGGGTCTGTGATGCGGTGGGTGGCATCACGGAGCACGCACAAGCCAGGAGGCAGCGCAGCTGCTGGGAGATGCGCCCTGCCTTGCAGAGCCTGCCTTTGCAGGGGAATCCCATCAGAAAGCACGCTCCCATCTCCCATCATCGTGATCTGAGCCCTGTCACAAAACCCATTTGTTACACCCCATGTATTGCAAGAGACTGGGGTGGGCAGGGCAAAGAAAAAACAAGAAAAACAAAGAAAAAAGAATTGATGTCAACTCTGAATTGGAAAATATATTTTTTTGCCCTGCACTGCCATGTTTCATTTCCACACCAGCTCCACAGCCTAAGAGCCACGGCACACAGCCAAATCACCGGCCACAGGGTTAGATCTGGCGTGTGGGGCCTGAGCAAACCTGCAGAGCCAACGGGATTACTCATTAAACATCCTCCCACAGCCGCTGCAGAAGTCAGTGACTGCAAGAGAAGGCTTGTCCCCAACACCCATCTCCAACAACTGGCCCTGGGGCAGCAGCTCCTCTTCCCAGGTCACTTCACGCTGGAGTATCTGCAAACACAAGCAGGGGCTTCAGCCGTTCAGGGCAGCAGGACACCAAAAAGCATCATGTCCAGCTCCTCATGAGCCCACCAGGGGAGGTCTAGGCTGGATATTAGAAAAAATTTCTTCCTTGAAAGAGTGATCAGGATCGGAACAGGCTGCCCAGGGAAGTGGTGGAGTCACCATCCCTGGAGGGGGTCAAGAAACGTGTCGATGTGGTGCTGAGGGACATGGGTTAGTGGGTTGGGTGGGGTTGGGTTGATGATTGGACTTGATGATCTTTGAGGTCTTTTCCAACCTTAATGATTCTATGATTCATAAGGCACAACGCGAACATGCCAATATCTGCAATTTCCAAGAGAATCCACTGCAACACCGTGAATTTCTGCAGTGTGGTTTCTTCTCTCTCAGACTGCAGCCAGGGACAAGGTCAATGCAAGTGACCAAGTCACCCCACTTTGCCAACAGGCAGCAGAACAGGAAAGCTGCTTCCCACGGTCAAGCAACAGAATCTAAGCCAGGATGGGCAGCAGGACCACCTGCCCCCAGCACGTTCTCATGACTCTGTGCCAGAGCCTAGAACCAACACTTCCACAGACACGGACAGAAAAGGAAACAAAAGCAAAGGGCTGATCGACCTGAACCCCACGTACTGTCAATCAACTCAAACCAAGGCAGCCGACTTCAGCGCTCTGACCAAACCAGCATTTCAGAAGCTCCATCCCAAACTCACAAGTCTTTTTGGTGTTTCTGGATTTGAGCACGTGCTTTCAGATCCTCCTCTTGCAGTTTCTTGGCCACCTGCAAATCATGTTTCACCAGACGATTACGCTGAACGTTTGTTGCCAAGTGATGCTCAACTGGAAATAAACACAGACAAGAACCCCCAGATCAGCCTGCAGAAGTACACGGTGTGAACAAGACAAAGCAAGCGGGAGGGATATTCCAAGCCAGAAAGGAAGACAGCTCTTGCCAGGGAAACCTCCTGTAGCATCTCTAAAGGTGGGGAAGTCCTGAACTGAAATGACGCCAGCACCTTGAGATTGCTTCCTTTCAGTACTGAGGGGGTTGTGTATGCATGTCTGTTGGCAAAACAAGATCTGCATATCTTAATCACATCTGCATTTATAGGGAACGCCTTTTAGGCTTTGAATTTCATTTTCTGGCCACAGGAAATTAAAGTGGGGCTGGAAGGGACCACCAGAAGCCAGTCGAGATGAGCAGAATCTAAACCACTTCTGGTGGATGCTTCTCAAGAACCTCTAGAGGAGAAAAATCCTCTTGCTCTCAACTAGTTCCAGAATCTCACTACCTTTATATTTAGCAACAGAGCAACTGAGTACTACAGCAAGTCCTTTACCATACATGGATACCGCCTGCAAGAAACGATGGCTACGTGAGCTGCAGCCCAGAGCCAGCTTTAATTCGGTGGTCTCAGGTTCCCACACCAAGGGCACAACTTCAGCACAAGCTGCAGGCTTGGCGGAGTAGCTGGAGCATTATTAGCACCTAGTAGTGGTAGATACCAACGGTCCTGGCATCCAGCAAAGCAGATTAGAGAGGCCACCACACCTGAAACTGCAGTGCAAACATACCCCAAGTAACAGATAAGAAAAAAAAAAAAAAAAAAAAAAAACAGCATCAAAAGAATCATGGCGGTCTGGGGAGCATACATACACAGAGTTCTGAGGCACTTTCTACCAGCCAAGGTCTGGATGTGTGGTTTTTTACCCCCTCCTGCTCTTGCAGCTATTCTTGCACATCCCTTCGATAACAAGCCTTCTCCGCTCTCCCCTCCACCCTTTTGTTAGTTTAAGACCAAACTGCCCATGCCACCACGGGATCAGACCTTGTGTACAAAACCCTTTGAAGATGCTGAAAACGACCCACAGCCAAGTGAAACGGGAAAGGGATAGCCCCCCTTGGGCACCAGCCCGAAAGCTGCAGATTTTTGCCAACACCTATCACTTTTTTTGATCTTTCAAAGGAACACTCTACCCACAGCGTAGAAAACCACCAAGGTTTATTTTTAACTTGTTATGAGAGGCAGCGGGGCAACAAAACCCAAGTCACATCCATATGGGGACAGGGACAAAGCATCAGGGTCAGTCTTTTGGTGGCAGGTATACATCAGGTTTTTGGTACCCCAAGGACACACTGAGCTGTGCCCCCAGACAGCAGGAGGGGGTCCCGCTCTGCACATCTGCCACATGTGGTTCTGTCTGCTTCAAGGAGAGTTTAAGGCATGGGCACTGAAAAATTTAAGCTAAGCAGCTTAAGAGGACCCAAAAAGGGGAATATCTCCCCTTGGAAAGGTACGGCACAAAGCAGAGAATTCCAGGGTGCTCCCCAATCTGCAGGGCAGGCAGGAACCGCGGCTGCTGTGCTGCAGAGGCAAAACCTCTGGGGAAGAGCAGGGTTTCTCTTTAGCACGCTAGAGCACAGCCACAGCCTAGAAGAGAAAGTAAAAATACCTCAAAACCCCCAGAATGTACCAAAACTACAAGGGGAATTTATAAGGAAGCCATTTATGAAAGCATTCAGAGCAGGAGGAGATAAAAGATTGCCATCACTGCAAAGGGTGGAAAATACTACAAGGAAATGAGACGGCAGCTGTGAGTTCCAGAGCCACGGTCCCACAAGCTTTCCCTCTTCTCCCACGGATGCTCCTATAGAGCCACGGTCCCACGAGCTTTCCCTCTTCTCCCACGGATGCACATGCTTCTATAGAGAAGCATCAAGATGTTCCTCTGCACCCAGGTATTTTCACAAATTATCCAGAAGAGTTTCTATTTGCTTGTACTAAAAGGTCAGATAAATATTTTATCCTTTATCACGTGCAACAGAAATTTTGGCCAAGTGTTGCTGCAGAGGAAGGTTTGCAGATGACAGAAGTTCTAACAGTGCTGGAGGGAAGGAGAGTGACAAGCAGCAGGGTGGGGACAAGGACAAAGATTATGGTTATACCATCTCATAGTGACTCACTTTAAGCACCTACAATTCTGGATGGTGCAATTAAGGTTTTGTTGTTGCTTTTTTTTTTTTTAATTGCAACTTCTTTTTAAAAGTTCCAGTGGGTGTCTGTGTATAAGGAAAGAAACGCTGCCTTCAGCCACGGATCTGGAAAAGCCACAGGCGAGCAGCAGGGCTGTTCACAGGTGACAAACCCAGGGTGCCTCCTGGTTACGAATGCATGTTCTCCTGGGATGGCATAAGGGGACCTTGCTCACGGAGATTTTATTTCCATGGTCCCTACAAAGGGCACATCCAACTCTGAGGCTGGAGCCCTACTGTTAGCTCAGACCTAAGCAAAGACCCCTCAATACAAAAAAAACTTACCCAAATCTAGGGCTGTGCTTTTACAACCACATATTCAAGAAGTAGGACATGTTCCTGACAGTTTAAAAAAAAAAAATGATACAAAAGCAGTGGAGGAAGTGTTATTTTTAACTGCAGCAGGTCTCTGAGCAAGCCCACTGCACAGCTGGCTGAACAGCTGTACCAGCCAGGCAAGGCAGGGCAGGGACAAGGATGAATACACTTCAGAGCTGCCTGTGTTTTGCATTAAGACTGCTGCTGTAAGAAACGCTTATGAAACTGCATCCCAGCCCATCCTCTCCTTTCTGCACAGGCTCACACGCTGCTCTGCTCCCTGGGGTACTCGGGAGCTCTGCGCTGTCGGTCACGGTGCGGACGGTGCTCGCAGACCTTTGCTCCTTCCTCCCCGGAGAGGCACGTGTGCAGGGGACTTTAGGGGTTTTTTTCCACTCCATCCTACCCACATCCAGACAGATTTCTCTATTTGTTTGGGAAAAACACGCTGACACAACAGAAATATGCTTGGCATACAGGCGAGAAAGGGGGAAGGCTGCGGTAGAAGGCTGCTGCTCTTCTCTTGGCAGTCTTGCACCAGCCCCCCCAAAAAAGTCTCATTTCCCCCAGTGAGCTTCATTCCTACAACGTAGCAATGATTGTTCAACCCTTCTTGATTGATGGGCCACTAAAAACTTCCTAAACAAAGCATAGACTCCTTACATCAAAACCCCAATCGCACATAGATGGGTCTGCTGCTTCTGGACAGGAGTTCATGGGTCTCCAAAGTCAAACAAACGGGGACAATGCTCCAGGACAAGCCACCAAACTGCAGAGCCTAGACACAAATATAGGGGCTCTATCTTAACCCAGTACAGAGGGAGGGAAACTGGTCGGCTGTTCACGATGTGCACGCTGGAAGGTCCTGAGCGCCTGGGCTCCGTGGTGCTGCCAGCTCGCAGAGGACACAGCGGAGCGGGCTGGCAGGGCAGCAGCAAGCCTTGGGTTCGCTCACACATTTGGATTCATTCACGCACTGCTGAAGAAGCCACTTGGCTACGTACACACTCCATCAAGCCTCTCTTACAAACCCGCAAATGGACGGCTGGAGCACACAGCCCTCGCTTTGTGCTGCTCGAAGCTGCTGGCAGGGCAGACGGCACAAGAAGACCTTTCGTCACCATCAGCAACTTGGCTGGGCTGGCTGCTTCTAACTCATCCAAGCACATTATTCCCAAGACCCGTCAGCCCAAGAACAACGTGCAAAGAAGATGAGAACATCCCATTACTAACACAATGAAGCGCTGTCAGCCAGCCAGGTGGCAAGAGACGGAGACACCCGCAAATCCCCTGCAAGTCTGGGGTGGATGGCAAGTGCAGAGCACTCCCTCAAGACGAGACCCAGCACCCATGGCACCGAGTCAAGCGTGACCGCAGCTGTAAGTGAAGCCAAGGAAACCAACCCTCCGTCCTTGAAGACATGTATCCAACCATGAAGCAACTACAAAATAACTGGAGATGTGGACAAGACAGGCACAGTCTGGGATGAAGCATCATTGGCACAAGTCCTCAGCCCCCATCCAGTCTCAGCACGGCCCCAGCACACTCATTACGAGGCATTACACCCACTGGGTCTGTGCTGAGAAACAGAACGGCCCCAATGACACTGGCGAGACTCACAATTCCTCCTCGCCAAGAGGCTTCGCACTGAAGGGGGAAAGAAATTTATTTCCTTATGCCCTAATCGTATGCCTAAAAAAAAATGAAAGGTGAGATTAATGTTACATTCGCTGCTGCAAATTAATTTGACTTCCCATCTCCTGTCCCTGGCTGCAAGCCATCAGACAGTCCAAGGAGCAGCAGGGGTACAACCACAGCAGCTACGACACCAGGGAGGTGTGAAGCATTAACAACGGGTTTACCATAGTCTGATTAAGCCAAGCTGCCTTGGCACAGCAGGGAGCAGACCTGGGATATACGCTTCTGGCACAGCTGACAATAAAGAAATGCCAGCCCAGGAATCCCAGCCACAGCCACAGCCAGCAGGGGAGGACCAGGGCAGAAACATGGCTGGAAGCATCATCTTTTGTAGCAGTGGTGGGCTGCAAAATCCAAGCAGAGGCATGAAAGAGGGAGCTCACCTGCACCTGAAGAGCCTCTCTGCAAGCTCCAAGCACAGGTCTTCTCCGCTGGTAGGAGCTCATCCCAAAAATATGCCTTCACAGAATCACTAAGTTGGAAAAGACCTCAAGGATCATCAAGTCCAGCCCAACACCACCCAACCCACTAACCCATGTCCCTCAGCACCACATCCACACGCTTCTTGACCCCCTCCAGTGATGGTGACCCCACCACTCCCCTGGGCAGCCTGTTCCAATGCCTGACTTCCTAAGATTCAGTGCATCTGAGGCTCTTGCAAGCACGGCTGCAAGCCCTGCCTTGAGGGCTGAGTTAAGAACGTCTCTAGCTACAACGGCTTCCCAACATTTCACAAAACAACCTTTTCCTTTTTATATTCTGTCATCTGCCTCGTTAGCTTTTTCCAGGATTACCTCAGCTCCACAGCTCAGCATTTCTAACACCAAACTGCTTCAAAGAGAGCGAGGTAACCACAACAGAGGAGCAAAGGCAGCCTTAGGTGCTGCTGGCGATGCTTAGGTGTGTGACAAAGAGGCAGGTGACATCCAGATATGGGCAACGGGAATATGCAGCGGCTCTCCAAGAGGTCAACCCCCACCCAGCTCCTCAAGCAAGGCTTTCAAAACACACCCACACTTCTGCCTGAAGTCTTAGACCATGTTTTGGCATCCAGCGAAGGAGAACCAAGAGCCCCCTTGGTTCACGTGGCCCATAGGACACGTCCTGGGACACCAGCCAGTTCAATGACCCAGGGACCACACACACATGCTCCAAGCATTTCCTTTTGGGTCTTAAAAATCCGTATCTTGCTCCCCACCCCCTCCACTCCCAGCATTTTCCCGGCAGCGTCATGTGCTGGATAATTCACAAAATCAACTAGAAGGCGTGAGTCATGCTTAGTTTAGAGCATCTGCAGTTTTTGAATCCTGAAGGACAGGAGGGAGAGGAAAGACAAAAGCGACACAGGAAAAAACAGTTTCATCAGTTAAAAAAAAACTCCACTTTTTGGGCTTACAGAGCTAACAAATCAAGTGGCAAGCAGTCAGTGCAGCCTGTTATCAGCCAGCAGCCTCAGGAAGATGCTGAGTTACGAAGATCCCTGCAGATAAAGCAAGCTGGGACCCCACAGGGACTCCTACCAGCAGGGACTGCCCAGCCCACTCCGAGCCAGGCAAGCCCTCCAAAATCTGCAAAAAATCCTTGAAAAAAACCCAACAGGACTAAAGCAGCCTCTCCACTGGAGGCGAGATGCTACCCAGCGGGCAGTTTCCAGAAGAAACACGCGACTGGGATGTTTCCTTCTCACCCCCAGCAAAGCTGCTCTGCAAGATACGTGCCCTGACCTCGGCACGTCTCATTTCCGTCCTGCCTCTCCCATCACACCGGGAGATTCCCGGGCTCCTGCTACCACACACGGGCGCTGACGGAGGCTGGCCAGGACATGTCCCAGCTGCGGCAGCTGCAGTTACAGACAGCATTCCTAGGACCTTGTTCATCAGGCGCTGTCAGTGCCAAGGACATCAGACAACTCGTGCAGGGAGAAGGTGGCTCCCAGGCGGAGGGCAGGGCTGGGCAGGCTGGGGAACAGAACCATTTCTGCATCTCAGAACTGGTTCATCATCATCACAGCACTGGAGCATCTCGCATAGCCAGGAGCTAAGGGGCAGCACAAAGGGACTGGGCAGTCCCCATGGGGAACCAAACTGAGGGGTTTCAGCCTAAGTCTTGAAAGAGTAAACATGCAAAAAAAAAAAAAATCAACAAAGAACCACGTTTCTTTTTTTATTGGCAGTCTTGGCCTGGATGCAAACTTGAGGTCAAGGTCACAAGAGGTCTGCGCTCCGTCCACACTGTTCTCCAACAATAAGCTCTCACCTGCCCAGCAATGCTTTAAAAAGGAAGATTACATATATTTTGGAACCGAATCCTCAGAACATGAGTCTATTTTTCTTCATCTGCCTTGAAACAGAAATCAGCAGCATCCACAAAATGCCTTTTCAGAGGCTACTAGCTTGGCATTCTCGCTTCTAGAGAATAGAAGAGCAGTCCTCAAGCTGAGAGAGCATCTGCTGAACACCTCGAAGCAGAAGGTGATGTGCTTGCACGGCGTAAACAGGAAGCTGGAGATACCCAAGACTGCAGGGATGGCTTGGCCAGTTGACCACAGACAAGCAGGAGAGCCCAGGCAGCCAAACACACACTTCACTCACAATACCCGAGACATAACTGGGTCTGTGTGTGGAGAAACTTAACCTTCATCATCAATGAGAACAAAAGCTGGTCCTGCAGTGACCCTCTCCAGCATCTGACACCGCTCCGGTGGACTGGGCTAACACCACATGGTCAAAACGAACAACCAACAATACAGACAGGGAGAAGTTTTCCTACCAGCCAACTTTCACCACTGCCTCCCAACCACGGATCACGGCAAAACAAACAACCCTGCCTCCAACAGCTGTGTTACACCCTCACTTGGCCCAAGGGCAAACCACCACAGACGTCATTGAGAGCAGGGCAGGAGCTACCTTCACCAGGAGAGGCCAAAATCCCCGGCCCATTGTCCCATGGGCAACGCTCTTTTCTGGAGGTTTTTTTTGTTTCTTTTGCAGAGGATGTCATGGCAGTTTTCGTTTTAAGCCCAACGCCACTCTTAAAGTGGTGTAAGGGAAAAGAAAAACAGTCTCCTTTCATGCACAACTCAAAACAGCCACCCACTCGGAAAGCTGCTCAGGCATGGAGCTTGAATCTCAAGAGATTTACACTCTATAAACTCCCTTCCCCCACACGCATCTCAACGCTGATCGCCGTATTATGCTTTGATCTGTTTATTTCAGCTTTTATTTCAGCATTTTAGGCAATTTTACACTACAGAAAACTCTTAGAAGGACACGTTGAATTTCCCAGATAGGCAAAACTTCTGTTCTCTGCTAAATGCAAAGGTAAATCCCTTGCTCAGTTTCTCGGCAGAGAGCTGGCAGGTCCACTTTGCGGTTCAGGGTGGCTTTCAGGAGCCGTGGCACTCCATCTCAGACGCCTCACCAGCATTTCTAAGTTTCAGGCTGTGCTGAATAAACTCACACACCAGCTCGACAGGCAGCCGGGAGCAGAGATAATTCAAAGTGTCAGCTCTCCCAGGCTTCTCCTCCAGCTTAATCCTAAAACATAATGTAGAGAAATCCAAGGGAGACAGGATTCAGAAAGGAGCCCTGGGTGCCCCTCCGGGACGAGTTCACGCACGGACTCAGCTCGCTGACTTCACGCAGGGCTGACTGCTGGGAGCCTGACACCCACGCAGAAGGTGCCAAGTGCCAAAAAAAATGGTTCCAGTTCCTCTCAAAACCCCACGGTGTGGTTTTACACCAGACTGAATGGAGGAAAAAGCATCTCCGGAGAGAAGAAGGAGCAGAAAGACTCCCTCAGAGATGCCACTTTCTTTTCAGCCTTCGGTAACTGGACTCAAGGCTGAGACCACTCCAAGGCTTGGAGCTAAAGCAGAGCTGCTGCTGGGAGGGTGGACCACAGCATCAGCACACATGCGGGCACGCCAGGTTTTATCCATCCAGATCAGATACTAAGAGAAGCAAATCTCCATCAGGATGGGCCTCAGGGCAGCCTCCCAGGCTTGCTGGAAAGCTGGCCAGCTCTGCGTTCAAAGCTGGAGGTGTCTGAACCCATCCTGCCATCCAGATTCTGGCACCGATTCCTATCAGCTTCTTTCTTCCTAGAAAGGCGGCTGCTAGGCTGCGAGGACTCTGTCTGCCACCCATTCGGCTGCTGGCAGCGCTGCAAATCTGCTCCACGAGAACAACCTTCCTCTATCTAACCACCCGAAGATGCTCTGCTGCGTTTCAAAACCCCTTTTTCTTTGCTCCGCCAGCTCCTCGTGGGTACTCTCTCCTCTCCCCCCTCGCTTCCTGTGTTTAATTTCTCCAGGTTTATTAGTCAGCTCTGGAGAAGACAAAGCACTGAAGCTGGCCCCAGATCAGTCAAACCTTCACATCCATCTGTAAGAGTCACAAGTTGGTAGAGCTACAGCAATACCCGTCCCCCTTCCTGGCACAGCCTCGTGTTGGCTGTGAACAACCACAAACTTAAATCCATGGCATAAGAGGGTAAGAATAAGTCCCTGGCCTCTGGGCTCAGATGGGGAGGGAGGCAGAGCTCCCAGCATCAACCTGGAGCAAATCGCGTTGTGGTATCTGTGCCAACAGCTCACGTGCACGGCAAAGTGTGAGCAAGAAGCAGGCTGGCAGCCTTTGAAACGCCTCCTCGCCAAGAGCACAAAATGAGCTGCAGCTCACTCAGAGGTAAAAGTTTTGCTTTGAGGGCTAAATCACCTTTAGGAGATACTCTATACTCACAGGTTAAAAAACAAAAAAAAAGGACAACTAAAAAGGACTCAACGAGTTCACCTGTTACACAGCCAGAGCTGATGCTCTGGGCAATGCCAACCACCCAGAGTACTTTCCTGGGGGCAAACCTGCTTTTTCCACCTTGTATCAGGGATGCGAGGAATGCAGGCAGGGCTACCGCAGCCCTAGCCAAGGAGCCAGCCCCTCCAGCGCTGCAAATAAGGTCAGGAGAGCCCAGCCTCTTCCCAGCACCAACTTCCTTCGGAAACCTGGCGCCGACCGAACAGCCTGCAGGAGAGCACAGCCCTGCGAACGGCAGCACTCCCTGCGTGCCACGAGAACAGCCAACACCCTGCCGGCTTGGAAAACTCCCAGGTCTTTCCCTGCTGTCCTCCACTGCTTCACCCCAGCCCCCAGCAGCACTGCCAAAGGCTCCAGGAGACGCCGGTGAATTTAGGACACAGAGTACCCCCCTCCCACACCGGCTCCAACCTGCCAGCATCAAATAAAATAACTTCAGAGGGAGAAAAATCTGTTCCCACCAGGATCCCACAAGCAATGTTTGCCATATATGATAAGCTCAGATGCTTTTGCAGCACAAAGCTGTTCTGCTGCGTGCACAGGGAGAAATTTCCATCCCTGGCAGGGAAGGATGCCCAGAGCCAGACCAGCGCTTCCCCAGCCCATCTGCCAGGTCAGTGGTGACAGTCCCTCTGCGAGGAACATTTCCAGCCGGGGCATGCTCCAGCCTCTTGTCCTGTCTGGTTGTAAAGGGCCAAAGCTGTAAGCACCGTGTCTTTTGGAGAGGTATCTGCAGAAAGGCAAAAGCACACCTCTCAGAAGTATTCCTGTTTGCATAAACTCCTCCCTTTTGTCCCATTAGTTCTCGGGTCAGCGCTGTCAGCATCCTTCATGTATGCCCGTCTCTCAGTGCCTTCAGATATTTGCTCATTTACGTCCCCTTCCCCTTTGTCATCGCTTACTGACCACCACACACCGAGCCCACGTAACACTGCCTCTCCAGCCGATTCCTCCTGGTCCAGCAGAAGGGCTGGGAAAAGACCAAACCCATATGCTCACAGGAACTCAAAAGTTTTACTGCCCGCAGCACCTCACACCTCTTTTGAAAAGAGAAGTGAAGATTAACTCACTCGCCAACTCACTTTCTGTCCTGAACAGCACTCACCGCAGGCAAGACTGCACGGACCAAACGCGACCATTCCGGCTCCGAGTCAAAAAGATCTCACTATTTTTATTTGGCTGCCAGAGCATCACAGCTGTGGAACCGTGGGTTGGCATGCAATTAAAATAATCATCAGTTGAGCTTCCGGAGCCTGACGTGAAATCCTCGGGCAGGGACAGAATAGCTGTGCCAGGCTTCTGAGCAGGCTTCCATCCGCACCTTTCCCCCCAGGGAGCGTAACACTTCTGGCAAGCTTCATTCTCAAGGTGCCTGGGGTTCCAGGGTGGATTTCCTGAGCACCCAGGACTAACTGGTCTCCTTTGCTCCATGCAAAGTTCACGACAGTCCTGCCTTGTGTCTCATGCACATACGGTGTGACGTTGTGGTCTCCATCCCTCTTTCCAGCCCTGCTAAAAGTCTCTCCCCGCTGCCATCCAGTGCCAAGGCCATACAGCACTCGCTCAACGAGCTACGGGATAGCTTTTTATATACTGAGAAAGACGACAGTGGGAAGGCTCCTTCTTAAAAATAGAAATTGAAAGTATAAATGAAGTGTCAAGGGACTTCCACAAGGTCCCATCACATGTCCCGTGGAGCAGCCCACGCTGTAAACACGGAACATCCCCAACACACAGCAGCCTCCGGGGGGACGGCAGCCCTGCTTTCCCCGGTGGAAACACTCCGCAAACGCCCTTTGCTCCCTGCAACGCGAGCCAGCAGCAGCAGAACAGCAAATATTTTTATCACCTTTTTGGAGAAGGACAAAAGGACAAGCCAGCAGCTAGGGCTACGCCAGAAACTGGACCTAAGCTTGAGTTTTATTTTAACACCACACTGGCCCCCTTCCTCAGCCCTTCAGCCTTCAAACTAGCACCGTGCAGAGGAGTGGCAGCGAGCGATGGGAAGGCAGCCAGCTGGGGACACTGGGAAGGGGACATGTCACTTCATCCTATAAATCACCACATTCATGTGAACTGGATGTCTCCGAGCAAGAAAAAGCTTCTTATTCCAGCAAAGCTGAGGAGTTTCACACAGCCCCAAGGCACCTCCCATGGCTTCCCCCAGCAGGGTTTACCTGGTGGCCGGAGAGCACGACTGGCCTCTCCTGCTCCTCCAGCTCCCGCCTGGCACGCACACACCCTCTGCTCATGGCCACAGGAAATTAAAGAGTAAACAGAGCGAACGCAATGCCGTCTGCAACACAGCCCTGGGCTGGGATAGTTTCTTGGAGAAGAGCGATGGGTGATGGCCCATGTCCCAGGGTCACAGATGGGGGAAGGCTCCACCCCACCTCCCTGCACCCCCCAGAATCAGGGTAAAACAGACTGTGCCGCCTCTTTGCTCAGCCCAAAAACTCAGTAACTAAGGAAACATCCCTGCAGAAGGCATCAACATGAGTCTGGAAGCTCCTCTCTGCCAAAGACTACTTTTTGAGGAATTTTTTTGCCTCAGTACAAGCTCCATGGCAGCTTGCAGAGGTCAGCGTGAAGGGTTTAAGGGATGGGAGGAGGCAGACCTGCCTGTCCAGTTGGGTTTTGGAGCCAAGAGCATGAACTATGCTAATCTTGCCCATCTCCTCTGCCAAGCCCTGCAGACCCAGAACAACAAAATGCATAATAAAACTTTCACCCAGCTTTTAACCAGAAGCGAAAGGAGTACCACAGCCTCAGCTACTGAATTCATGCATGCTGGAAAAACAGATCTCTTATTACTCAGAAGAGCTGGACATGAACCAGTGACCTAGAAAGAAAAGTCTGTGTCTCCATCCCATAACTCTCCACCTCCTCTCTGCCCCCAAGCCATCCGGCTAGCCTGAATTTTTCAGAGCTCTTCTCTGAGGAAGTCACAAAGCAGAAAAGTGTGACACTGTGATCATGCTGCAAGGGGAAAAAAAAAAAAAAATCTCAGCTGGAGCCAAAGGGCATGGTGCAGGTGGCTTCACAGTGACCTGGCTGACCCTCAGCTGCTTTCTAAATTGTTCCCCTGATTATATTAAGCCAGTTAAAGGCCAGCCCTTCCCTTCACATGAGTGTGCCTGACCTCATCCCTCAACACAAGCTCCCTGAAAAATTCCAGAGCAGAATCCCTCCTCGCCAGACCCCATGCCAGCCATCAACACTTTCTGAATCCGCTTCTGCCTTTGGCAGACGTCAAGTTCCTCTCCTCCACCAGCGTGTTGCTGGGCACACACGGGCACTAAAAGCCCTGAAATGATCAGATAACATCAGTCAGTCTGTTCCAAGGCACTGAAACTCAGAACTGACCCCCTTCCCCTGTCCTTTGGAGGGTCAGCAGCCAGGAGGTTTTTTTATTGCAGGGGTCTCAGCAAAGGTCACATTAAGCTGCAGAGGTCAGAGGGAAGATGCTGCGCTTGAGAGGAAGCCTGATGCTTCCAGCAAACTTTTATTCAGTTTATGGGAAGAGAGCTAGCCAGGCTGCCGGCCCCAGAAAACGCCTTGCCAAGACAGAAAACAAAGATTCAAGCTCTCCGTTTTCCCAAGAGCACAGGCAGAGGTGTATCTTCTGCTGTCACATTTGGGAAATCGGCCTCTCTGGCAGCAGACTACAACGAGCAGTATTTGAACGTACAGCTCGGGAGCTTCAGAAAGTCAAATCAGACACGTAACGAAGAACAGAAACCCCAGGGTGAGCACTGTCGCTGTGTCTCTCCAAGCAGGACCAGCCTTGGGCACGGCAAGAACTCAAGACACAGCAGCGCGGCAGGGCTGGTTCTAGCGGCTGGCACGATGTACTGCCCTTATACTTCTCTAAAGTACTACTAAAAATAAAATTAAATAGGAACACTTAAGCAGCTGCGATTCTCCACAGTCCCAAAGAGCCGTATGCTGCCAGAGCAGCGCGCAGGGTCCCTCTCTTCCTCCCCATCCCTCCCTTTTCTCTCCTCAGAGCATCCAGACAGGTGAAGATGAGGAGCTCCTGGCGAGGAAGGGTTTTACCTGCCCTCACTAACAACTGGTGGCTCTCGGAGACTGTACTGGAGGAAGGACTGAGCTCCAGTCTCAGCAGACAGGCATCCCCTTCGCAAAGCCACTGCCGCAAACCTCAGCCCTCCAGCAACTGCAGGGGGACCACAGGTGCATCCCCCAGAGAGGGACAAGGTCCACCCAGCTCCAGCATCCCTCCCCCAGAACACCCCCTGTGCAGCTCCCAGGTCCAAGAGGCAACACGCAGCCCTTTGGGATGGCACGGGGAGCTGCACGAAGAGCACCAAGGAGAGGGGCAGCCCTTCCCAACGCTCGCTGCTGGTAACAACACATCAGATCACACAAGAGACAGAGCAAGCAGAGCCCAAGCCAGGTTCTTTTATTTGCTTTATAATTAAAATAATATTTCCAGGCTGCCTTTGTCCCTAAAAGGCTCACAAACGAGATGTCTAGTAAAAAAAAAAAAGATGTACACACATAGAGCTGAGCAATCCCCCTGGGGTGGGTCAAAAGAGAAGCCAGCAAAGAGCTGCTTTGTGAAAAGAGAAAATGTCCCAGGCGCTCGAGAGGCAAAGAGAAATACGGGCAGAGAAACTCAGCCCACAGATTGCAACTCACACCAAAACCTTCAGCAAATAACTTACAAGAGTTTTACTGACCACAGTGGTCAGAACATCCACTTTTACTGCCCATGGAAAAATGGCTCTGCAACACCAGGCTGCAGCAGCAATACTCGAAAAAGTGTGTTTTCAGTATTTTACACCAGTAAACCCCTGCCCACAAAATAAACTGGACCAGCTGAAGCACTTTTCACCGGCAAAATGCCATCCATATCAGGCCTTCAGCTAACAGAAATGCTTTTTAAGATTAAAAAAAAAAAGTAAACACATTAAGCCAGGCTTCCTGCAGCACCCAGCTACGGTTATCAGATTTTCACTGCCAGCACTGCATAGAAACGACCTCACTTGTATTAGAGCTTTTGAGACCCACACCAGAAAAGGAGGAGGATGCTCTCTCCCAAGGGTCCCAGCTACCTGCAGCCAGGGAGAAGCTGGACACAGCACCTCCCTCCCAAAGGGGAGCTGGTGAGGAACAAAGTACTCAAACCAAAACGACATTCTTCATTGTTAATGAATGACTAAACTGACCTTTACCCGAAACTAAGAAAGAAATGTTTTTCCAGGAGGATCACCAGTGATTTCTGCATCAGGAACAGTAAATATTTCCCTAGGTACGGAAGGTGATGCATTTCTTCCCTTGCACTAGCACCGAGCATGAAAGATCTAATCCCAAGCACAGCTCAGTTTCAACACTTTCCACACTAAAAACAAATTATGTCACTAAACTGAAAGTGTGCAACATGCCTGAGGCTTTGCAGAACACCGCTGGGACCTCACCTACTTTGCACGTCGGAGCTGCCCTGGGATGCTGCTTTAATCCAGTTGCTATCGGGTAACAACAGATCGTCGTGCCATGACACTCTGGAAACTTAATCCATGCTAACCATAGGTGCAAATTTCCCAAGGACTGGTTGAGCTGCATTGCAACCCTGCAAACATACTTTCATTCAGCGTGTAGGCAGCCTTAACTCCGGACACTTAGTTCACTTCAAAACCGAATCAAGCTAAATCAAATCAAAGGCACTTGAATTCTGAATAAATGCTTCAACACAGGGATTGAATACACTTTAACCAACACACTGGAAAGGTTAATTGGATTAATTTTCTTGAGTAACCACGGATGGACAGACTTTAAGGATGAGACCTTGGCCACGCTAAGATGACCAAGAAGAGTTTTGCTAATGACTTAATGGGACCAGCGGTAAGCCCTAGAACTTCAGAGCACGAAGTTTCCTTCCAGGAGTAATAAGAAGTGAATGACAAGGGGGCGAAAGGAACCTCCAGCTTCCTGCACAGACGTATGCCTTCGACTCTCCACGAGCTGAGTCATCAAATTCACAATCACTATTTTGGAAGAATTGAAAACAAACAAAAAAAAGAAAAAAAAGAAGCAGCCAGTGGCAAGGAACACAAGTTTCAGGAATTTTGGTTGTATTTAGGAAGGCTCTACAGCAAATCTTACGGAACTGGATTCTGACAGAGCTCCTGCAGATTCCTACATCTGAAAGAAGAAACTCTACCTCCTCCGAAGCTTTTTAAACCCGAAGCAGCTCCACGGCACCAAACTCGGGGGCACCCATGTGAAGCAGCCACCCTCAGAGGGGAGCCGAGGCCAGCCTCACCCACCCAAGAGTGACCCCGAAATCCAGCGGGGCCGCTTCCAGCCCCCATCCCCTGCACTCTGGGGGTGCGCAGGGATTTCACAGGCTGGAGGGGGGCTGCCTGCTGCTCCAGACCCCAACACCAAGCCCTCACCAAAGACTCAACTATTTTTTTTAACAGGGACCCCAACATCACCAGCCCCCCTCAAACCACCACATTTGGGACTATTCCCACCTCTGCTCCCATTTCCAGTGCCCCAAACCCAGGCGAGCAACACCCCGGCGATCCCCCCTCCCGTGGGGGGGGGTCTCCCTCCCGTGGGGGGGTCTCCCTCGCCGTGGGGGGGGTCTCTCCTCCCGTAGGGGGGTCTCCCCTCCCGTAGGGGGTCCCCCCGGCCCCTCGCACCCTGCCCCGGCCCCTCAGCCCGCGGCGGGGCGGCAGCGGAGCAGACAAAGGGCTA
>WKFP01014260.1:144710-162059 GCA_011057875.1 Pterocles orientalis
TGCTGGGATGGGATGGGCACACTAAGTCACTGCCCAGGATGGGGAGCAAGGTGACTCCTGCCTTTCTGACATTGCGTAGGAAGCTCACTTCACTCCTGCTGTGAGGGCAGCTCCTCTTTCTTGCCTGCTAAAAGCTCACCAAATTCTCCCCATTTTGTTGTGACTGTCAAGCCCCGACCCCACCTTTCCCTCCACGTTTCCAAATTTCTTTGTCATTCCCCACCTTCATCTTCTTAGTAGAAACACTCTAGGGAAGAAAACAGTAATACACGAGTCTTCCCGTATGTGCCACACCGTATAAAATCCCATTTCCACCAGCTGAGACTACCTGGTTGCAGCCAAGTCCCATCTTTGGTGCAGGACAGTTCATCCACCCTTTCTCCCAACCCTAAGTAAAGGCTTTTCCCTGACAGGTCCTCCCAGAGCAGATTGTTTGCTTTGGGACCAAGCAAACTCTGGTTAAGTGGAGACCATAAAACCACAGCAAAGCCTGCGGATGCCGTTGAGGCTCACCTGAAATACACGATTCATGGGATGTTTTCATGTCTTCTCAAGGAGCTCTGGAAAAGAAAAAAAAACATCCTTCCTCACTCTAAACCCCAAACATACAGCATACGAAGTGGTCTGGAAATCTCCCAGTCAAAGCTGGCTCTGGAAAATAGCTCTTGCATGTTCTCCTGCTTTCAGCAGCTCAACACTGCCTCCTGCATCTTACAAGTCACTCAAAACCCCTACTGAATTCCCCTTGTCTGGGGCTTATTCTGAAACAGTAAGCTTTGCTGCTTTCTGATTAAACTAAGGTTAGGTTATTTGGGGACTGCATCTCTTCTAGAGGCAGTCCTGGCTTCACTAGAGCTAACAGCAAAGCCCAAAGGGACTTCAAACAAATCCAAATTTTATGTAAAATACCCCAAAGCCTTCACCACTCCAAGATCTACCTGGCAGAGAGGAGGAGTCTGTGCAGGTCTAGGTCCGGATCAGCAGTGGCCATGTGCAGGCAAAGACATAGCTGAGCTGCAGACCAGCATTCCTCCAGCAAAGCTCAGACAGAAACTGAGCTGGTCCAGGGCTGAGCTGAAAGGGGGCTTCCCAGCCTATGGGCAGAGAGGGTGGGTGGTGGCCCCGTCTGAAGCTGCTCAGGACTGTTAGCACCCTCAGCGCCCTGGCACGTGGACTCACCTCTCACACTCAGAGCTGGCACAGCTGAGTTTAGTGGCATCTCAGCTGCTTGAGCCAAGTCTTCTCCATTCCTGCCCTCTGGATCGGTTGGGTTTGTCCGCCCTTTTCAATTTTCCAGTTTGATTGTGTTTGATTACCTGATGTGTGCATAGCTTTACGAAAAGATAAACTTATATGTGAAGAGGCTTAGACACACTAGGACCATGGGAGGTAGAGATGGAGCTCCAATCTTCATGTTCTTACTATCTCTAGGCTCAAGTACTCAGTGGATGATGTAGAAGACATTATCACTGAGACTATGTTATTTTTCTATGGAGAAAAAAAATATGTAAGAACAATAAAAATCAATAGTATTTCCAGCACCTAGTCAGATAGGCTAAAAGCAGAGGAATTTCCCAGGTAGGAGTCCTACAGAAGCCCAACACTTCAAATCAACCATCTCATAATGGCAATAAATGCCAAAAGTCCACGAGTGCCTGGCAGCGGCCGTCAGGCATCTATCCACGCACCTGCTCACAGCACCCAGTAGTCTCCCTTCTGGGATGTAAGTGTGGAATGGCAGTCCTGCACCAGAGCCCTTGCTTGAAAGGACTCGCACACTCTATATATTATTTGCTTTTGGGGCTGAACAGTCATGGTGACCCAGAGCTGAAGTTTCTCTGCAGTGAGAGAGGAAATCCTGGGGAACAGCTCATCTTCCTGAATGCGTCTGCCAGTAGCCCATGATGCCTCACAGCCAAGGGTAGGAAAAACCAGCCCAAGATCTATGGATTCTGCACCGACTTAGATGAGATGGGGAAAACCACCACCTATATCAAAGCGAACCCAATTTCGCAGCAGAGCTCAGGACAGGCTAGTAGGGACCTGGAAAGCCCTTTAATACCAGGTAAAACCAGACCTGAATTCCCTTAAGAACATGGTTTTGAGTCAGAGCTACTATTGTCCACCTTGGACTCCTGTGCAAGGAGAAATATTGGAATATTTCCTCAGCAGAGAAGTATTCCGTAATGGGAGCACCACGTTCATTTTCACAGACACTTGCAAAAAAGTCTGAGCATCTACCTAATCATTTTTTTAGTAAAAAGTAGTTATCAAAAGGGATATTAAAAGGCAAGTTATCCTATAGCTATCCAAGGTGCACAGCAAGTTGTAGCGAGAGCTGGGGACCAGAAGTCAAAAGCCCAGACATAGAGATGAGATTGTCTTTTAGTTCAGATGAAGTGCAGGAACCATCGGATGAAGCTATGCTGGGTAATCTGGCATGATGTGGTGTCAAAAAAGCACACGAGGTGAGTCATTAGGAGCGTATGTACAAGTCAGAGCTTGGCCAACGTGTAGTACAGATGATTCAGTTCTCCAGAAGAAGCAGAAGTGAAGAACAAAGTTTAGTTCTGTGACAGTTATGGCATTTTTCTTGATCAGGTCGTAAGTGAAAACTAGTGGCAGGTCCCTGATCGATAGTGATGGCCAGGTGACAAATAGAAACCAAACCATGATGTGGTCCCAACCTGAGGAGACGTGGAATATGTGCAGTGTGCCTCAAGACTTTGCTCTAAACTCATAAAATATGGCTCTGCAGCCAGAACCGGCATCTGACCTTCCACTTCCCTTCTTCCCCCAAGAAAAAAAAAGAAGTCAGTTGCCCATCGTTGATATATTCCATATCTGCTGCCAAATCTGCACTCTCCCACTCAGACACAATCCCAAAATAGGGTGTGATGCCTTTCCCGTTGACAAAGCCGTAAGTCACGGTGAGCGAGACACACTCAAGATCCTCCAATCAGTTAAATGAAAAGAACTCTCCCCCTCCGTTTTCCACCACTTCAGCACTCATTATACCTCACATTAATTAATATAGGCACTAGGAAGTGAGATGATAAATGACCAAAACCCATTAACCTGATTCTGTGCAAACCGGTGAAATACGGCAACTTGTACGTTAGACAAATCTTCCTGGCTAATGTGGGAGTCCTCGTGTCTGAGCTCCATTAAAGCAGCGGCCCCGAAAAAAATATTTTTAATGTATGTACGTACGGAACGTATATTGACGTGCACGGACAGTGCACGCCTGTGGGAACATCAGAATTCATTAGATCAGTCTGATATGAGATATATTGAACAGGTTCCATCTGACGTCTGTTACTGGGTCGTTCTGTCCACTCCCAAAGGAGTGAATCATATTGACAGGTTGAATTATATCTCAAGAGATATTTTTCTCCCCTCCTCCAAAGGCCATTTGCAATCACGGCACATCCACTGCCTCTTAAAAGTGAGCTCAGCTGGCACTGGGTTGCATTGAAGTCCTCCACCGTGCCTGAAGGAAGAATGCTTTTGGGTGGTGGGAACGTGGAGAAGATGCGGCGTGTCCAGCTGTCCCTTGGAGTGCTAACCATCTTGACCATGACTGTGTCTGTCCCACCTGCACGTGGAGAGCCTTTTTTACTACAAGGTAAGCTGGAATTACAGGCTGGATGACACAGGTAGGTGCTTATCTTTTTTGCTTTGCTGCTTCTCATGGCCATGCAACACTTATTTACCTGTGAAAGAAAATTAAAAGGACCTCGAGCTATGCTAAGCAATCAACGAACACGGGTGTTACCCAGAGGTGTGCTCATGTTAGCGTGATCTAAAGCTTTCCTGCTGGTCATAGGACACATTCTGCTAATCAGGAAAAAAAATCAGATCTGGTGAAATCTGGTAAGGGTAGCTCTTTTTCTCTCAAAAATGAAAATTCCCAAGGAAAAACATTAAAATCTCAGAGAGTAGCAATTCCAGTATGCACCATATGAGATCTGACAGCTCATAAATGTCAGTAGTAGGGTGCTGCTGAACTTTTTTTATTCGCAAAACTTCTTTATATGTTCTTCTCCCATAATTTAAATTAATCTTAGCTTGAACTTATTCTGCAGGGAAATGTCAATCATTAATCTTCTTTCTTTAAGAGACTTGGCAGTAGAAAAAAAAAAAGCAGCTAAATATAGGCTTGAAAATAACACGGCTTTTCAGATTATTTTTTCCTCTTTTATCACCTATTTATTTTTGTAATGACAACCAAAACATTCCTGAGGCCACTCTACCTAAATACTGCTTCTGTTCAGTTTTTACTAGAGTGTTTATAGTTTTTGTTGTTTTTTTTTTCTGTAGCAAATCCCCCAAATGACTAAAAGCAGCTATTTTAAAATCATAACTGTCTTTCAGACTTAGGAAGAAGGTTTTTACAGCACTCCACGCTAACTGCAAGTTTCGAACAGCGTGCAGCTCTGCTGCGTCCCTCAGGTTTATTTCTCCAGATCACAATCAGGAGCAGCAGCTTCAGCCTCGGCGGGAGGCAGGGTTGAGTCTGGCCAAATACTTGGAGCATCACTTTGGCCAGGGCCCCTCTGCTTCTGCAGATTTATGTGACTTTGGCTAACGGAGCTGATTCCCACATATTTTTGAGCATCCTTGAGGCTCGTGCGGTACAATGTTTTATCTCATATATCAACAAGAATTGCATTCATCCCATCACAGCGATGTGCAGCTGATGGGTATAGCAGGACGTTTTCTTCTTATCTCCTTGAAGGGAGTGAGCAGAAGTCCTAAAGATGCTGCAAGAAGACAAAATAAGCCTTTCTGCATAATGTCTTTGCATTTTCCATGGACTCTGCAGGCATCTCTTAGGGCTTTTCAGGGTCTGGGTGTGGGGCAGGGGTGTTCTCCATGTAAATCCTGGCTCCCATTCTGTCATCCTCAAAAAACTTTCAAGTTTCAGGTGATCCTGGAAATCTGCTCAGCAGAGCTGGGGGGGGGTCTCAGAGCCTTCAGGGTTCTGCTTAGTCCCATCCCCTGTGTCTGTGGGTTTCTGCTGAACCCTTGACCTTCGCAACCGCTCATTTGAGGGCAGAGCCACAACCACTAAAGCAAAACCACCGAGAAAAGCTCCCTACGAGGGCCCCATAGAGAGGCTCAAACTGCTTCAGGACAGCAGCTTGGGGAGGTTTTTCCTGGAAAACAGAAAAAAATTCTGCGTGGCCTAGAGCTACTGAAAGAGGCTTCCTTGGGGATGAAGAGGCTCACTTTAAACTCCTCTACACTTTGCCTCTGCTCAGGAAAAATCCTTTAATACCCCTGACAATCAGAGAGAGCAGCTCCAAGGCTGAGGGAATGCAAGAATAGACTGCAGGGCTTTTCGGCTGCGCTACCCACACGTCAGCCCTCATGAGGAGCAAATTCCCACCTCTATGAGCCCTGGGAAGATGGATGGGGTGAGGGGGGGAACAGCTGCAGTTCTGAGATGAGAAAATCCTGGGGGTTGCTGTCTGGCTTTGCAGAGGCATCCACTAGCTTTGCAGAAGAGGTCGGAACTGTCTAAACCCAGGTGATGTCTCCAGCTCCCTGCAGCCAGCCGTGCTGCTGAGGCTGTGCTGAGGCTGGCCAGCAGCCCGGAGCTGGCAGGGAGGGCTGCCCCATCCCGCACCCTTTCGCTGCACAGCCCTCACTGCCTGGATATTTTATTCTGTGCTCTGCCTCTTCCCCCGAGCTCCTTCCACCCTGACAAAGCACTGGCGGGAGATGTTTTCCTTCCCCGTCTTAGCGTTCTTAATTTTTTGAATGTTGGGGGCTGGAGGGTCCATCCTCTTTGTCCTTAGAGATGGCTAGAGGTGTGTTTTATCTGCTGCAGAGAACCGAGTGCTTCCGGAGAGAGAAGACACAAATCACGAGGACACCCTGCTGACTCTGCTTCTTAATAAGAAGCTTGCATGGCGGAGACCGGAAAATATTGGTAAGTGATGGGAGATCTCAGCTTCTGTGTTTGCATGAATGTAAGGAACCTGCTCCTCAGGTTTCTCAAAAATACTGACTGCTCAGAAAGTGGAAGCACCTGGTATGGTGCCTCCAGGTGTCAATATCAGCTGTTCTGCTTCGTGGGGCAGAATGTGGACGTGCTTTTGCAATGCCATGTGAAGCTGCCCAAAACCACGCATCCTAGACCCTCTGACACCCAACACTGCGCTGCCAAGGGAGCGTGTGTGTGTCCATCACTAATCACAAGAGATGCTGCTGAGTCCTTGTGCCCCCACCAGCCCTGAGATGCCGTGTCCTACGTCTGGGGCGTGGACCAGCTTTGGGATTCTCCCCTCCACCCACACCCCACACAGACCCGTGGGCTTTTGAGATGCTACTCGGTGCCTTGCTGGCACGCCAAACCCAGCAGCATCTTGTGAGCACATAGGACAGCAGGGCAGCATCAAGATTTTGCAGAGAGCGTATGGCCGAGGTCCCTAAGGGTCAGGTGTACATGGGGACAAGGGCAGGGGGAGCTCCTGGCTGAGCCTGAGCCCCTGCTACTGCTGCAAGATGCTGGGACAACGGGCTTTTCCCACACAGCGGAGAGGCCAAGGACAGGCTGTGTGGAGGACTGAAGAGAAACCAGAAGGGTTCCGGGGGTCAGCGATTCCCACGGCCACCACAGCCAGGGGAGGGCTTGGGAAGCCCCATGTGGTGGTCTCAGAGCAGGAAGCTGTCCTTTCCTGTGAAAAGAGCCGAGAAGGGGGCTCAGCAAAAAAACTTGGTTAGGAAAATCCATTCGTCAAAATCACCCGGTGCTCTTCCGCAGCCCCTTGTTAATGCAGGGAGGCAGTGGTTAAACAATCCTGGGACAAATAAATAAACACAAATAAATCAAGTCCTTATACTAACAAAGGCATTCTTCTTGCAAAGGGGATGCATTCAAGAAATAACATTTTTATGATTAGTTTATGGATTATTGCACTTATTCCTCCTAGAGGAAAAGCTGTATTTTATGCCAGACAATTGAATATAATGAATCTCTGAGCAGAGCACAGACAGAGGATTTACGGCAGGCAGTTTCTCAAGGCTTCATCCATAAATTAACTTCCTTCCCCCTGCCTGAGATAATCTGTTCCAAATTTCTACCGCTGTTCTTTTTCTATTCATAGCAGTCATTGGCCAAGCTCAAGGTTTGTGAAAAATCAAAGCAAAACAGGCACTTGAAACTCTGAAAGAGGTAAAAATGTGACTAATAATAATAATAATGATATCTAAAGTGGCACTTTTCACTTGTAGAAATGCAGCCTGCCTGCCTCTACCTTATGGATATGTAAAGAAATGCTTAAGAGAAACCTGCCTGAGGTCATTGCTGGCAGTGCCAGGAACAGACCCCCCACCTCGGGACTCCCAGCCCGTCCCCATCCTCATCCCCATCTCCATCCTCATCACAAACCCCATCCCCATCCCCATCCCCATCCTCATCCCCAACCCCATCTCCATCTCCATCTCCATCACCAACCCCATCTCCATCCTCATCACAAACCCCATCCCCATCCCCAGACTGTCCCTGACATTGGGCTCTGATGTCACGGATTTGCTTAGGAACTGCTGCTTTTTGCTGTTGGGTGAATATCTGTCTGAAAATATTCGGGATTTTTTCAGCTGGGTTGTTTCCTTCTTGGAGGAGAAACTGAGAAGGCAGGCAGCTCTTTCTTGGCACCCTCCTGCTCAGTTTCTAATGTTTTTTTAAAAAAAAACCAACCAGCCCAAGTCTGGTGATGTGTCTGTGTGCTGAAGTCTTATCTGAAATCAGGGGGAATTATGTCCTAAATCCCTTTGGAGATGCAGACTGATGCCTGCTGCCGCCTTAGGAGCAGACAAAGGAGGCAGCTCCAGGGCTGGCTTTATGGCTTTCTTGTGGGGCCCAGCAGATACATTCTTGAGCTCTTTCCTGGCTCTATTGCTTATTTTAGTGCATTTTTTTCCCCAAACTGGCACTTAAAACCAACTGATCACTTTGTGTTTCCCTCCCAGCAGATTGCTGTAGTCCAGCCGCTCAGCTTGGACTGAGCTTGTTTTGTCGTGGTGCTTCCCACTGTTTCAGCTATCTTGATATAAAAAAACCCAAAAAAACAAAAAACCAAAAAAAACCTAACAGTTTTGACATCAGTTTGAGTCTGAAATAAGGCACCTTGATTGACATCTCACATCTCTTCTTGCAGCTTTTTCTGTCTCTCGTTCCCTTCCCAGTTCATGGGCAGGGACACCTCCCACTAGCCCAGGTTGCCCAAAGCCTCATCCAGCCTGGCCTTGAACCCCTCCAGGGATGGGGCATCCACAGCTTCTCTGGGCAACCTGGGCCACTGCCTCACCACCCTCATCTCTAAGTGTGGTCCATAAAGCCAGTCCCCGGGTCCCTGTGCTCCTCTAACATTTAGAGGTGTGAAACCCACCCACCACCTGTGTTACTTCTCCTCTTCCTCCCCTCTGCCAGCCCTGATGTTTGCTGTCTTATAAACAACCAGTTATGCTAGACTAAACCTGTGTCTTCGGACTCCTGCCTGCACGGGTGATGTGAGGAGAAACAAGTCTTAAAGGAAGCCGTGGGAGTTGGTATAAAAGGACAGAGACAGAAAAGCCAGCATTAGAGATGGAAACTAAAAAGCAAAGAGGTTCACCTGAGCCGGTATCACACAGTACATCACCTGGTTGGGCCAGTTCCCCTAGAGCCTGGTGGGTGATAAAGAAGCCTCCTTCATAATGGATAATTAGGGTACAGTCCCGTAGGATTCAGCAGAGGAAGCCTGCTGTTCTGTCACTGTTCCTGCTGCCGTGGATGTGGACATCGCTACCAGGAATTAAATTATAACTAGGGCTTTTCTTGTGAACTCTTGGAGAGGTTGCAGGAAGAAACTCCTCTGGATTTGGGCATTGGGAAGCAATGTACTGATGTTTCTCTCTCTCTTCTTGCAGACTGGGAGCTGGCAAAGAAATTTGAAGAGCTTGAGCAGGTGAGAGGAGCAAATGCACAGACACGCACATGCACCCTGCTGCATGCACAGCTGAACAACCCTGCATGCTGTCTTCATGCCCTGTTTTTCTGTCTCTGCATCCTGTTAACTCTTCCTTCTACGGCTAGAACATAAGCATGTATCACACCAAGGGAAAAGCAGAACCTGGGGTAAATAGCTGCACAAGCCGGGAAAGATAAAAAGAGAGCAAGGCTCTAGACTAATGCGGTAAAAGCTGAGGCAGCTCTTGGCTCTGCCACCAGCAAAAGGCCAGCGAAGGCCAAGGCAGGAAAAAAATACCTGCCAAAAGAAATCTCCGTGGAAGAAAAGGGAGGGAGAAGGGGGGTCATGCTGCTTTCCTGGGCATTGCATCAGCTGGCTGCATCCGATAACGGGTTGAAGTTAGAGGGATAGCCCTGCACACCTCATCCAGATGGATTTCTGGGCTCTTTACTAGCAAGGTGGGGTCCTACCCAGGGTCTGAGCCCTGCTGTGCAGAGTGCACACACACATGGATAGCAAGAGGAAGCCCCATCCTGCACTGAGTTTCCAGGACCAGGGAAAGGTGTGCCACAACCTTGCCATCACTCCCACTGCACCCCAAACCCTGCGGGCAGTAGAAGCCCTTTTTCCCCCTTTCTCAGGTCATGTCCAGCTGTTGGTGTGGATTCTGGAGGTCCTGCTGAGTTCCACATGGCACTTTTTACTTCAGACTGAAAAATCAGTGTGACATGCCAGGCGGGGGGCTGCGAGCTCCTACCCCAGCCCCTTGCTCCATTGCTGAGAGATAGTGAGCTCTGGCTTCCCAGGAGCAACACTGCCAGAGCAGGAGTCTAGATCACAGCTGTAGATGTTCCTGCAATTACAGATGGAGAAGAAATACCATGGGCTTTCCAAATTACAGCCAAAGCAAGAGCTGGGGGGGACGTGAAGGGAGGGACAGGCTAGAGTGATGGAGAAGCGATGCTCTCTGCTGCAGTGGGTGGATGCCTGGAGACCTCCTGTCCCAGCACCGACTTGACTCTTAGCAGTGTAATATCCTTCTACACAGCCCCCTCTCTATGGGGGTCTGCACCCTGGGGTGGGGGAGAAGAGCAGGGGGTGCTGACACTGCTGCCACCAAACAAGCAGCTCGGTGGAGGAGGACTTGAGGAGGTGGGAGAGCTCGAAAGGCAGGTCCTCCTGCAATGGTCCCGCTCCAGGGCAATGGTCCCGCTCCGGGGCAATGGTCCCGCTCCGGGGCAAACCCTGTCCTCCCCCTTGCTGTCTGTACCTCCTGCCCCTGAGCCACCCAAGCTCCTCATCATGGGGCATTTGTTTACTGCTGTTTTTTTGTTTTGAAATAGCTGGAGAAGTTGAAGGATCAGCTCTCAACTGAGGAAGGGTCAGAGGTGGCCTATGCTTTGGAAAGTCTCTCGGCATCCCAGCCCAAAAAACGCGGTAGGTTTTGGGTTAGAGCCCTGCAGCCATCCTCTCCAGCTCTCATCTCCAGGGCTTCCTTTGTGCAGCCAAGACAGCGGCAGTAAACATGCCCCAAATACGCTGAAAAACATGCTGGCAGCTTTTCCAGCAGTCCTGACCCTCTCTTGGTGATGGGTGGCTGGTTCAGCAGCTGGTGAGAAGGGCTGCACACCCAACCCCGTCTGCTCTCGGGGCAGACACAGCGGGTCTGCACTCCCGGGACCTTGCTGGAGGGAGTCGCTGTTGCATCCCTCTCTTCACGGAGGAACGTGGGATTCTGTGAGCAACGAGTGGGTGTCCTGGAGGGGGTGAGTTCTGCACGAAGACATCCCCGCAGCGCACCCGTCGCTTTGCTCTGTGCACGAAGGCGTAATGAGGCATGTGGACTGTGTGCATTCCCCTCTGCCGGGGTCACTGCCTCCCTGCAGAGAAAAAAGGAGCATTTGTTCGGGCTGCTGAAAAGCAGCTAAAAAGGATGTGTAAATCAACCAAGAATGCAGGGATCTGGTAGGTCCCCTAGTTGGTCTCCAGGCTTTGTCCAGCCTGCATCCAGCCCAGAGAAAATCCCTCTGTGCGAGGCTTGCCCAGGTGATCCTTAGACAATCTGCAATTTATAAGCACCCCTGAAGGCTGTCATTAATTTGGCTAATCTAATTCATGCCCCCACCAGTTTGGAAGGTTCAAACGTAGATAAAACTATTTCCCGCTGCCAGGCTTAAATCAGATTCTGCCAGAGATTAAAGCAGAGAATCTTTGCCTTCATCTAAAGTCCTTCCAGCCTGGGAGCAGCGTGTGTCTCAGCACGAACGCTGCTGGTTCAGTAGAAGTTTTCTCCTGAGATCCTGCTTTCAAAACCAGGTAGAAATCTCTTTTCATACTTGACAATAGGAGACCCACACAGGATTCAAAGAACAGGGCATGCTGGTGATACAGATTTTTTTTTTTTCCAACACCTAAATGTGCATCCTTCCCTAATCTAGTCTTCCTGGAAGATCCTGCAGAGATCAGTGCTGTCTGGAGGACTGTTAGCGGCAGAGGGAGAGGGTGACTGGGTGTTAAAAAAAAAAACCACATTGCAAGGACCAGATACAGTCTCTCCAAGTCAGTATGCTGCAGTTCCCGTCAGCCACAGGTGAAAATCCCTGCCCACACCTCGAGGGAGCAAATCTCCTGGCCAGCAGACAGGAAAGCAAAAGCTGCTTCCTGATATTGCTGAACTACAGGGAAAGGAAAAGCAAACCCTTGTAAACCAAACGGCACAAAACCAACTTTTAGATCCCTTATTTACGCTATAAGAAGAAACACCTTCTAAAAGTGTTATACGGAGTCCAGGCTGGTTGTGGAGATGTGCCCAGAACCCACACTGCTGGTTCACACCCCAGCTCTCTCCAGACATGGGGCTTTTGAAACCCACTCTGGGGCTGCAGAGGGGATCTGGAAAAAGTCCCTTGGGTGCTAACATCCTTCTCTCGTATCCCTTCCCAGCCTGCTTTTGGAAATACTGCATCTGAAGGCCTGCCAGGACTGGAGGATGAAGATGAGCCCTTCCTCAAACTGCCTTGCTGGGTATTAACGTGTTAAGAGTTTGTTCCGTTCTCTCATCGTGCTGCTGACTTGGATGCCATCCTCCCTGACCACATCACAGCCGAGTCTAACAGGGACCACGGCAGGAGCTGGTAGCCCACTACCACTCTCCACGGTTCCTTCCTTCTAGATTTAACCTACCAGCATCCTCCACTTGGAAGATGCTCCCCAACTTTCCTCGCTGTGTGTACCGTTCAGTCTGCTGCCACTGTACACTCCTCCCCTCCTCACCCGGTGCCCCGAGGCACCAAACATCAACTCAGTTCCCCTGAGCTGGGACCTCTGCCCACATCTGCAGACGTTGCTCATGGTGAGTTTCCCATCACCTCCTACGGGCAGGTCTGTGGTGACCTGACACCGCTGCTGGGACAGGAAGGCATCAGCTTGCTGAGCCAGAGCTATTCCTCGTTGTGTCCCACCAGCACACGCAGTAGGTTTGGGGAAGGACAGGCACGGAGGTCTGGGTCCTTTGGATATCATTCCAATAAAGATTTTCTGTTGCACAGAAGCACTTGCTGTTTTCTTTCTCGTCTCTTGCAGAGGCCCAAGGGGTAGCACATTTCCCTTGATGTAGGCTCTTGTTACCTTAACAGTTCATGTGAAGTTTACGAGGGGAAAAGGGCTCCCATTAAACACCCAGTTACAGCAACACAGACCTGTGTTAAAGTGCCTGAGGGAGAGCCCCTTCCTCTCGACCAGAACTGGGAATGAGAGTCAGGTCTTCCTCGTGGATCCGTATGGGCTGCTGTGCCAATAGGACTGGACCAGACCCACTGGTTTCTACCTACTCACCCCAAAGAGATGTTTTGAGAAGAGATTTTTGGCTCATCTGGCCGCTCAGTGTAGATGCTAGCTGGCTTTTTCTACTGCAGAATCACATCTGCACCTGTCCAAAAGGAAGAAATCCTGATCCATCAGTGGTTCCTACATATATTCATCTCAAGTCATGTCATCTACATTTATTTGCAAAAACAGTGGAACATGTTCCCAAACGTACAAATTCAGAATAAATCTTAAGGGCCACTGATGCTAATTTGGAGGTTTCCAGTTGTGTAAATGAGAGCAGAGCCTGGCAGCCACTGTGAACGTGGGGACTGATGAACGGACTAGAATTGAACTGTCTCTCCAGCCCTGTTGAGCCACGTTATTTAGCTGTAGCTTGCATACTACATATTCTTCAAAGCTGTACCACTCCCAAAGCTGTAATTACCGTGCTACATTGATTGCCTCAGGCTCTGGCACAATGTGCACACTTACCGCAGCAGTACCTTGTACGTACTTCATCAACAGATCTATTAATCTGTCTGTTCATCCTATTACAAGCCAAAGCCGGCATCTATGGCATAACACCAGCTTGATTAGCTCACTGAGGTCCAACAATGTGCAAAACACAGCTTGCTGTTAACATTAATTCTTTGTTATTTCCTCGGTAGCGATTCAGAACACATTTCCCATTTTCTGGTGCTCTTGTGCAAGTGAGAAGGTTCACTGGGGCACCCTTACACGCACCCTCTCAACAGCACCAAATCCAGGAAAAATTGCCAAGAGAAGGGTCTCGCCTTCTTGAAGAGTTTGCTGCTCCAGCCAGAAGGGAGGTGTTACAAGAGCTGCACTGAGTGCCCCAACCTGCTGCTCAGCTCAGATGCTTTCAGCTTGCAGGAAATCCCTGTGCATGAAAGGCTGGAGCAGCCGAGTCCATCTGTTACCTGCTACCTGTAGCTGTGCCTTCCCAACCCGCTGCGACAACTCATCAGCAAGTCAGGGAAAGGAATACAGCTTCTGAGGCTCTTTAACAGCTTGCTCTGATCCTAGACACAGGAGTTCCCTGGGGTGCAATGCACCATGCTGCTTAGCAGTGATTTTTAGCCCACACGGTGTGCTACATCCTATCAGCGCAGTAATTTAAGCGTTCACGGTACCCAAACTACCCTCCTATTTCCTCCTGTGTTAGCTGCTGCTGCTGGAGTGATGAATGAGCGTTGAACACAATTCATTTACTAATTTGGAGCAAAGGTGGTGATGCTCTGCCCAGGCTCACCCTCAACATGTCACTGGGTGGGTCAAGGTCCTGTCCCTCCTGCAGAGCACACAGAACAGAAACTCAGGTGCCACCTCCACATCGTGGCTGCTCACACCTTACCCACGCTCTGGAAGTCACTATTGCTAAAATTAAAGACCCACAGGTAATAATTAAAGGGATTTCTCTTAGACATTCTAGTAGATCGTACTGATTTACGAGCAGAAAATCCTCACAGGCATCTAAATGGATTTGCAAACAGGCAGCACAGGGCAAATCTAGTGTGCGACGGATGCTGTAGTACATCCTCTTTCCCATGTGCTGACCTCCATGCTGTGCACGATGACTGAAGCGATCCAACACTGTCTATGAAAACAGATCGCGGTGGTCAGCCTTTCAGACACCATCATATTTTAAACAGCACCACCCCATTTATAGATTTTAAAGGGTACTTGTTGAGCCTCAGGAGGTCTCGCTGTGCTCTGCAGCGGATGGGGCAGAGGAACAGAAAGGCTGCTCTGTTCTCCCAGGTAGCCCACGCAGTGAGCCGAGAGCAGGTCTGCAGCTTCCAGCTCCCGGTTCCAAGCAAGACCACCGCAGCCACCTCTGTGCTGCTTTGCTGTCATCTCACCCTCCAGACTGAGGACACTTCTGCACAGCTACAGTCTTTAAAACTCCTCTTTGTTTGGAAGCCCAGGCTAACACCTGCCAACTCTTATAATACTTTTATAATCCAGCAGTATCTTTGCAAAGCCACTGGGTCAGCACTGGATTCCTCCGATCTGAGCCCCCCAAACACGTCACGCAATAGCTCTGTCCATGCTGCTTTTGACAGACAGCTGTATGGTCACCACCAGACAGGTCAGGTCATCACTTCCATAATCTGCTTCGCAAGAAGATTATCCACAGACTGTCTGGATGAGCTCAGGGCAATGAGACAACTGTTTACTGAACCCCGGGGCGGGCTGGGGACAGGTGGTGGCCGTGTGCTGCCGAGGACAGGGTCTGGGCTTGGCTGGCTCTGCATTCGCAGATTTGCTTCTAGCATGAGACAGAAAACCGTGTCTTGAGTCAGCAAGTACACACAGCCACTCAAACACTCAGAGCCTTCACCGGCAAGCTTAAAGGCAGAAAAGGAGCAGTGGGACCAAGGGAGCAAAAAAACCCCAAGATGACCACATATGGACTTACAGCCCTTCTTTCTTTCTATGACTTTCAAGAGCTTGGTCTGGAACATATCTGCGGTGCTTCACCTTGCACACAGGCACTGAGAGGTCACCACCGAAGCAGGAGTGATCACTTACCTTGCTCTGCTGGACAGGAAGGATGTGATTCACTGGGCTGTGCCGCTGCTCTCTGCATTAGCCTATACTGGAGATGTCATAAAAGCAAAGTTTCTCGCAAACCTGCGGCCAGGCTAGTCCTGGTCTCGGGGCAGGGCTAGAAGCGAGAAGGGAAATGGGAAGGGTCCTTGCTCTGGCTGAGCGCTGCCCCTCCCAGACATGAACTGGATGCTACCTGCCCTTCTGAGTGGGAGGGAACCTCATCTCCCACCACGGCTGAACCGGGGCAATTTCCCCCCAAATCCCGATCCTCAGAATAGCTTTAATTTCAAAGGCTCGTTGCCTTCCCAAATCCTTTCCTGTAGGTTACTGAAAAGCTGACTGTATTTTTCCACATTCTGTTAGCTGGTGACCAGGTGCTTTGTGCCTCACTCAGGATCAGGAAATTAACACTTAATTTCTATCTCCAGCCTTTACTACAACTTTCTGCCTAACACAGGCTATTTGGCAAGAAGCATTTTTTCCTTAGTGCTGCATAATCGCTTTCTCAATGGCTCTACTTTTGCAACGCTAAGGATGATTTATCCCCAAGAACAGCAATCGAAGGAATTTAGCTGACATGGACCAAAGCCCAAGAAGGAGCAAATGAGGGTTAGAAAACATCAGTTCGGAATCTGAGCATTAAGATGTCAGCAAACAGCTCTTTTCTGCTATATTATAATCTGAAAAGAAAGGAAAAGCATGAAACAGGATTTAAGATAACCTGTTTTACTCTGAAATGAAGTGGAGAGGACGTGTTTACATTTTACCAGAGTGAGAAATGCTTGAACCTTTAGCGCTGGATGCCTGATCATGCCCCGTGCGCTCATCGAGAGGCTAAAATAAGGCACATGATGCAGATGGCTTAGGAAGCGGATGACTTCATGTTTGGCCGCTATCCTATGTTATGCACAGGGAGAAGTGAAATGTATTTCATCAGCTTAGAGGAGGAAACTAGAAGTCTCACTGTATTTCAGGATCTGCCATACGATGAAAATATGTCTAAATATGGAGCAGAGATAAGAGAACGACTACTGAAAACATCAGGACAAATACTAAGGCGTTGTCATAGTTCTTATTCAGAAGAACCCTCAGTAGACATCTTCTCCCAAACAGCAGTTCCAATAAATTCTAGGTTTGTCCCACAAACTGTTCAATCTTCCCTTCAGCTACCAGACAAACACCCTCTTGAAAGAAAATGTGCAAAGCAAACTGTCTGCTTTCCACGGACTGCTGTTGGCATCTCTGGAGGTTTTATTTTCAATCCAAAAAAAAATCTAACAGTCCTTGCTAGGATAAAGAACTTCTGCAAGTTTAAGAAATAAATGCCATGCAATTGAACTCTATACATATTTTCTGTCCCCTCCTACCAGTGGCATTGTGAGAGCATTCCGACCTGATGAATGGAATTTGTTATTATTTGTAAATGCAACATTTGTAAAATGCAATGTGAAACGGATTTTGCAGGAGGTCAGCTTCCTCCAGTGTTGTATCATTAGTCAATGACAAGACGTGCTGTGACGCATCTCCCGTTTTTCTGTGATGTTTCCAACGCAGCATCAATCATTCAGAACAGAAGCACCTGTAGGCAGAAGAGCAGGAAACATTTCCCATGGCAGAAATGCAAAGCTCGGACAAACACGTGGCAGGGCGATTTACAGGAGATGGAAAATGATAGAAAAACTTGTAGAAGGGCACTAAGTTCTAAGCTGGGGCATTCAAGCTAAGTTGACAGTCACAATCCACATCCTAAGAAGCCCTCCTTCCCCAAGCCACCCCTTCCAAGCCTGCTGGCATGGCTTGAGCACCTCTATGGCACTGAGGACAGGGGGGGTTCTCCGAGCCTGCCCACACCTGGAGGACTTTGGCTTACTTGCAGGAACTGCTAACCCTTGGTGTTGCCAAGACGGCTCACTCCGATCCGGTCGAGAGGAACTCCAAAGCGTCTCTTAGGCAGCTCAACCACTTTCCTGCACAGGAGGAGAAAAAAAAAAAAAAAAAAAAA
>WKFP01014260.1:179233-192655 GCA_011057875.1 Pterocles orientalis
CCCAGAAAAAAAAAAAAAAAAAAAAAAGAGTCCAAAAATAGGCTAGAGTGGTGTTTTTGCTCTAATCTCACAGATGGGATACGGAACGCTTCTTACATACTGCTTTCTGAAAAGATGCTGAAGCAAGACATTGAAGCATGGGACCTGGTGACAAAATGAAATGTAAGCGGTGTCGGGCACTTCATGTTATTAATAATGTGCTTCCTGGAGCAGGTGGGGATTCTCAAGTGATGCCATATATTTTATTAGATGTATAGTACAGGCACTATCACCTTCTACAACATAAATTTCTCTCTGTTTTCTGTTTCCCAACTATGTGGATAAACTGATGCAGGCAGGTTTCTTCTGATGTAAACAGAGAGAACTTAAAATTAATGAATTTATGCAAGAGGAGTAAGACTGGTGATTTCGAGCCAATGCCAAGGTATTTCTGTCCCTCAAATGAAACATTTGGTCTGAGAGTATTTCAAAGCCAAGGATGTTCCACTTTCTAAAAATGAAATTCCTTTAAGGTTTCTCAAGTCGTCACTTCAGATTAGTCACTGCTTTTCAAAGCCTTAATTTCAATAATTGCAATCCCTGTAACCATGATTTCCAGTGGTTGGTCCTGGTGTGTTTTCCTGTCACCACGACAGTTATCTTTGCAGGTATTTTGCCAAAGCATCTGTTGTAAGTGCTGACTCAGCTGTTGGTAGCTGTGCTTTTTGTAGATGTAGATGCACTCAGAGGATGCTCAGGTACACAACTGTTCATACCACCTCAGATAAAACTAAATAAGAAGGATGCTATGAAGCGTAAGAAATTCTCTCTTAATGGGAAGAACCTATTTCCACCTTTCCTGACTGAGATAATTGAGCAAGCAATGCCAACAAACTCTCAGCCCTGCACTATTTATACATGTACTGAAATGCCAACTTTTCTTAACATTTCTAACAACTTTACATTTAGCTTTCTTCCTTCATCCTTAGCATGGGAACTAAAAACTCTTCATTGTTAGAGTGCCATCTTCAGCATTTGAAGTAAAAAGAAGAAACCTCTCTATAAAAAAAAAAAATTAAGAAATATATTGTGTGTTTTCTACATGCAGAAAAATCCCCTCCTTTCCTAACAGAACTGGGGTGAGAAGTGGAGGTTCTTCATACCCGGTATGAAGAGTATATTATCAGAATGTGTTATCAATATAAAGGCATATACCATTAAAAGCCCAGTAAAAAAAAATCCTTCAAGAAGAGCTCTTAAGAGACAAGAATATCATCAGAATTTCTTGACAAGAGAATCAAACACTGATGTTCATTTACTGGATAAACACTTTTACATGTTCTGATCAAGGATATTAAATGAAGAAGAAAAGCCAATTGCCCAGTGAAGATGCAAATAAAAGTCAGAGTATTTTGTTTATCTGTGTTGAAAGGGAAAGCTGCAATCACTCGCAGTCTTTGTCAGGGTCAATCAAGAGAGTTCTTACAGCTGGTGTATGGCTCAAGTTTTCATTTCCTATGGAAGAAGCTCAGAGAGGTACCCTTGTCATTCATACAGAGAGTGAAAACAAATCCCTAACCTGCTGAAATCAGTGCTGCAGGTATTTATAAATACTGCAGAACTCCTGATATATTTTGCAGTTTTCCCATCCTTTACACCATAGATTTGCTTAGGGTTTGTTTGTTTTTTTTTTTCCCTGTTATTCCTCATGATATTCAAAGTATTTCACAACAAATTAGGCTGAGTTGCATTTTGAATCCAGGTGAGCAGACACAGATAAAGGCAATAATTTGCCCCAGGCTCCCTGGGTGAATCAGTGTTTAGGGGCACAAAACATCCCCGCAACCCCTCAGCTTCCAGCTCTGCCCCCCCGCGAGAAGACGGTCGTTCCACGTTGGAAATCCACGTAAGGGAACCTAAAGGCACCCTGTGCGTGCGCTTCAAAAATTAGTGGATTCTGAACTTTACTGTAGCCTCTGGACACCTAAGCCAAGGGTTACTCACATGTATTTACTTGTACAGCTCCAGTCCGGGAGGCAAAAAGAAGCAGGGGAAAGAATTTTGAGCTCAGAATGGAGAAATTGCAATATCACTGAATCAGAGTCTGCCTCCGTCCACAGAGATACAAGATCACTGGGTAAGGATGATGCCTCCCTTAGTGCAGGAATGCTTTTGCAAGGTAATTCTCTGGTTGCAGGAATGTGGCAAAATCTGGATCAATATTTATCCGATACAGGATGCAATAAAACCTTTTTTGCAGATCGATAAAGAATTTCCCTACATGGCTTATCTGATGTTTTACAATATGTTACATGCAGCAAACGTGCCTACCACGTATGGTATTTTGTAATGCAAAGGAACTGCTCTGTCAGAGCTCTTCAGCTGATTTTAAGAAGTGATATAATATACATTTGATAATAATATCTGCAGAGAAAAATCCATACCACCAGAAACAGGAGTTTACTGCAAAGCACTGCGAAAGCAGTCACTGTTTTAAAATGCACTGACACATCTTGTTTAAATATTGGCTGGTTAAGTGAAGGAAATAAGTTTCCACTGAATATTATTAGTTCGGGTTTAGTGCCAAAAGTACTAAGTGATAAACATCTTATTATTTTAATTTCTAAGTGGAAAAAGCAGCTGTGCTTTTCCCATCAGAGATGGGCATGTGTATACCTTGTGCATGCCTGTTAATACAAAAAAAAAAAATGTAAAAAATTAAAAAGGAAGAAAGCACAGAAGGGAAGAAAGCTTCTGTAAAGAGAGCAGAAGACACACAAAACATCCCCAACCCAGCTCTGTCCTCACTCATCTTACCTTGCATTGGGGACAAGAAATTCCAACCTTAATGGTCCTGCTATGTTCTTCCCCCTAACTTATCCCTGATGTTCAGCTTTCTTACGGAGTTTTTATAGTCTCTGCTGTAGGCTACACACTCCAATCCCTGCCTTTGCTTTCTCTTACATCATTTCTAAAGATTTTCCACTGATCCTTGCCCTAAACCTTTCTCTGTCCTGCACTCTCACACACATACTTGCCTCACATCTGTTATATTTACTGCTCTGATCAAGATGATTAGGTTGTAATTAAAGGTCGAGGTTTCTGTTGGTGTATTTTTCTTTTTTCCTTTCAAGATTCAGGCAGCCATGGGAGTGGAAAAATTTTCAGCAGCATCACCATTCCTCTAACCTCTCACTTTTGCAAACTGCAGTGCAGAAACTTGATGTCCTGAATTTTTATTTTTTTAAACTTTATTTCTTGGGGACAACAGGAGGACTGCATTAATTTCAGGAAGAAATTAATCAGAGCTTTTTTAGTAGAGCAGCTCTATTGTAAGATAAGCATTACAAAAGGAGTGTGTTTTGTAAAACTAGTCCCAAGAATCTAATTCTCTCAGACATTTCGTTTCAGCTATTGAAATGATTGTAAAGTGTGGGCTGGGAGCTGCCTCTCTTCCCTAGGCAGCACCAGAGGACCTACCGCTTTCCCTCGTTGCCTCACTATCTTCTCTTTCCCCCTCTTTTTTTTTCTTTTTTTTTCATCTCAGCAATTGTACACCTGGTTTGGGGTCTAAAATTCCAACCTGTGCAGACTCCTTAACAATTCACAGCGACTTTATTCTCCGAACAGATGGGCACAGGGCTTTCAGAATAGTTTTTACTCTGACTTGCCAAAAGCTCTTCCTACAAGCAACACACAGCAAAAGTAAATTTCAAACGCATTTTACAAAATACAAAATAATCTGGGAAAATTTGGCATCCAGGGAGCAAAGCCTTTGATTCCATCCTCTGTCCTGATGAGGGTGATTAGAGAAAGACGAGAGTTTAATCACATTGTCACACAGCCCATTTCCCAGAGGAAGGTGGCAGCAGAATTTTGCAGAACTGACATAAATCAGGAAAGTTCATTACCAAGCGTGGTTTTGCCACACTCCTTGAGCGAGGTATAAGGGGAAAAAACAATACAAGGAGGCAAAGCAAGTATTTCTATAGCATGTCTCACCCACACCAGTCTGCTGGAACACAGCTGAAAATGTTGCTACTGGAGGAGAACTGGAACTGTGCTTTGGTTTATAGTGGCACCTGCAATTGGTCTACAATTCAATTTAGATGGAGGCTTCTTGCTAGAAGGCCAAGGACACAGTAGGTCTTGACAGATAAAAAAAAAAAATTTCATTTTATATAATTTATAAATTAATTTATATAAAATAAATTACATAAATTCATATAAATTATAATTTATATAAATATAGATTTATATAAATTCTATATTTATAAATAAATTTCTTTATAAGCATATATAATGTATATGTTATGCACACACTGACTGTGTATAAAAAACACAAGCAGGATCTCAGGAAAAAGGTGAGCACGATCTAACCACAAGACGTTATTAGATTTACTGGGTACCATCGCTACCCATGACCAGGAGGTGTTGCTGACCAGCTACTGCAGCCCTTGGCACTCAGTATTTTTCTCTTTTTTTCTACTAGAAAGACACAAAGCAGCATCCACAGGCATTGACTCCTTTGGGGAGTTTTTACCGGTCCTGTCTCAAGCTCTTCACCTCTGCAGGGCTCTGTTCTGCCACCACATCTGGTGTTGATGAGGCTGGTGGGAGGCGTGGGCTGTGCCACTGGGAGGAAGCTGATGGCAGACAGCTGAACGTTTGTAACGCGGGCATTTCGGTATTTTACAGCATGGGGTGAAGCCCAGAGGATGGCTGAGACTCAGCACCCTGCAGCCATGGATGTCTAAGACCTGGCACTGAAATTTCCTTTTCAGCCCTCCACTGGTGGGTGATCTTACAACAAAGCTCCAGCCACTTTTGTCCCTCCTGCACCTACTGTGAGGTCATAGCTCTTCCTTTCAGGCAATATGCACTTTGTCTATTTCAAAATAAATTTATCACTGGGTTCTTCCAACAAAAGGATACAATCAAAAGATTTCAGAAGTAGATGCTGATGGACAACTATCATCATCTCTGACTAGGTGCAGAAGTCTCAAATCTGAGTCATTAACCATCTTAATTGGCTGACACTGAACTTAGAATAGGACATGTTACCAGCCCATAGTGGTTTTTAAAAAAATATAATTGAAAAATAATAGAAAGTTAGATTATTAATATTTAATTTCCTGCTCTGAATTGACTTAGATTTAGCAACAACTTACATACACTTTTTTGACAGCTTCTGGAGCAGGCTGGTAAGGAAGAAAGCACAGAAGGGAAGAAAACTTCCGTAAAGAGAGCAGAAGACACACAAAACATCCCCAACCCAGCTCTGTCCTCACTCATCTTAAGGAAGATAATGCAAAAGGTATATGGTGGTTACTACGCTGGCAGAGTGCCCAAGGAACAGACATCCTCAGTGCTACTGTGGTTTAATTATATTTACAGTATAATTAAGTTAGGGCAACCCAGAGTTTGGAAGGAATCTTTGTCGTCTTAACCATAAACAAACAAACAAACATAATGTAATTCTCTCAACTACGAAGACAAAAACAAAGAAACCAGGGGCGGTAAGGATACAAACCATGAAGCTCTTTTTGTTGCCATTCAAGAAGACAACAAGCTTGCCTCCCTGCTGCCTTCATGTTCTTGCAAGTATTTTCTGTAATTCTTTCAACACCAGCTTGCAAATCAACTGAGCTAGCTCGATGTTTTCCCTAATTCCTTTAGTAGGCAAGTTCTTACTCAGAGGGCAGGAGTTAGCAAGGGTTCACTCGTGTAAGCGTTGAGCAATCCCGCTCTCCATCAGCCTCGCCTGTGGAAACTCTATGTGGGCTTGTCAGACCTCATCTTCAAGATCTCAGGAATGACACGGGAATATGATGATACGTGCTTGTTAGTTTTGCTGTATCATACTTTTATTCGTTCTCTTCTCCCACTACAACACGTACCAGTACTGATAGATCTCCGTGGTCTAAGTCACAGAAGTCTCCCCCTTCTGTCATTAAGTTGTCCCATGGCAGCTCCACCTTCCAGCCTCTTCAAATGACATCCCCCTCCCCACGGATCACTGATTGCTCATAAAAGGTGGCACATCTGTCATTTATAAATCAACATAAATAGTCCAGACAGCGTGATGGCCAAAGCAGCAGACCTATCCTCGTAAATTTTTGATTGAGCTGGCATGGAGTAAAGGCACGTGGCTGGATACATCCTGATTGCTGGGATTTTTCAGCTTCACTGAGCAGTGAGTGTGTCATTAGAAACCGTCTAGTTCAGGGTTTAAAAAGTTTGCCTCGATATACTAAGAATCCAACAACTTTTTTTTTAAATAAAAACTATTTTTTTTAAATAAAGAGCTGATCTCCACAAGTCAAGTGCTCAGCTGATGCTGATTCATATGACTCTGAGATAAACAACTGAGCTATCCCAAATTATAGTGCCTTCAATCTATTTTTATTTCTTGAGAGAGAAAACTTTTTGGATAAAATTGGCCCAATTCTGACCAGCCTGAAAGTGGATCAGCATTTCACCAGAGTAACCAAACATCCAGAATTTTACAGCTACATCACTGGTCCAGGGAGAACATCCAATATTACTTCTATTGCACTTCCATGCATATCTTGTTTACAGAAGGGGAAACATTTTAAAATAGCCACCACAGCTTTTCAGGCAATACATACAAGGGAATTTCAGAAACCGAGCTGGTTCCCACCTATTTTCATGTGGATACACAGAGCCAGAGAGCAGACGACTCACCGCAAGAGAGAACTATGGAAAAGCGATCCTGCGTTAACAATGTGCACGCACGTTTTCCAATTAAAGGTACATTCTACCTTGGAAGGAAAAACTATGTTAAGGCAGCTATTTTTAAATCTGCAAGCTATCGAAGTGGCTTTCGCTGCGTCACTTCCATTTAAGATGACTCTTTGCAGCTAGATGGGTTTTGAGAAGCAAAACCCACAAAGAGAAGGTAGCGTATAAAACCGAAGACAGTAGCATTCCTGAGGAATGTCAGGCTTCCTACTGGCGGTTTCTATATATGTACTTTTTCAAAGCCCTTTGTGCTAGAATTAAATGCTTGTCTGGGTCACGATATCTAAGAATCCATCAAAAGCACTCGCAAAACAAAGCAAAAATCCCAAACAAGGACAGTGTCTTGAAACGCGAGATTTTCCTATAACAGTCATGCTATGATGCAGAAGGATGTGTTCAGAAATAAAGAAAAAGAGCCACTAGCCCCCAACCCAAGATGGCCAAGAAGAGTGAAGATGGCCAAGAAGAGTGACAGGGACTTTTGTGCAATGGACACAGCGGTCCACAGGCTAACGGAAGAGAGGCAACAAAACCATACAAAGTACTCAGCAAACAGTAATAATTCTGGGCCAGCGTCAGCCTGGTCCTAATTCAAACTGGCAACACCAAAATGAAAATGAGTAGATTGTGTTTCCATCCCCTCTAGCTACGCTGCTTGGAGTCGATGCTAAATATAAAGACGACAAACTGAGAACCAGCCCCATCCGTCTGTGCTACGAGGGCAGAGCAGGAGCGGCGCTGGTGTTCCCATGCTGCCGCCCTTGTCAGAGACGGGTGCTGATGTTGTCTGTCACCAAAATAAACTCTTTGTGACCAATGAACCCTTGTGGCACGGTAGGCAAAGCACGGGGCAGCAAAGCGTTCATCCTGGCTGCGGAGCACGTACTCCAGCTCCTGAGTTAATGACAAATGTGGCAACGTGGCACAGTGCTGAGTGCACAGCAGCAGCTTAAATCCAAAGACGTGCTCACGAGAAGAAAAAATATGTCTGAAACTCTGTCCTGACCTCCTGCTTGTTTTCACGCACCTGGTCACCACTTTCTGTGCAGAGCTGAGAGGTAAAGTTCGTGGGCAGCAGGAGAAAGGACACGGAAGAATTAAAGAAAGCAGCTAAGGAGCAAAATGATGGCAATGGTCTGGAGGAAATGGGGAAGGTGAGGAATATCCTTCAGACAGAAAGCAGTGGGGTGGAAGCTGGGCAGGACCACACGTGGACCACTCACTGCATCATAGGATGCTGCAGGAAACGTCGCCGCTGGTTTCTTACCTGCCGTGCACATAGAGGAAGATGAAGCCATGAGAAAGGTGTGGCTGGGCGGCTGTTTCACCCTGGAAGCAACTCCTGCACCAAATGATGTCAGTAAGGCAGATAGCATCCCCCCATTGCTCGTAAGCCCATCCCTGGGCTGGTGGCTTGCACAGAGATACTGTTCTGCGCTGGAAGCTGTTAGTGTAAACCTGGGAGTTCAGAGCAATGGATGCTGAGGGATTTGATATGCTTCCCTGTTTTGCTCTGGTTTAAATGCACTTACGGATGGGTTCCTGCAAGGGATGGCACAAACTAACGCTGTTCTAGAAATGAAGGTCTCTGGTATTTCTAAGAATTAAAGGTCTCGTGACAGTTTGTAAGTTCCTCCTTATGTTTGGGCCAAATCCTGCTTTCCTCTGTCACTTCAGCTGGACAGAAACCTTCCCTTGTCAGACTCCGCACCCTCTGCAGCAAAGCTGTGATTTACGAAACAGCTGCAGCATCGCATCAGGATGAATCCAGGATAAGCCAGTAATCATCTGCAATTACAGCACAAACATTAATCAGTCGGTCACCGCCCTCTAGAGGTGGCCACACGGCGGGTATGGCTGGGTTGGGTTCGCTGTAAATGTGTTGTCTGGCAAACTGAGCTCTTCCGTATGCAGCAGGAGAAAGGTATCTGCTGATTAGAGTAGATCCGTGCACCGCTACAGGAACAAATCACTGAGTGCTGATTAGCAGCTGCTCGATTATTCCTTCCCTCTCTCGCCTGGGAAGTCACCCAACCTGCAGCGTTTTGCATTCATATATCTTGCAGTCATGGTGCTGCAGGGATGAGGGAGATCGATCGATCGATAGGTAGCTATATGGCACAGCTATAATAAAAAGCGTTAAATATAACACCCAGCGCAAACTCTTTGCCTTTTGCCATTTTTCACGAGCACTGTACATAAACGAAACCAGTGGCACAACTTGTGTCGGTGTGACAAAAGCAGTGAGCCTCAGGCACAAGCACAGCTGTGCGTTCTTCTTTCTTCCCCTCGACTAGAATAGCCAAGAAGTTTTAAAAGAAAGAATATAAAAAGTGATGAATAGCAAGGAACCCACCGTATAATCGAATGATGAATATACTGTTTCTGGTGTGCAAAGTCCTTGTTTGAGTCGGTATTTGTTTAAGGAGAAGCTGTTCTGTGCAGAGACTTAGTGCAAGATCCTGCAGGCAGGAATAGCTCATGGCCAGGTTTCCTCAGACACGTCCTCCTTTTTCCAGCTGGAAATTCCGTCTAGGTGGAATTCAGCAATTTTTCACATTTTCTTCTGGCAGGCTGGCCGGATGCGCTGGCTTGCTGTGTTCGGAGGGATTCTCCAGGTACCACACATATGTGCAGCCCCATACACGAACGTATATTTCTGTTGGCAACATTTAATCAAAAAAAAGAGCAGATATCCGGGATCCCAGTAACCATTTCATTGCGAACATTACCCTGGGATTCAGGAGAGCTGTGTTCTGTTACGGAATCCAGGATGGTGGAGGTTGGAGGGGACCTCTGGGGGCTGCCCACTCCAACACCCCTGCCCCAAGCAGGGTCAGATAAACCAGCTGGGTCAGGGCTGTGCCCTGTCAGGTTTTGAACACTGCCAAGGATGGAGACTCCACAGCCTCTCTAGGTAACCTGGTCGTTGTTCAGCCACTGCCATGGTTTAAAAAAAAAAAAATTAAAAAAATCCAATGTTTAAAGGAAAATTCCTGTACTCAGTTTGTGCCCATTGCCTCTTGTGCTTTTACTGGGCACCACTGAAAAGATTCTGGCTCTTTCACCTCTACTCCTCCACCACATTGGTAAGATCGCCCCTGCTACACAATCCCAGCTCTCACACCCTCTCCTCCTATATGTCAGATGCTCCAAGCCCTTTGTGGCCCCTCCAGTGTGTCCCTGCCTCTCTGGTGCTGGGAGCCCTGTGCTCCAGATGTGCACACACCAGCACAGCTGGGATGCTGCTGGCCACCTTTGCTGCATCGACACAGCTGGCTCACCATCAGCTTGTCCACCAGCATCCTCAGGGCTTTTCTAAAAGCTGATTTTCAGACGCTCATCCCTCAGCCTGTGTTGGTGCACGGGGTTAGTCTCAGCTTCACTGCTGCTGTGACCAGATGAGCTTGGATTCAGCTCTCTGGGCTCACTGTCCCCAGTGCTGATGCTACTTGGCCTCCTTTGTAGAGATTTCAAACTTTGGTTGAGGTAGGTGTCATTCTTATTTGTTCTTCATAGAATCACAGAATGGTTTGGGCTGGAAAGGACCTTAGAGATCACTGAGTTCCAACCCCATGGGCAGGGACCCCTCCCACCAGCCCAGGTTGCCCAAACCCTCATCCAGCCTGGCCTTGAACCCCTCCAGGGATGTCTGGCTGCTCATACTGACAACGTTCACCTCCAGGTGGGCTTTTGTAGCAGGCACTGTCCTGCTGCCCAGGTGCCTCACATCCAATTTAATTTAGCTTCTCTGCTGCCGTGTCTTTTCTTTAGGAGCTTTCACACACATGTATGTACACTACATGTTATTCTGCTACACTACAAGTCTAGAAACTGAGACAATGAGACAACACCGAGCAATGCACAGTATCCTACAGCCAGGGGCTATAAAGTCCTCTTCAGAACATTATGCCATAGAAGATGCCCTTTGATTGTCCCACGTTTTTCTCCCTCTGTGGCTGCGGTGTCCTAGCGCAGGGCAGTGAACATTATCCAGTCCCTTCTGCATGGAACTGAACAACTTGTGCTTGATTAAAGCCGAGGGACTGCCAGCTTCAGAAAACTCAAAGTCCTAATGCTGCCTGCTTATTCTTGCTGGGTGTTTGTCCTCCTCTGCACTGTGCCAGCCACACGGCCAGATCCTTCCCCTCTGCAGGCCAAGGTTTGTCTCTGATGAGCATTTCCATGAGGATCTCGGCTCTGAAGCAAACTGGATTCCTTCATGGGTTTTTTTTTATCCCATTTGAAGTTATAGAGTCCAAGCACTTTGGAAACAAGCAATGATTCAGATATTTTCACAACACCTTCAGGGGCAAAGAAGTACAATTATCCCCTGGCAAAAATTTCGAAGCCTGGCTCTAGAAGTGCAGGTTTGTCACAGCTTTTCTGAATAGCTGTCTCCCGAGTCACCCGCAGCAGAAAGCAGGCTTGCACCGTGCAGGGCATTCAGTCACTACAGCTACAGGCACCGCTGCTGGCATACTAACGAAGCTGCATAAATAATTATTGATGCATGGGAGCAACGCAATCCTCTGGGCTTCAGTTCTTCGCACCGACCCGGACTATGTCCAAACCCCACGCACAGCCCTCTCCAAGCTCTCCGGAGCCTCTTCAACACCTCTCCCTACCTGTCCTCTTGCGTCCACCTCTTGAGAGGACCTCCACATCTTCCAGGAGGACTCCAGAAGAAGGGACAAAGCCACCCTCCTCCCACTGGGTTGGCCCGTTTGTCCCAGGTGTGAATCAAGCGGATGGCTTGGAGGAGGATGCTGGTCCTCTACCTCTGCAAGGGCAGACGTACTGCATTTGTGCTTACTTTACAATTACACTTGGAACCCAGGAGCAAGAACATAATATAGTTTCTTATGTAACCATATATTTATTTTGGTTACGTGCGGCTTCAAGACAAATCTAAAATGGTGCTGGACCGTGCTGCTGCCCTCAAAAGAAGTTTGTCAGCAGAGTAACAATAATGTTCTGCTGCTGAAAATGATGTGCTGGGCTTTCTGGTCAGCTTTTAGGTTTGAACGTTTTTTTTCCACTTTGATATTTGAGCCATCCCCTCAAAGCAAATCCTTCGAGTGTGTACATGGCTCTCCAAGCACTGGTCACGGGAGGACATAGGCAAGCGCGCAAAAAAAAGAAAAAAAAAAAAAGATGCTGACGGCATCTGAAAATGATTTGCAATCTCTTTGCCGCATGAGCTCAGTCGCATTAACATAGTGATTTAAATACTGTGGATAGCTTTTCTGGTGTCCTTTTAGAAATTTCTTACTGGAATTATTAGACATCTAAAATATATTTAAAACCAACCAAGCAGTGGAATGAAACAGAGCAGATAATACTGACTAAGCACTCCAAGCCCCATCTCGCAGCCCCAAATCAAGCACGTTGTCACCAAACACAGCTCCAGGGACCAGGCAGGAGAGGATCTAGCCCTGGGCTACTGAACTGCATCACGTCACAGAGGTTGGGACATTGCATCACAAAAGGATCCTTCATGGGTCTGAAGCCTGTACGCTCCCCACAGCCCAGCCTTGCCATAGGAGAGCCTCGTTCTCTTTGGGAAAAAATGACATCGTGAGGTTTATGGTGCCTTTCACATGATGTGTGCTTAAGTCCTGATCCTAAAAAATGTTCAGAGACCTCCAACGGTGTCAGGAGCAGGGAGTGGCCATTTCATTGAGAGGTGAATTTTTGCTCTCACTGGAACAAATAAAGAGCCAGCAACTGGCAAATGCAGCCAGGTACCAGCCAGTTGTGGTCTTCCTGTCCCAGACACAGCACTGCTTATAACCTGTCTGAATAGAAGCAAGAATAACTGCTCCCAAGCCAATATCCCCGATAGCAGAGAGTGCTGTCATTGCACCGAAGTCAATGGAGCTATCTGTGATTTATTCAAGTATGAATGAAACCAAAGCCTGATGACACAAACTGAATATAGAGAATAACCAGACCCATCTTCTTCCAGGCACTTGTCACACACAACCACTACCTGAAGCCCCTCAATCCTGCCCTTCTTCCCTCCTTTTATTTTTTTTCATCTAGCCCTGGAAGTTCCTCAGACCCATGCCCCTTTTTTATCATTCAGTCATTTTTTGTTCCCTCCCCTCCGTTTCCAGGAGGTCCCTCATTCTCCTGTCACACTGATCACGCAGTGTAACCAGCATCCCTCGGGGAGCAGCCGGGGCTAAGGAACAGCATCTGACACCCAACTGTGGGACCTCTCCCTTCGCTTGCTCTCTGCACGGGCTCTCGAGGCTTCGGGCAGCTGGGCACACCAACCTGAGACTCTCCACATCGTTTTCTGGGGACTGTGGGAAATACCCAGTGTCAGAAAAAGGGGTTTAAGCTCAGCGTCCAGCCACATGGTTAGAAAGCAGAGAAACCTCAGCCCGGAGCTGACAGTGACGGATGACTGTAGGTGCTGTCACCGTTCACCCCTCCTTATGGTACCCAAATATCAGGGTTTTAAAGTGATGTTATTAAAGCACCACAGGAGTGCAAAGATCTGTGTAAACCGAGAGGATAATCACCATGCAAGCAGAGCATGAGCTGTTTGACTGTGTTGAAATGATGTGATTTGGTATCCCTCTCATCTGTCACATGACTTGATACATTAAAAAATAAAAACCCCATATCGTGTTTTTATGCTCTGGGTCCACGACAATTCCTTTT
>WKFP01014260.1:201930-213096 GCA_011057875.1 Pterocles orientalis
CTATTTAATTCTTTAGCCAAAGTCTGTTCATCTTGATACAGAACTAAAAGGTCCTTCTCTTGCAGTGAAACAGAACATCTCCAGTTTCCTTAATCACTGCTGTTGAGCATCTGCCGCATTCCCTTTCGCATGACCCATGAAATTTTGGGATGCTTATGGCCATAGCAATATGTGTGCTCCTGACAGTCCCGACTCTCCCTTCCTCTCTTCTGTCGGATGAAGTAGAGTTGCTCAAAGAAACCCTAAAAAAATTTAACTTGAGAAAAATAAGCTTTGTGCAATGATCTCGAAAAGAAAGACTACAGTGAGAAGACAATTGGCCACCAACAATGGGGTACTCAAGGTATTAAGAAACAATTATGGAAAATTTCAGATGAAGGTGACAAGATAGAGAGTCTGGCCAGGAAAAGGGCAGATGACATTGAGTGTCAAAAAATGTGAAGTGATGTACACAGGAAGAAACAACCACAAATACTTTACTTCACCTACACAGCAAAGGGCTCTGAGCTAATGTTTCTGTTCCAAACTGAGGACCAAGAGGGGTTTGGCAGAGGCTGGTCTTCAAAATGTTTGCTTCCAATACAACAGCTCGGGATCTTCAATTGAAAAGGACAGAAAATAGGTTCAAAAACCAGAAAGGACCTCTTTTCAACCAGTGTGCATTTAAATAGTGGAACTCCTCACGAAATTATATTCTAGATGCCAAAAGCTTACAGAGATTGAAAAACAAAGTCACCAAAGGAAAATCCCTCAAGGACTATTAAGTACAAAATATTGTGTCTGGTTCTAAAATCCCTCAGCCACAAATTGTTGGAGGCCAGGAGAATATTTGAAGAAAGTGTCAAACATACTTGCAGTACTGGCCACTGTCAGAGAGTATCCTGAGCTAGACACATGGCTGGTCTGACCTGCTATGACTGTTCTTGCTCCTTTATATCACATTTTCCTGTTTCCTTGTCCTCAGAAAAGCCTAAAAAAATTCACTGAAATGATACATACACATACCATATTGTGTCCGACAGAGTTGGCATAGAAAATTTCAACCCAAAGGTATAAAGTTTGGTAGATTTATAGGCAACCAAAGATAGGTCAATGCTAAATGTTTATAAGAGACAGAGCTACAATCCCTACCTTTAATTCAAAAAAATCTATTTGCAGTTCAAGTAGGCAGCAGATATCAGCAATTTAGGGTAATCTATAAGACAGTGATTATGTAACTATCCCTGCAGGGAGCTCTGTAAGCTCAAGAAATTCAGCGCTAATCTTAAAGTTTAAAGAAACCCAAATATGCTGAGATACAAAACCCCTACATGTTATGCATCCAGACATAGTGTGGTAACATTTGCAATGTTTCCCACAGTCTAAAAGATTCTAGTGGTTTTAGAGAGAGTCTTTACAGTTCGAATACTTAGTAAACCTGATAATATCCAACAGTTTGGTTGGAATTTCTCGTGTGCACACGAGTAATATCTTTGTTTGAGATGTCAGCATTGATTAAATTTAACCACTTCCCCCTATGGACTTAAATCAAGGCTAGATACTAAACTAATATATTACTCTCTATATATAGCCTGTTTCTAAAGTCATGCTTGTTCAGCAATTGCACCTTTTCCATGTAGTTTAGAATAGAAGCTGCCCTTGTTCTCTAGCTCAACCTCTACGGTGAAAGCATCAGAAGAAAGTAATTACATTTAACAGGCACCACCCTTGTTTAACAGCGTATAAATATCCTGGTGCCAGTCCTGTGCTTGGCATACAAGGAAAAGTTAAATACATTCAACATCTGCAGCTCAACCAAACACCAGTGAAATGCTGGAGGGGACAGGATAACCATAGACAAGTACAGAAGAAGTGGAAACACTAACGATGGCAGAGCATTGTTTAGGATAATTTCTAGTCATAGAACGATGGTTTAAAAAAGTAAGCCCAGGGAAAATAACGTTGGAAACATTTCCTAATGGGGAGACCTAGTAGGCTGTAGAATAATCATTCAAGGGAGATGGAGAAAGTCCTTTTGGCTGAGTCATTTCTTTCTGGACCGGGCAAAGTGTTAGGGAAAAACCGTACTGGCAGATGGAAAGACTACCAGGTCTGCTGCTCAGAAGCCCAAGATATTTCTGTTCTTAACAGTAGCAGTTTTGTTCAAAACAAAACCAAACTCATCAAAACCCTTTTTCATTGCGCACGAAGAGATGAGTGACTTCTGTAGCCTCTCCTATCTCTTTCTCAAATTTATGATATTTACCTGTATTTATGACTCCTCCTTAAATGGCATTTCCAGAGCAGAGTTTTCCCTTGATGTTCCCAGATCAGTCACGTATTGCTTTTGTCCATCTGATGCTATGTGGCAAGAACAGATGCAGCTTTATCGGAAACTTGTCCTGAACAGGCTCTTGCCAAGCCTGACTAGTTTAATGTGACAGATTATAAAATGAAAAGAGGGGAATAACAAGTGCCAGGGAAAGATTGCATTCTCCACACATTTCCGCATTTCTTGACCTTTTCTTCTTCAATATACCGTTAGTTATCCATATTTACAGCTCAAGATAGCAGGCAAGCTGTCAGGCGCACTGTTTAGGTCATTGATGATGTTATGAACTCTACTGGAAACTGATTTCATTAAATTAAAGTACGTGACTTGACATTTGATACAGCAAATATCTGACATTTTTAATTGCTCCTTGCACAATTCCTTTGTAATTATTGAGATCTTTTTAATAACTTCTTAAGGACTTAAAAATGAAAACATCTCTGAGAAAACTGCATATGTTATACTAACAGCCAGTATATAGCATCCCTACTGAAAAGCCATTACACGTCAGTGCAGTTTGGCATCAGTGTACGTAAATCTATAAATCAATCCAATGTTTTACCCTGAAGCTTCCTGACGTCTCACCGGGATGGTTTTCTTTCAGCAACCTCTACGTCAAGTTTTTAGCAATAAATTGACTTAAGTTGCAATTTATTCATTAACAAAATACCACCTTCTGGACTTGATCCTGAGAGAAAGGGAAGAACCTAGCAATGGCTGGCCAGCAGGAACACAGCTCAGCGTGCGGGACACCAGCCTGCGGGAGGCTCTGCTGTGGGTTCGGGTCAGTTCATAAGCAGGATGATCTGATACGATTATCTACAACAGCACGAGAAAACTTGAAAACCTTCAGATCTATGTTTCTGAAGGCAAGAGATATACTGTTACTTAAAGAATGGAGCAATGGAGGCCTGTAATTTTTTTTTTTTTAAGGTCTAAACCCAGGGTCTCGCTGTGCATTCTCTTCACTCATTGAATTAATTGAAGCGGTGCAAGTCCAGTGATGCTCAAGCTCTCCACCGTTGCAACCAGGGCAAGAGTTTGATCGTAGTTCATTATCAAAACATTTATGTTCTTAAAACATTTTCAGGCTACAGCAGCTGTCTTCTAAGAAACTCCTCTTACCACCTGGTAATGCTTTACAAACACAAGCACTTGGAGGAAAACTATTGTTGTGCCCGTTCATGGTATAAATCCAGCTCGCAGGGTCCTGACCTCAGTGCAAAGAGGGAATAACATCGTGAGAATCCATACAGCACATCTGATGGAGGTAAAGCTGATCCGAATGAGGTCAGGCTGGCCTGGTTTATCTCCCTTCTGTCAGCTAGACACAAAGACTTTGCAAGGCATTAAATCCAGCCTGGTCCCTGATAGCACAGAAACAGGAACTCACCCCAAGGGAGAGCAGGTTGAGGAAGGCTGCTCCGCTTTGCACTGAGTTAGCAGCTCTGTGCAGCTACAGCTGGAGAGGAACCTCATCCACCAGGGCTGCAGAAGGGACCAGGCACCTGCCCCTGGAAGGGATTCTTCGTCGGTGTCGTCTAGACTCTAGCAAGAAGGGTGCAAACATCATTTATGATCTTCAAAGAGTTAAAAGCAACAACCAGCCACTAGCTCTGCACTCAAGCCTGTTGAACTGTAATCGGTGCAGCTGTGTAACGTGTAACCTGTTTCAGCACAGTGAGCAGAGCCTGGTCTAAACTCCAGGACTCTTGTCGCTGATGACAGTTCCATGCAGCTCTTGTTTTCCTCACGCTGCAAGACCTGACGGGCTTTGGCACATCCTGCCTAACTGCTGCTGAGTGATGAGGAAATATTTGCCTTGAGCCGGAGCACTAAACACCTCCTCTGTGGTTCGGAGAGATGGAGCTTTCTCCACGGTGGGTTGGTGATTAGATTGAACCGTTACCTCCATTTTCCACCTTTGCTCAGTAATTGCTTTCCCTTGTGCCCCTCACTGGACAAAAGAGCTAAGGAAATATTCTGGGAACAGCGAGGACTTTTGAACACTGTGTAACGTGAGCACGCTGGCTTTTGGAAAAGGGGTTGGCTCTGCATATGTGTGAGTGGAAGCCTGCTATTCCACCCTGAGGCAAGAAATTAATTGCTATGACTGTGTCCCCTCTTTGGCATGTATACAGCTGGCAAGCCCATGGCCACCGTGTAGGGGCAACATCTGATTCTGGGCTTTTTTGTGCCCTATACTTTACACTAGTGCTCCTGTACATCACATGGGGATATCACTTTGCAGGGCAGAACAGTCCCTCTGTCTCCACTGAAGGACAAGTGCTTTAATGGGCAGCACAGATGTAACTTCCTTCTGCAGAAAGCTGAAGGTGACAAGCCAATCCTGCTTGCGTGACAGATGCAGAGACGCAGAATCACAGAATGGTTTGGGTTGGAAGGGAACTTAGAGATCATCTACTTCCAACCCCCCTGCCATGGGCAGGGACACCTCCCACTAGCCCAGGTTGCTCAAAGCCTCATCCAGCCTGGCCTTGAACCCCCCCAGGGATGGGGCATCCACAGCTTCCCTGGAAAACCTGGGCCACTGTCTCACCACCCTCACAGTGAAAAATTTCTTCCTAATGTCTAATCTAAATCTGCCTCACTGTGGTCCCAAACACAGGTTGGTCCCAGCCCCACCATATCAGAAGCTGTGTAAACAGAACAGAAAGACCCTCTCCTGCCCCCAAATCTAAAGGATTGGAGAATGGTCAAGTTAACTTAGCCATGCATTAGGTTGACTAAAGTATTTCTTGTTGGTGCACTCTTAGTTCACAACGGGATAACCTGACTCAGTTTCACCTTCCTCCATAGCAGACTGAGCTGAGCTGTCTTATAAACTCGATGATCTTTAAGGTCCTTTCCAACCCTAAGCATTCCACGATCCCATATCCCCACAGCCCCAGGCTTGGGGCGCACTGGGCAGCCAGCATGTGGGAACGTGTTGAATTCTGGAAGGCAAATGTACGTCTGGGTACCTACGCGTACAGACAGACAAGAATACATAAAGGATGCGAGTGTTTCATAAGAGACATCGCCCATGTGGCAGAAAGTGAGCGGAAAGCCAGTGTCTGAGGCTGGCATGCTGGCTGCCACCTCGTTCCGGAGCAGCGAACCCATGACTTATGCTTCCCAGCTTAACCAGAGCCTGAGCCTCACCAGTTCCAGGAGTGGTTCCAGGCTGAAAAGCTGATGTGGTGACTTGCCTTTTCTGCCTGGCAAAGGGACAGTATTTCCTTGCTGATGATGGAGGCAATTGAAGAAATTCCTTGTCTTTAGGGACAGAAGCAGGCAGTCTGGGTGACTCGTCTGGATCCAGAAGACAGGGCATGGCACTGGAGTCAGTTCAGCACCCACCAGACAGAGGTGCTGAGCAGCACTTAGCTCTTTATGACACTGCATGTGCTTTCCAATGGACAGCCCTCTGGCCATACCCACAGTTACAGACAGAACAGACCTCTGATTTAAGGTTCCTGGTCCAACTCTGAATGCCACACGACTTTGAATTCACTCAGATCTCCAGCCAGGGTGAATCAGCATAGGTCTGCTGAAGCCTGACTCATCAACACTGGGCCTGCTACCTTCACAGGAGAGAGTCGATACTTAGTCCATAATGATGCCAGCAGCAGAAAGAGACAGACTTTTTAATGTTTTGAACAAAGTTAAAATAAAATCCTTCAAGGATGGCACTCCCTCCGTGATGCACTCCCAAGTGTTCAACGCAGGAGATGTTACACAAAGAAATACTGCAACCTCAGGATAAACTGGGGTTGATATAAAAGTCTGAGAGAAGGAGTTCGAGAATGAAGGAATGGGAAAAAGTAGATGGGAAGTTAACGCTGGATAATTAGACCTATCAATGAAAAGGCTCACAGGATTTTTAGTAGCCTAATAATTTTGATAACTTCCTCAAAATGTGATTATTTTTGAAGGAAAAGAAACAAAGGTTCCAAATTTTGGAAATAATACAAAGTTTTCTCCAACAATTTCAAGTACTTTTTCCTTTCCCCTGTGAAAACAAGCTTGCTTATTTTCACATCAATCAGCTTTAAGATTTGAAAAATGGAACCCAGCTCTCTATTTAATTTTCATACACCACTCAAAGAAAGAACCGAACTAAACCAGGCAGGAATGTCTATGGAAACCTCACAACCTCAATAAGAAACTGTTTGTACGTTACTTAAGGTGGAAAGAAATGACTGAAGACTTAATAGACACCTAGAGCATCAGACCATCGGATGTCAAGCTGATCTCCACAGGTAACGTTTACATTTTGCTGAGTCAGCATCTGTTAACTTGTGTTAGGCTAAGCAGGGAATATGTAGACAGAGAGAGAGAATCCAGCACTTCTCGTGCTAGGAAACCAAGGAAATAAGAAATCTACAATATCAATCTCACCTAAAAGTGCCTGGATATCACTGAACTTTCAATAAATCTGCCAGAGCTGTAAAGGGAGAACGTTACTTTTTTTTTTAAACTACATTTACATTCCATCATAAACTGACACTGGACAGAACAAGTCACCATCGCCACCGTGACTGCACTTGAACTTTAAAAGGAAAAGGCTCTACTGTGTGGAGCGGTGCAAAAAGCCCTTTTTCCATGTCAGGTTCTATCTACAGCTTTGCAGCAGTGCCAGTCTCTCTAGCTTCTAACCAGCTCCCTCTAAATAAGACTGCAAAGTGAGTTGCCAGTAGGGCTTCTGAAAGCTTCAGCTTGTTTCCTTTCTGTGGTTGCAGGGATTAGTGAATTCTCTAATTACAGAGAGAGGACACTCAACATTAGGGACTGTGATGCAGGGAGAAACCCACCCTTGTTCAGATGCCTTGTCAAAAAGGATGCTGCATTTCGTAAGGATGGTCAGCCTCTCTATTAGCTTCGTGTAGCAGCCCTCCTGCCCTGGGAATACTTTATTTTCTTTGCTCTCTCTCATCTGCTCTGTCTCCAGCCACCAGAGCAGTCTGGTGGTGTGGTACCCAAAGGGAGCTTGCATGGTCAGAAGAGGAAAAAAGGAGGGAGAAAAAGTTTGTTAGAAATAAGATTATGCAGAACTGGGAAGACTTTGTATTTCTGGCACTGAACAGCCACAGGGAGATGTCTCTTCTCTTCGCTGCATATTTCAGGGTGTCCTTTACATGCTTCCTCCCACGTGGATTTCAAGGTGTATATTCTTAGAGTTATTACGTATTCATCCTGCATTAAAAGCATGAAAATTAAGCCAGGAATCACACTCTCCTTAGTTCTCCACAGATACATACCAAAAAAAAAAATGGGTTGATGCCTAAAGCAGCCTGCACTGTTGCACACACTCACGAGGAGTAACTACACCATTCAGGCCAGTATAAGCCCATCCTCCCACCCTCTGTATAGAGTCAAGTAGGTATATGATCTCCTGGGTCAGAAACTGTCTTCTGGCTGTGCAACTACATGGTGAGATCTTGACTAACAAGTAGGACGCAGGGACAATACAGCAACTTAAATACAATGGGAAATACACACTAGATGCTCAAAACACTGTAATAATTGTGTATAGAATTTTAAAAAAGAGCTAATCATCTTGTAAGGCTTCTTATGCCCTATTAGTCATCCATCCTGAAATGATGAAGCAGATGTTCCTCATTGTGACATAAAAGTAATATAAAATGCAATATCACGGCCACTTTCGTTATATGCAGAAAGGAACGCCACAAACTTAAAAGAGGGTTGGAAAGCAGACCCAAGAGCTATTTCTAAAGAAACAGGAGATGTTCTCAGGATTGCTGTCATTCCTATTTATATTTTCTGACATTCCTATTTCAGTACTCCAACAATTTCAGCCAGGGCACTGAACAATGTGTACACACACCTATCAAAGCAAGATAGTCCCTGGACATCAATCTTATCCTCCCGACAGAATATTTACTGCTGCTAATTGCTTCCTCAGGTTACCTGCCAAATAAGACAAATAATCATACTGTCCATCACAAAGCCAAAAAGATGGCAAAAAAAAAAGCTTTAAAAACATAACTCTCTTATAGCATAAGCCTGGAAAAGGAAGAAACTTTGCAAGGGACAGAAGAACAACGACCTAACAGAAGAACAGATTTGTCACATGAATAAATTTGGTGTGTTCCAAAAAAATCCCAATCTGATACTTCAGAAAAGAGCAATATCCTCTTCATGGCTCACTGGTACTCCCTCAGGAATTTTGGAAAACATTCTAGTAAGACATGCTTCGGCTGATTGTATCATTGGGTTGCTGGGATGTGATTTGATGTTTTCATTCTTTTTTTTCTCTTTGGTTTCTTGTTGTTTTGATCTGTGAGAGCGAACACTTGTCTCAAAAACAGGATCTTGGTTACTGAGGAATCTGTTTATTTTGGGCACTTTTTCCTAACTTGGTATCAGTTGGAACCACTCACCGCTCTTGGTATTTCAGGGGCCTAATTTTAGGCCCTGCTCTTTCGGATGCTGGCCAGAGGCCCCACTCAGTGTCTCTATGTAGAAAAAGTACTTTGAAAGATTTCCTTTTATCTCTGGTGAGGATCCAGAGCTTCTGAAGACACACAGATTTTTTTTTCTACTGAGTTCAATAGTTCTAGGTCCAGCCTTCTGCTTGTGAGCATCTGTGAAGCATGTGAGGTGGACATTTGATCTTGGATTGGTTTTGCTTAGGACTCTTGTTGAGTAAAGAGCTGTCTCTGGTCCCCTGTCCATGGCCGCACAAGCTGGGACGAGGCAATGGAGGGCTCAGCATCCCAGCACCTACACAATGCAAAGAGGATGCAACACACCACAAAGACAAGAGGCTGAACCCGATCCTCTCCTGATAGACCTGCCAAGAAGTCCATGTGAGCTCTCTGCACCCCAATTTAGCTCCATGTCACCGCTGGTACAAGCGCAGCGAGAAACTCCCTAGGGATTAGGTTTGCCTAAAAGGTTCTGCCTTTGAACAAGAAGCACAAAACTTTCCCGTGATTAGCAAGTATCACCTTAGATATCAGTGGCAAATTCTTACTCTCAGGAAAACATATCAGAGCTGGCTTCTCATACGACAGACAGATCTTTAACCAACCCTGTCTCCCCAAGGCACTGATATTCTGCTGGGACTTCTCTACTGCTTCATCCTCCCCACTGCCTCCCCAGGGCATGACCACACTTTCTCCTCTCACCAGAACAACCCAACGTGTCACAAGCTTGAAGATCTCCTGGGGCAAGTCATGAACCTCTCAAGGCTTTCCCCAGGCACCACCAGCACTCGCTGGGGAGGGCTGGGCTTGGTTGGCATTTGCCACATGAAAGCTGAGAGATGCTGACAAGCCCAGAGGCACGCGATGCTAAATATGGGATTGCACTCAGGGAGGAGTGCAACTGTGTTCTAACTAATTTACCTGCTGCTGTTTTCCTTTGTTATTGCAACCATCGTGTCTCTGAGGCATTATCCATCAGGTTGTCATATGCCACAACTACCTTTTCCCCCAAAAAAACCCAAGAGGTATATGGACCGCTGATAGCTGACAAGTGCTGAGAAAGAAAATGCTAAAGGGCCCTCTTATAACCAGAGGAGAAGGAGTGGTAGAGAGGATTATTTGCACAGAATTCAGCTTGGGTTTTCAAACCGGTATTTATAGGTTTAGGAAGAGCCAAGAACAAAAAACTTTAAAATACTTATTAGGGGTTTTATGGAAACTGGATGAATGGATGGTTTCAATGGGAAGCCAAATAAATATAAAAAAAAAGATAATTTAAGCCTGGCAGGAGACCTGAGGATCTTGAAATAATAAAACTAAAAAAAATAATCAGAAAATAAAGCTTTTGAAAAGTGACACAAAGCCTCTGGAGTCAAGAACAAACCCTTCTATCTTAATGGTAGAGATGCTGTGCTTGACTCAAGGGACAACAATTGCTACTGTACTGCCCTCTTATTAATTATTATTATTAACACAAACTATGCTGTCCTGTGCATTGCACTCTAACCACAGCAATACAGTCAGATAAACCATCCACGAAGCACAAAGACGGCATTGGAGCGAGAAGCTGAAAGCATCCAAAAATAACACCAAGTTCTATCCACGGAGTGGCTTCTCCCACTTTGCTTTATCTAGTAAGCCACGCATATGCATTTAAGTCCTTAGATGGTCACAACGGTGCCTGTGCTAACCACAGCAATATCCCTGCAGCGGTGACCCCGTCTTGTTGGGAGCTGCGTCTGCAGAGCTGCTGTAGCTGGACACCTCTCAAACCCAACCTACAATCCATGGGGGGAATGGAAAGCTCCTTGCTCTCTTCCCTTTTCTAGAAAAATCAGACAACTCTTCAAAACAGTGACTGTGGCTTCTTCTTTGTACCTGAACAGCTCCAGTGGAAATGGTCTTTTTTGTGAACGCAACTGGTGGGAACGAGCAGAGAGCCAGACTCATGGATAGAGCTGATAATCCTTGTGAATCAAACAAATTTTATGCCAAAAGTGTAACTCTAGTGAAGCTTCACAAGTCTCTTACAAAAACTGTAGCAGACGGAAGGTGAGTTCTATAAAGTGAATTAACTTGATAACTGAGACATCCTCAGTCTGTTCTGCACTGATAAATAGGGGAAACTGAGGCAGGGAACAGTGGAGAAACTGGCCAAACAGTGGGAACAGCAGGAATCAACCCAGAACATCTGACTCATGTGCTTGTGCTCATTTGGCTAGTGCTCCTTTCACAGAAGCCAAATCCTGGTTCTGGTCTCATTGAAGCCAACGGTAAAACTTCCATATATGTGAACCGAGCAAAGAGTTGAGACTTCAGTCTGTCATCTCCACTTTATAGGTTTGTGCCTTTATAGATGGAGCAGATATTTCATTCTGCTCTGTGGTTCAGCCAGCTGGA
>WKFP01014261.1:0-34348 GCA_011057875.1 Pterocles orientalis
CTCTCTCCAGCAGTTCCCTGTCCCTCTTGAACTGAGGGGCCCAGAACTGGACACAATATTCCAGATGAGGTCTCACCAGGGCAGAGTAGAGGGGGAGGAGAACCTCTCTTGACCTACTGACCACCCCCCTTCCGATACACCCCAGGATGCCATTGGCCTTCTTGGCCACGAGGGCACAGTGCTGGCTCATGGTCATCCTGCTGTCCACCAGGACCCCCAGTTCCCTCTCCCCTACACTACTCTCCAACAGCTCAGTACCCAACTTATACTGGAACCTGGTGTTCTTGCCCAGATGCAAGACTCTACACTTGCTCTTGTTAAATTGCATTAAATTTTTCCCTGCCCAAATCTCCAGCCTGTCTAGGTCTCGCTGAATGGAAGCACAGCCTTCTGGCATGTCAGCCACTCCTCCCAGTTTCGTACCATCAGCAAACTATTCCTAATATTTAATTCATTCTTGAAAATAAATGTGATCAGGTCAGGCTAATTAAAAAACCATAACAACAAACAACTAGAGCACAGGCCATATAAGGAGAGGCTGAAGGAGCTGGGAATGTTCAGCCTGGAGAAGAGGAGGCTCAGGGGAGACCGCATTGCTCTCTATAACTTCCTGAAGGGAGGTTGTAGTGAGCTGGGGGTCGGCCTCTTCTCTCGTGTCATTAGTGATAGGACCAGAGGGAATGGTTTCAAGCTACAGCAGGGGAGATTCAAGCTGGACATTAGTAAGTATTACTTCTCAGAAAGGGTGGTCAGGCACTGGAATGGACTGCCCAGGGAGGTGGTGGAGTCACCGAGACTGGGTGTGTTCAAGGAAAGACTGGATGTTGTGTTGAGGGACGTGGTTTAGTGGGAGCTATTGATAATAGGTGAACAGTTGGACTGGATGATCTTTTAGGTCTTTTCCAACCTTGGTGATTCTATGATTCTATGATCCTATGATTCTATGATCCTATGATTCTGTGATTCTATAACTAGACGTATTGTCCAATGACTGCCTGGGAAGCAGAAAAAAAGGGAACCTGGTTCCCTGTGGGACCATCCTCTCGTCTTACCAGCCCTTCTCCCTACTTTTAGAGCTCGCGACACAATGCTCTGCTTCCTCATATGATCCCAGCAACCACTCCCATGATACCTTCAGCTTCATATCATAACCCCTAAGCACATCTTTCTGCTCTCTAACTGAGCAAGAGGCGGCATGCCAAGTCAGGAGTTGAGAGATGCACACTCCTGAATGGCCTACCAGCCACTACCTTTTTGCTGCACCTCCTCTCTTCCCTAAGGAGGAATGTGGGTGGAGATCTCTAATCTTCTTACCATCTTGGATTCACCCCTCTCTAAGCTATTTTTTAAATAGCTTAAGAATTTCATAGGTTACTGGATAAGGGGAGAGGGGAAGAAAAGGGAAAGACAGGGCACAGTCAGATGGACATGCAGATGGGGATTATTTAGATCTTACTTTCTTAGAAAACTAGGTTGAGGAAATCAGCTATGAACATTTCCATTTAGTTGACTAAGAAAAGATGCTAGAAACCATTTAGCATTCTTCAAGAGAACAAAAAGTCTATTTTTTTCTACTTTTGGAAAGATCATTCTCATTTTGCAGTTGAAAAAGAAAGCATTCAGAATCAATTGTCTCATCTCTTAATTTATTGTTACTGTTCAAAGGTTTCCTTGGTGTATAAAATTTGTAAACCTTTGTAACAAAGCCAAATATGAAGAAAAGAAGGGAGAGAAAGTCCATGAGTAACAAACTTAAGCATAATAGAGAAAATTTCTTTAAGGGCTTTGGTATTGTATAGAAAAATTGCTCAATAAAAATAACCCAAACTAGAAAAGTTTCTGGATTTATTTCCTTCATGCAAAGTAACAGTTTATAAACACCAAACAAATAAGGTTTAAAAAAACTCCAACCCAAACAAAACAACATCCCAGCCTCGCCCTCCCTCCACCTACAGCAGTTTTTCAGTGTACAAGCTTTCCTAGGCTCAGCTGAACCTGGTAACATCAGTGTCTGGTGATCCAGCTCTAGCTACGAACTCTTAAGAATCCTCTGTCATTATCACTGAAAAGTCACATCAACCTCTTTCTTCAGAAGTTCATCACTGTGTGTCATTGTTATAGCAGAAAGTATTATTTTTAGAGTGTCTCAGCCATGGGGAACTGTAGGATCTGTACACAATATCACACTGTATTAAAAATTTCTTGAATGCAGCATCCTATTCAGTGGTCAAAATGGAAATACTGGCATGGACAAAGTCTCAGGATAATAATAACGTCTCCTTTTCAATTCTCTGGAAACTGTAGCTTGAAATACGTGTATTTATTGGTTTATTGTTAAGAAATCATTAAAATAAGTGTATCCCACTTACTTTAGAAAACTTTTGGGAATATATATGTATGACCATTTAAGATTAAAATTATCATTTAATGTATCGAGAAAGGCGGGGTTTTTTAGTGGCGTCCATTGATTACATGATCTGCTAATACTTTACCAAACTGTTCTTAACTGGCAAATTAGATTCCTTACACAGCCAATTGCTCTGTCTGCCTTTTGAGAAATTCAGTGCTTTCTTGTCCACAGTGCTCCCTTTAGCTGTATTTTCTTATTGGGTTGTTTTTGTTACTATTAATTTATTCTTCAACTGGAATTAAACTCAAATTAAACTTACTATTGCCAAGACACCATTAATGCTGCTATGGAATTTTAAGAACCATAGACATTAAACGTAGTCTCACTTCCCTCAAGGAAAGATGTTGCCAATCAATTCACATCTGACAGTCTTGAAAACAGCACAACAGATGACAGCAAGAATGTAGAGAACAAAGAGCTGTTATATATGCCATATTTTCCCTATGATTAGCTGTGCAGTATTTTATGTCTTTTCCAGCAGTGCTGGTTGTTGTTGATTCCACTATTCAGGCTTTTATGTACAGTTTTAATGAACTGTAGGACAGATAGAAACCACCTTACATTACCAAGTAATATCATGCATATAACTGGAATAGAGATCATGACCTCTTGGTTAAAACAGAAGACGGGAAAATAGAAAAGATGCATTCGTCATTCAGATGCCTATTAACAGTTTGCCTTTGCCTCCTCAGACTATTTGAGCACCAATAGTAAATTTATGGCCAGTAGAGGGTACTAGCATACATGCACAGAAGTCAGTAAATAGAACTAGAGATGGCTGCGTAAGAAGTTTGGGTTAGAATCATAGAGCATGGATGGTGAAGTAATAAGATTTATTAAGGTACCTTTAGACAGTATGCATTATTTTCTCAGATATTGAGAAGTCCTTTCAGCATGAACAAAATACCTTTTAATTTAATGTTATGTTGTTGTGATGTGGGCTTTAGAAGACCAACATTGACATCGGAGAAAAGGGCTTCATTCTGCTGCATCAATATTTTTAAGATGGACTTTCAGAAAGAAAGGAAGCTTTGGAAACACATATACCACTAATATCTGTACAATAGCGTGGGGCTTTTTCCTTTCTAAAATTATGGGTTTATCTGTAAAGAGTGTCATGCAATCAGAATCATTATCATCAGGAACTAACAGCCCAGGTAAAATGCCAGATTAACACAACTGTATTACTTTTTCCACAGCTACACAGTTTATCTCTGGACTGTGTACAGGCCCTCAGATTTGACCCCTAATTCATATCTAGGCACCTAAATAAAGCTTTCCTGATTTTTAAAATTTTCAAGCCATCATCCCTTACTGACAATGGGAGCTGTGTTTTCTAAATATTTATTTATAGCTTCTCTTTGACTGTGTCCCCAGATCCTTGCCCAATAATCCCATGCACTGGAGCTTATTCAGCATTCTACCTTCCGAGCACATTTGAACAGCTGCTATGCATTAAAAGAAAAAGAAAACAAAAAGCCCAGAACCTATAACTTCAATCTGAGAGGGATATAATTCCTTCTTTTCTCTCCAAATGAATGATTTCCCTAAAATATATGTATGTCTGGCCCAGAACCAGGGCTTGTAATAAGTTTTCTATGCACAGAGATATTATGGCCTTAAGATCCAATATCCTTTGCCCTACAGGGTGAGAAAAGGAAGCTTTATCCTGTTTGTACAAGGGCATATGCAGAATTCAATCCATTTGCTGTAAGGGCTGGAATGAAATTTAAGTGTTCCCATATAATAATGTACTTATTAAAAAGTTCCTGTACATATTTTTTTTGTGTATAGTAGTTTTGCTTTTCAGCTTTGGAGCTCTGCATTGTTAGATTCTGAGTGAGCAAGTCCAGATACTATTTATGCAAGGTTAACAAAGGTCTAAGTAGTTTGGCTCTCATTGAAACAAGATAACTGTACTCTTTAAGGGCTCAGAAAACTGTCTTTTCATAGAGGAATAAAGAGGAGGAGGAAAGGATACATATTAGAATTATAAAAAAATCTCAAACAGCCAACTACCAGCTTCCTGTAATATTATATTGTGAATTAAAACCGTGGGGGTGGAATGCAAGATTTTATTGTTACTGGTTACAGTCATGGTAGCTTTGCAACTGGAGGGTAAAAAACCATTGACATCCGACCAACTGAATAGCTTTCAAAACTCAGTGGAGAGCTGTGATCAAGGCACAATTCATTTGCATAAACACAAAGGTCTTGTGCTGGCGGGGATACCCACAAGTGCCCAGCAGTTTTGACATAGGAGTCTTAAGAGACCTCTGCTCTTTTGGAAATACATCTGGAGGCTGGCAGGGAGGGGAATACTTTATATCTTGGATGCTTCTACAATTCCTTACTTAGGCACCTGAATAGATTAATTATTTCTAAATAAAAATATAAATATGATGTTTAGCAAGAATCTTCTAAGTTTTCTATGTCGAAACTTCAGATGACAAAAACAAATATAATTTTGAAGACTAATGCCAGAGAGCTGGTTTTCAATAATCTGACAGTCACAGTGTCTTTGACACTCACAGTTCAGTGTGCTTAGGCCCTTTGAATGAAAGGGCCAAACTCTGTCCTGTTTATGTCAGCATGTGCTGCATAGTTATGATAGAGCCCTGAGCTGGATCCAAGCTTGTAATATTCCTGCAATGTACTAAAACCTAGAAAATCTTTCTACAATAGCAGTTCTTCAGAAGAAGCAAGAGATTTTTACTGAAGATAAGATAAAGAGGAATAAAGAAAGTAGATGAAAAAAAGGTAACGAGGAGACGTATTTGAAATTGGTTATGACAAATGGCAAGCAGCCATCCATTGGCTTCTTTTTATATCTTGGAAGAAGTATAGCAAAGGCAAGCCAGTTCCTGTAATTTTTTTTAGCTCTGCCAGAGAGCATTTTTTCCATACCTTGCAAGTTTTCCCTTTTCTATTCCCAACTGCTTACCACCTGGGATTCTGTGGTTGTGAACAGTTAAAACTTAATATTTAAAAATATACATATATTTCAGTTGAAATTAAAATTTTCAGTAAAGTGACTGGATTCCGCTTTTGGGTGGAATGTGGTAAGATGAATATGTGCAATGGTTGGCACTAGAACACTGGCTCTACACTTGGAGTTGCAAGATTTGTCCAACTCCAGAGTTCTGATTTTATGGACAATGATTAAGTTATAATTAATACAATGAAAGACAAAATGTATTTTAACACTTCTGTGAATTCATTCTTCTTTCATGAATTTTAAATTGATGCTTTCAGAGTATGCATCATGGGATTAGTGATGGGATACTGACCATCTTCCCTCTAAAGCTATTAGTTTTCAAATTGCTATGGTATTGGTAAAGTGCAGGCACAGCTGAAGTTGCTCTAATGAGTTGGCATGGATAGAGGCAGCATATGCAAATTGCCATGACACTAAGCCTTATACTTGGGTTTTATGATAACGCAGAATTCTGGGGTTGTGTCTAGACTTACAATTCCAGAGCTGGATAATTAGTAAATAGTTTGGGAATCTTTACGCTGCTCTGTAGTTGCAGCAGTGTCTAATCTTTAGGCATGTCTTAAATCACCATTTCAAATCCAGACCTCTTTCAGTGATCTAGATGAGAAAAACAAGTAGTTTTGGAGGACTATCTTTGGTCGATGTATCACTTCATTTTCATCCCATTACCTATGTAAGAATAAAATGGATCTCTGTCCTGGCAGATTTAGCAAAACAGTTAAAGACTGCCTGAGCAGGGGAATGAACCCACCTTCAGGTCATTGGTCTGGAATAATGTTCAGGCAGTGTCTGAGCGTTCTCCAGGATTTAAATGCCTCTGTCTTCTGCTGCTTGTTCTTTCCTCTGCTGATTTTGTTGTCAAGATGTTAAGAAGTTTTGAGGCTTTTTTTTGCTCCACTTTGGCATGACTACAGGTCGGCCTGCCCATCTCTTCTCTTACACTGTCTGTTTCACTAATCTCCATTGCTGGCTCACCTTCAAACATTTTCTTTCTTTGCTTCTATTCCTGTGTTGCTGTAAACCTTTGGGAAAAAAAATGTCATGACCACGTAGAATTACAAAATTCTAACTTCATTCTAGCCTGTTTTTACTCTGCCATTCTTCAGTCAAGCATTGCTTCTTGGCAGGATGATATCTGAGGTCCTTCATGCCTCACTGCCTTTAGCCTCTGTTATAGAAAGCATCTTGTGCTCTCCTCTGTTTCTGCAAAGAGCACTAATTTATCTTTTAAAGAATCTGTCCAGATCCACAGGGATCTTTCCACTTTTCTACTTTTCTTACTGACTCTCTGTTCTACTTTCCCTGTCAATGACACTGAAGTTTCAGTCTTTTTTCTTAATCTCACTCTTTTCTTCAGTTTTAGCAATCTATTTTTGACTCATTCCCTCTGGCTTTCTCTGTTCATTATTTTTCTCTCTCTCATCTGTTGCAACTCTTCACACTTTTTAATTTCCATGATCCTTACAAATACACATGTAAAAATTGCATCTTCCCCTCTAACTACAGTATACCATTCTTTCCACTGATGATATATCTATCATCAGCCTTCAAGGTTTTTCACCCCCTAATCCCCCACTGACTAGCAAATCAGGGATATTTTCATACTCCTTAAATTATGCTTATATTGGAGTTTAGTCATGAAAGTGTCAGGCAGTAATTCATACGGCTCACTTTGAAGAACAGTCCAAGCTGCTGTGGAACAGGGTATCAGCTGGTTTAGATTCCTCTTCCAGATTCTCCATTTGCATTTCATCCCATGATTCTAGGAAGTGAAAACACAGGACAAAGGGGTTCAGCTTTGGTGCTTTCTTGCTTTGTCACTCTTTCCCTTTTTTTGGTCCCTCTCCTGTCTCTGTGCTCCTTGAATGGTGTTACATGTTGGCCAAGATCCAAAAAAACCCAGCAGCTATGTGCTGAAATACTCTGAGGCCATCAAAGGCCTAAGGTGCAGGCCACCTGCATCATGGGCAGATAAAGTCACAGGACCATACCATTAGAGGAATGGTTGGAAGGGACACATGTAGGCCATCAAGTACAACCTCTCATGTGGAAAAAGGCAAATGGCAACATTAGATCAAGTCAGCCATGGTTTTATCTGATGGAGTCTCCAAGATCTCCAAGGATGAAGTTTTCTTCATGTCTGTAGTAACCCGTACATACAATCATAGAATCATAGAATGGCCTGGGTTGGAAAGGACCATGTAAGAATTCATTAAATGGAAGAAAATACTCAGTTGTTAGCTATTACCTTTTGCTGGTAATAAGGTCATTGAATATTTTAACTTAAACCAAAATTAAAATATAGAAAAATTGAATGGATGTTCTTTACAAACCCATTGATCAACATGATGAAGAAAGGACATAAAACCTTGAGACAGAAGGGGAAGAAAGTTAAGGACATCGTATGGACCAAGCAGGACTGCTCCATGCAGTGGTCTCCACAGAAACTGATGGTTTGTGATTCCCATCTTTTACTGGTGTTTTCAGTACAGTTATCTCCATAAAAAACTGGAAAAATGCTTAAAAGTGAACCATGACCTAAAAGTGGTTGAGGCAATAACGAATTTTGTAGCAGTCCTGAAACTCAGATCAATAGTGGAACAATATCTGGCTCCTTTAGTCTGCTGGGAGACATATGCCTGTCAGCAACGACTGCACATAGCAGGGGAAAAACTTGTTTGACCCAATTTTCCACTCTACACACCTGTTGCAATAGAAATCTTATTTCATGTGTCAAGATTTCTGAAGGAGTTGTCTGCCAGCATCCTTCTTTCTCTGTCCCACAACAAATTATTCACTGGTTGAATTTTCACTTTATTCTCTTTGCCAAAATACACCGAGAGCTAGTTTTGTAATGTTTCAATAAAATTTCTTTGAGATAGTATGAAATTGTTGTGGGTTTTTGGATCCAAGGTTATGATTTAGCCAATTAAAAGGATAAAAGGTTCTCTATTTATGAAATTTGGATCCAGGGCTGGGTTAAAATTCTGAACACCCTTAAATCTGAAATAGTACTGGCAGGACTGCGGCTTCTTTTCAGTCAGCTCTGACTTAACTTCAGAGGAGGGAGCAGGGCTGTGAAGAATGGAAGTGAGCACTTTGGATCTTTAGCCAGCATCTAAAAACACCCAGGGTCAACCTACCAGCAGATGTAAATTGGCATAAGTGCTTATGAAAATATGAGTTAAGAAATAAACCTAACATTCAGTCTGGATTTGTTGTGTGAGGAACCAGAGAACCCAAGGGTTCAGTCAAGTTTGCCAGAGAGAAACCAAGATATCCATGAGTGTGGGTTCTTCAAAATTCACCAAACATCCCTGATATGTTACTGCACATTGCAAAGAGGCATGTCAGTAACTTTGTGCAGGTACAGGAGACTCCTTCAAAAGGAGATGATCCTCAGCTGTCAGAGCTGCCCTTACATTCCCTTCTGCACAAGGAGCATATTGATGATAATAAAGAGACGTGGGGAGGAGACATGTCAACGGGAGACAGAAGAATGGGAATGGGGTATGTTGGGCATGTTTTTTTGCCCCTAAGCCAGAACACTTTCCCCAGACTGCCTCTGTCTTGTGAGTGGGTTGGTTTGGCTACTAAACAGCTTCAGGTTAGGAGAAGAAAAGAAGTTGATTGCCTTCTGTGCTGTGCCAACTCCCAGCTCGGCCCTGATCAGGAGCCAGCACTGTATGTCCCAGCGCCCTCAGAGGAAGAAGACCTTGCAGCTTTCCACTCTTTTCTCTCTTCTTTTTCCCACTTTGGTTTTGAAATAGTAAACTTTCAAGCTTATTCACCTTCATCAAGAAATTTCTTGCCCAGAAGATTATTGTTAGCTCTAATGACTGTTTTGTTTGTATTTGTACTTGCCAGAGGTGAAACATGATTTGATCTGTTTTCTCATTATGAAAATGCTTTCATTTATGATGCCCAGCAGGAGACAGCTGATTAACTTCAAGTTTGTAGGTGGAATTCGTTTTTTTCTTTTTGAAAGTGAGTACCGAGACCAGAAAATCAAAAAGGAGATTCTTTCAAGAGTCTGTTCCCCAATATTGCAGGTCACATTTTCAAAAATGCATTGAACCCATTCCTGCCTTTAAATACATACAAGCACTTCTGTGACAGCTTTTGAAGACAGCCATTTTCATACACTTGACACCTGAAAAACTATTTTTTTCCAGAATGGTTACTAGTTACAATGTGGAAGTGGGTTTTGCCTTTTGATTTTTGCTATTACATTGTTCCTTAAAAAATATGTTACCTTTTTCAAGTTCATACTTGAGGACCAGAATACACAGCTGTGCTTGTCATTAATTCCTCAGAAAGGAAATTATTAAAACTCTACTTTATCAGAATAAATTTCAAAAAGATAATGTCATTGGGTTAGGCACCATAAACGACCCACTTTTCTTCTCTAAACCATCAAGAATTTTGAGTTTGAACATGGGCAGATTTTGGCTCACATGTCAAACCAATTATTTCTGAAATGTCTATGTTAGTTACAGTCCATGAAAATAACCATAAAATGTCTTCTAGTTAAAAGATTGGAGTACTCAAAAAGACTCTCTAACCCTTGGTATGTAATGTTAAAAATATAGTTTAACTTTTGTATTCAAATAAGCATACAATCTCTAGAAAGACAAATTTATTTTATAATTCTGCTACAATAATTACCACTCTTCTCTTTCATTGCTTCCTTTGGACTGACAGTCCAAAACCGAAACCAAAACAAGTGGTGGTTTTGTACTTGCAAAACCAAAACATAATGCCTGAGGTTTTGCAAAAGCAAAATCCTTCCTGGCTCATTCCATCTTAGCTAGATTTGATGAAACACAGTCATTTAAATGGATCAAAAGAAAAACTTACTATGTAAACTTGCAACAATTAATTACAGTATTAGAAGATCCTCCTGAGGTCCTTCAACCTGCCTGATTCTATGAATCAACAGAGGACCTAAATTTTACTTGGTATCATTAAATCACAACATCAATAATATTGCAAGAAAAGGGAGGAATAGAAACATAGCCTTGTACTGTATTGCAGCTTTCCATCAAATTTGATCTAGTTAGGCATAAGAAAAAAATAAGAATAATAGCACAATGAAATATAAAAGAAATGTAAATTCCAAAAACACCATATAGGTGTATTAGATAATCCATACATCAGCAATATGTTGCTTTTCTATAGATTTAGTATTTTTAATATATTTTCATAGAATCATAAATGTTTTGGGTTGGAATGGACCTTAAAGATCATCAAGTTCCAACCCTCCACTACACCAGGTTGCTCAAAGCCTCATCCAGCCTGGCCTTTAACACCTCCAGGGATGGGACATTTTATAGATATGAAGACTTTTAATAACGTTTACATTAGTAGTTCACTGTCTAATGTCTATTTGTTGACATACTTTTCGTACCTGACAGCACTTCTACAGTTTTCCATACAGTTAGCACACTGTTGAGCTAAAGTTTGACATTATGACAGCTATGAACTGAGCCCTTTACCAAAAATTTAACATAAACCTTCCATAATCAGCGGTCAATGACTTCTATTTACTTCTAATGTGACCAATAAAGTGAGTGAGGGCATCAGATACAATATTAAGAATTCATAAAGTCATTTAGGAGCTGAATTCTGCTTTCAGAAAACAATCTTAGTCCTATGGGACACTCATTCTTAAATTCTTTATGCTCTACTGAGTATCTTGCATATTCACATGTTACTGTGAATGTTTCCTTTCTATACTATTGAGAAATCTGGAATAGGCTGGTTAATAAGCTGAGTGGCAAAAGTGTACTATCTTCATACTAGTATGATAACATGAATAAAAATTCCTCATTGATTCAAAGATTTGCTGGCATTGAAAGCAAATAGAAATAAACCAAACAGAACTCAAATTATTATGCCTTAGATCACTTTAACATACCCTGATGCTAACTAGAATAATTAGAAATAGTTGTTTAATTTATTACTTGGATTGCTCGATAGTTTTCATCTTCCTGGCTACTCACAAATGGTTTTAAAGAATCTCATAAAAGAATCTATTTAGCAGCCAACTCCAAAAGCAAAATTCTCCTGACAGCAACATTATTCTGTAACTGCTGTCTTGTTCCAGAGTAGTTTACTCCTGGTTAATGAAAACATAAATGCTATAGTATCATAGTGATTAATGTAAATCACCTGCCATTTAAATACATTTTCAATAAGGACTGAGATACGGAAATACAACAGCTTTGGACTCTTAAGGGCCAACCACTACACAGGATTAGCCTCTATAAGGTACACAGTCTATTCATAGAATCATAGAATCATAGAATGGTTTGGGTTGGAAAGGACCTTAAAGATCATCAACCCCCCTGCCATAGGCAGGGACACCATCCACTGGACCAGGTTGCTCAAAGCCTCATCCAGCCTGGTCTTGAACACCTCCAGGGATGGTGAATACCACCAGGATGCTGAAAGATGAATGGTTTTGAATTTAAGAGCTGTTTTGATTAAAGAATCACATTTGCCTTTTAAAATCCTAGTCCTAGAAAGATGTTAAACATCTGTTTAGTGTTGAGAAGTGTGAGTTGTTCCCATTAGTTCAATTTGTGTTCTTACATATAAATTGTCTGAATTTTTAACGCTGGCCGTGGAATTAACTGAAGATGTTCATCATGCTTATTAAGAAGGGAATAAAGCAAGTCTTTTTGTTAAATGAGATCTTCTGTACTGGTAAGAATTTAAACAGTCCAGTTTTGGATGAGATTTGTTGGTACAATTAAACTGGGATAAGAAGATCCTCTGCAAATGGAAAAGAAGTGATATTTACAATACTTTCATGGGCATAGTTCTATTAAGAAGATATGTTGGTTACATCTGTGTTTAAGGATGATTATTAAACACAGACAATCTAAGAGCTTCATATTTATTTGCTGTTCCCTCATCAATGTCCTATCTTCTTTCATCTGGTATATAATAGGTTGCCAAATAACAGTAAAAGTGAAAAAAAAATCTACATTAAAATCAGGTTGAAATTATCTGGGGAGGAAAGACATTGGCAAACAGTTCTAATTGAACCCTATGGAATTTTCTACAGAATTGAGCCGGGAATTCCAAAGACTATTTGCCAACATCCCTGGGATTAAAAATAATTTTTCTGACCATAATTTTTTTACTGGGGCCTTTATTTAGTTGTAAAAATAGTTCTTCAATTTCCAACATAATTTACCATTTAGTGCATGTCCAGTGAGTACAAATTCTTTGCTTTGCTTTCAGATTAAATCTTCCTGGGTTAGTTATTACACTAGGGCAGGTTATTTTCTTGGTTTTGTTGGTGAAAATACTCCATCTTGTTAATATTGTCAATTCACTACCTACAAAGAAAATACATCTAATTGATTACATTAAAACTTGTAACTTTGGAACCCATCTGTCTGTCTGGTGGGCTTCCAAACTACTCAAGTGTATCAGCGGTTTTACAGCATCTTTGAAATTCACACTCTCTCTTTCATGCTGTCACCACATGTTCATTTGTATGAAGTGTGTCAGAAAATCCCCAAAAGGCATGAGCTAGTTCTTGGCAGCGTTACTAGGCGGTCAGAGATATTGTACCAATAGGATTCCAAGAGAGCCACATCTCATATGTTACCTGTACTGTGAAGAGGAGAAGAAAGACAAAAAGATCCTTTTGTTTTAAATTAACACCCTCGTTTCTACTCTCAGATGTAGTCAGACATTACTGTATATTTTCTTCTACTTCAAAGAGCTCTACTTTGAATAGGTCTTTGGTTCCCTGTTGCTTTCAGGGTTGAAATGTTAGCTGCATTTCCTGTGAATGACAAAACTTTTGGGCTAAGTAAGAGCTGGGTGCAGTATTGAAGCCACATCTGTGGACAGCATTTCAGGCAATATGAACAATGCCTCACATGCTGAGATACAAACATGATTACGAACAGTTCAATAACAATCTGAAAAACATTTGTTAGAGTTACTGCCTGATCAGAAGTGTTAAATAAAATATCTACCCAAAATAGTTTGTGTGATGTAGTTTCAGGATTTCTTACCAAAAAAACAGCTACTTTTGTAGACCAACTAGGAGAACATTGGGTTGAGGAGGATTAAAACCCAAATTGGATAGTAGAAAGGAAAAATTATCAATTTAAAAATATGTCAAAATCTTTCATTCGAGAGAATCTTCAATCTGTCTGCAAATAATAAAAACTTTCCAAGTAAATCCTTCAAATGAGATACAATTACCAAACCAAGTGTTTTTTTTCTTCACTGTGACTTTTACTAGGATGGCAACGCACTGAATTTCCTTCCCATATTGGTACAATAAAAAGACAGCACACATAGATGTCTCTTCTGGCTTCTCTTGAAATTTCTAAGGGCATTATGGTCTTAAAGATTTATTTGTAAAATCGAGACTTCATTTTTACCTCCACTGAACTTGGAGTGCAGTCAGAAGTTTGGGATAAGTTTCATTTTGAACGACATCCACTGCTATTATCTGTAATATTTTGTACTGTAACAGAGAATAATAGAAACACTGTTACAGGGAAAACCTTTCTCCAGTTAGCAGACTAAGTACTCCCTTAGACTCCAAAAGTAATTTTCTTTACACTATGCAAACCCTTTGTCATTTTCTATGAGCAAATATCACAGAATTATTTGTAAAAGAGCTAGACTAGTCTCTCTGCCTAGTGCTACTGACCTGTAGAAATTCAGCTCACAGGAGGGGTGGGGGGAAAACTAGAGAGATCCACACTTCCATAATATTCTGCCTTCATGCACTTCACTCTTGTCCTCTACATGAAAGTAAGAAATTACTGAATTATTAGTAGGGTAGCTGCATCCACTTGTGCCATTCCAAAGCAGGTACCCATTGACTTAACCAGGGTGAAAACACAGAAGCCAATGTGGAGAGAAGTACTGGTCCTGTTTATATCAATATGATTTTTGCCAGTGACTTCACTGTCAGTATCATTTCACATAAAAGTTCTTATCAAGGAGAGTTTACTTTGGTAGAACTAGCTCCTTCCTTCTGCATTTTTTTGTATGTCATTCATATCGAATTGTAATGCATAATAGGATTGCCTTGCCTTTGAAATTGGCCCTGATGTAGGCAGATTCTGGTCTTAATTTACCTGTGTGCTTTTATTGTATTTGATCACTCCATATATGCAAAACACAGACATGTCTCAACTAGTTGAATGAGTAGCTTTATGTCAGATTTGCTTTACTGAGGTAGCTCAAACAATGGGTGTAAAATATTGAATCTGGTCCACCGAGACTTAAATAAATTCAGAACATACAGTTATATACAGCTAATATAAACAAAATGCAAGATACACTGTACTAAGTCTTGCAAAGTAAATTGGAGAATAATTCATGCAATACTGTGCAATTCAGTCTTCATTTTTTGGCAATAGCAATTCTGATGGTCTCTTTACTGGAAATAGATGTTGCGTCAAGACAAATTGAACTCCCGGTGAGTAAGAATTAAGTCAGTTTTAGCCAGTTAAGTAAAACAAAATTTTTCCAGTCTGATACTTTTCAGTGAGTCAGAAAATGGATTTCAGGCATAACCTGGATATGACATGCTCCAGGAAGTATTCAGTACCAACTGAAACTACAAGCATAGGGCATATCTTTCTTTAGAGGAACAATAATAGTCTTTTACTGTATCCTGCCATTCATCCAGATAGGTGGCAGAGTAGTTTGTAAGCAAACAACGTTATTCACAATGCAGAGGAAGGAATTTTGTGAAATATTTCTCTAGGAGAAATCCTGGAGAATGGTATTTACTTCTTCACACATACATCTTGTTGCAGTGAAACAAGATTCCTCCCCCTGCCCTGATCTCTCCATTACTGTCTCAGGGAACATCCTGGGTTTGCGTTTCACAAGCCATTGCTCTTACAGAAGCTGTTCTGATGAGATTTTTCAACTACCCATCATTAGTTTGTCCTGCATGAAAGAAACAGCCCAAATAATAAAAAACTATTTACTTGTATAAAATTCTGCTGCAGGGTTAGAAAATGGGCAAATAAGGCAGAAGAATCTAGTATCCAAATTCCTTTATGATGTTTCTCCATTACTGTTATTATTTGTGATTTACCACAAAAAGCCTAGATTTTGTTACTGAGCTGAAGTAGTGCTTTCGAGCTGTCTGTCCTCTGAATATGTCTAAGAAGAATGATCGTTTTAGGTAGTTCCCATTTGTACTTTGTAGAAAGTATCTTGCTCAGATTTAGTATTTTATAAATAATTCATTGATAGAAGATTTACATGGATGTGATTTACTTCCTACTGATGAGGAAGAACTATTTTGTAAGAAAGTGTGCTAAGTTATGGAAGAGCATGCTTGTTAAACTGCACTTAAGCATGCCTTTGTCAGTCTCATCAAACGCATACCTTTTTGATCTAGGTAATGTGAAAAAATACAGCTCAGTGACTCCTTGGCAATTGCTTAATCTTTCTGTATTAAAAATCACAATAAGAACAATTAAGTTAACACTGTGACAATTTTAAAATCTGAAATTTCACTGTGGTAGTTAACAGTAAACTGGTAGTAACCAGTTACCAGGTTTCAGATCAGGTATCTGGAAATATACAGCATTCAAACTCCTCCAGAGAAAGCAAGCTGGCCACAATAAAACCAAAACAAAAGCAGCAACAGGATGTGAAAACTTTCATTGGATGGAGGATACTTGTCATTTGAAACATGTTTTTGAAATTACTCAAATAATTTTCCTAATGACACATACCAGTATATGCTTTTCAAAGACTTTTTTTTTTTTTTTTTTTTTTTACGCCAGCAGTGATGTGAAATAAGAAAAGCATGAAGTAAGTGGAAAAATAAATAGATTACTTTTTTATCCGAGGCTTATTTTCCACCTGAAACTCTACTCCCCACTTGGAACAGTGACTTTGTCCCTGGAAGTTTCTTTGAGTGTTATGGTTTAAAGAGGTGTTGTTGATGTTGAAATAATTTCAATATGTAGGTGAACAACCACCGTAGCCAGATGTCACAGAGAATCTACCACTAGGGAGAAGCCAAATCTATAAGGAAAGGGGTTAAAATGTTAAGTTACTCAAGCAGGACATACGCTGTTATTGTCACAGGAGTGCCCTCGACCCTCTTTTGATGTAGGTACACTACTGAGCTTGATCCAGACACAGTTTAAGGCAACAGGAGCCTAAAGTTTCCATCTCTGAACTGAGCCAGAAGCAGCAGAGAAGGACGTGCTAAAGGATCATTTAAAGATCATGCCTGTTAGCCAGCATGGTGTGCTGTAACAGAAACAAACAATGACACGAATTGCAGGGTAATATCAGGTAGCTGTCAGATTTTCTTGCATGAGTTCAAGGTTTTTCTATAAATTCATACATCTGAGTAAGTCTAAAATGACAAGAGAAGAGAGGAAGTTGTGCAACTACAATTACAATGTTTTTGGCCAATAAATGATGAGAAATGAAAGCATAGTTTCCTTGTTACTCACAAAAAGCTCTATATACTGCCTACATACCTGTCCTGGTGCACACAAATGCAGATGCTGCTGATCATGTTTATGTCTAAGTCATATCTTGAACCCTTAACTGATGATTAGCAAATGGCCCTTGTTCTCATTTTACTTCTACCTCCCTCTGAAAGGGTGAGGAGCTTGAAATCTCTTCTCCCTACAGTGTGGGCAAAGCTATGCAGAAATTGCAGTGCCTGCACCTGGGGCTCAGCTATTAGTGCCCCTCAGCTAAAAAAGTGGTGAGAGCTCGTCTTTGTTCTGTTCCAGTGCAGCAGAAAACAAGCTCATTTAAACCACAGGTGGCTGACTACTACTGCCTATACCCTGAGAGGCAGTGGACAAAAAGCACGAGCAGTGGTTTCAGAGGCAGGGCTATTGCACATACCCACGCATTACTGAATTTTCCTTGTTTTCCTTGGCAGTGGTAAAAAGGAGGTGGGTTCACAAGTACTTGCAGATGAGAGCCAGCCACCTTCTAGCAGCACTTTGTTCCTGACTATATCTTGCTTTGGACACATCAGCAGAAAGGGAGTGCAGGACTTCCTAGACTCTGGCCACAATAGAAACTGTGCAAAGTATGCCTAGGTGTGTATGTTTGAATCGAAGAGTCTGCAATAAACAATGAACAATTAGAAAAAAAACCCAAAACATAAAGACAAACATAAATATTTCTAAACAAAAGGCCAGTCCTCTTCCATTGAGTTCCTTTTCTCCTATAAATGGAAAAAAACTTTAGGAGTATGAAAAGCAAGGTCAGGCTTTGACAATTCAATTCTCAGTAAATCTAAGCCAGCTCATACCCGCAGGTAATTTGGCCCTGGAGAAATAAGGTGCCAAATTTGGAGGTGACAGAGATTTTGTTGCTTTCATAGCCTTAGGCTTTTTTTTTTCCCCCTAATAGCAATTGAGAAACTCATTTATCTTGTCATTATGGACTTTAGTTATTCAGTCACAATTTTCTGCCAAGTGCTATGGGTATTTTCTGGTACTATTTTTGGCATTTCTGGGTTTTTCCCAAAGCATACTATTTTGTTTTCAAATGCAAGTGTTTCTGAAAGACAAGGAATTGAATTCTTTAAAGGCTTAAGTTTGTCACATTTAATTCTTTTCCATCTTAAACAAATTTTAGAAAGGATCTGTAGGAAAATCACTTTTATGGTTACCACAATATGGAAACTTAGAGCTCTGGAAAGATTACAGAAAATTACAGAAGAAAAAAACCCCAATTTATAAAATACAGATTTGTAGAGGCAACAAAGAGCACAAAAGTGCATACCAGTCATTTGGACTTGATATTAAAATCCTGTATGTAGTTGCTATTTATGAAAAAATACATTGAGCCAATAAAAACAACTATATGTCAGTAACATAGGTAAATTGCCAGCAGAATTCAGTGCTCATCAGAAAAAAATTGTGTTACAAAATATTTTATGAGAAATGTGAAGCCTATACTGTGCTGGTATGCTTTTTACTGCAGAAAAAATAGCACTAAATAAAAGTGGACTTCAGGAGAGATTTTTTGACATTGGAGTGTTGTAAGTGAGAGACAAATCTGATTTTGCAAAGCTTTTAAAATCTCCACCTTCCCAAAAAACCTTGAAGGTCATATATCATCTATGGCTTTATTCTCCTTCACGCTTAAGGAACAAGCTTTTAGAAAGCATAATTCTTTTTGTACTTCAGAAGGCTAAGAAGGGAATATCTTCAATGACCAGCATCCATCAAGTAGGAAAGGAGGAGACTTTCAAAATCATCTCTTGTCATAAAAATTCTTCCCACTCCCTCCTGGTCTTTATATGTCCTTCCAATACTTCACTAGCCTTTCTCTCTTCAAAATTGCAACATAACAAACATTGGTCTAGTTGAGACTGACATAAAGGGCTCTTTTATCTTCATTGTCCATCTCTTTGTGCACTTAGTTAAAAAAATAGACTGTCTCTTTCACTAGGTCACTTTGATTTTTACTAGCTTTACCATCCCCTACATCTCTTCCTCCCACTGAGGATATATTTTTTTTTTTGATTATAGCCTCCTTCCTCCTATCCCAGAATTATATCTTTCCAAATTGTATCCCATGTAATTATCTGCTGCCTGTGTTTCTGCTCTCCTTGCACACCGTTGTACTGTTCCTCTGTATATGCCAGTTGGGCTAAATTACTATCATCTGCATGCTGTTTGCTTCCTTTTGGGGATCATAAATGAAATAGATAAACAGGAACAGATGTACCATTATTAGCCCCCTCTCTCTGATTTAGTATGCCACTGTTTATCATTACTCTATGTTTACAGTCATTTAGCCAGATTTCAAACCCCAGTATGGTGTTCACAGCCAAGCCAATTTACATTGAATTAATACTTCTAGTAGGTTTGCATCAGACAAAGTACTAAATATTGAGGAAAACCTAGCAACCTCACAAACAGCCCTTCTCCTGAGTACTATAAGTCTCTGTTTGGAAGGTATGTAGGTGACAATTCAAGAACCCTTTTTCTTCAGGCAGTCCTTGCGCAAGAGGAAGTGTCTGTATTGCTCTTATCAATTTGTTGAAAGTTTTCGCTATTAATCAGACTTAGTAGAATGTCTGTCTGTGGACAGACAAAGACTTAGAGCAGTACAACAAGCCCTGTTCTGGCTGGGTCTGGCCAGTTTCTGAAAGTGCTACAACCACATATACTAACAGCTACTTTCACAGGTATGATGGTGTAAGGGAATAGATGTTATTTCCTTGCTGCTGCTAACATGAGTATCACTTCCATGTGGTCTGTCCTGTGCTGATCAGCAGGATGGCTCAGGTCCAGTCAGTCAGATGTGCTTTGTTGGAAGCAATTTTAGCTTAATTTGAAAGGGCATCATCAAAAAGGTAGGCTTCCTTTACGGTCGTGTGAGAGACAAGAACATTATGGAAGGTGATTCCTGCCTTCCACAGTTTTTAAAGAGAGTTAAAACTAAATGGCTATGGAGAAGTGCAGAATAAAGGGATTCTAGATGGATGGCTTGTTTCAGATATCCAGCTTTGAGATACACTCTTCGTTGCTGAAAATAAGCAAGAAATTCCAACAGTGTTGATACTGGTCATAAAAGACCAAACAAGCAACACAGACAGAAAAAATAACATGATAATCTGCAGCAACTGGAAATACACCAAAGCACAATGGCTGAGGGTGCTGGTGAGCTTTCTACTGGATGAAAGTGGGAGGAGAAGAGAAAAACATATTCTTCTATTAGACGTGACAGAGAAGTCAAAGACACAGGTCATTTTAATAAGAAGAAAAAGAAAAAAAAAAGGAAAAAGAGACAAAATAAGAAGTGAGGTTGCCAGCAGGGTGTGGTTTTTTGGGGTTGAATCAGAAAACTGTTAGATGCCTATTTCTTTTGAGAAGTGAAGTAACAGAAAAGATATCTCTCTTTTCACCAGATGGAAGAGAGAATGAAGAACGACTCAGGAAATGAAAAGCTGAAAAATCTTTGAATAGTCCAAGATGTAGAGGAGAAAAACAGAAAAATATCTTTTCAGAAAGAATTACAACAAAGTCCTAAAGCAGGATTCTCTCAAGTGTCATAGGTCACTGTGTTTCCATTTCTTTCCATAGAACTATGCTGCTTGTCTTAACTCAAGACTAAGGTATTTTGCACTCAATTATGATTTTGTGTAAAAAGTTCAAGTCTAGGTTTGTCAATTAGTTTACTTTGTATAATTCTTAGATTCTGATTAGACAATTGTCAAGAAGTGTTCAGGTGATACTTAAAAAAGATAAATTTGCTTGGTAGAATAAACTAATAACAAATAAAAAGAAGACTCAATAGACAGAAGCTTTTAATACACTGACTTGAAATAAATAATTTAAACTGTGACATTGTGATTTTCCAAGTGTAAAAATAAAGGTTCGCATTCATGCTAGCGTAATACTTGGAACAGATGGAGTTTCATTAAAAAGACCTTTATCCTCACCATTTCAACATTGTAGCCCACATACAAAACAGTTCGAAAACATAGCAGGAAACATTTGTAAAGCAACATCAACAAACTGAGACCCTTTGTGTTCTCCAGACAGTAATCCGATAGTGGAAAGATGACTGTGGGATTTGCAAACAAAATTAAAACTGGCAAGGGTATCAACCTGAATCCCTTTTAGGCAATTTACCTCTTCCTCTAGGCTCATAAAAGCTAAATAACAACCAGAAACTTTCTATTTGTGGTAAACAAAAAAGAGCTGACTAACCTGATGCTGTAGGAGTGACTTTCCTTTTCAGTGTCTACCCTTCACATTAAGATCACTTCAGCCACAGGTCATATGACTCCAGGTCCTGGGTTTTACTCCATCCACCCCTGCTGGTTAACAAATGATGTATAGACATTTATTTAAATGTAGCCTTTGAAGTAATACCACAAATTGATATGCTAAACAGAAGCAGGTAGAGAGCCAATTTTTTCTGGCAATTCTTCTGCCCACACCCTTGTAGTTTTAACATTTGGGAAAAGTTTTTGCTCTTTGATGAGGGGAAAATGATGCATTTGTTTTGGGATGACAGCTCAAGGCTCAGTTATTACATATAAATCTCATCTCAGCAATATTTTGGCTTCTGATACTTTAAGCAAAATTGTCTTGGCTTGAAGTGGATGTTGACCTTATGAGGGATCAAGTCAGCTTTCCTGTTATTACTTGCAGTGAGCACATATTTTCTCTATCTCTTGATACTCAGTTAAGATTTATCTTACTACCACTGTAATGAGAGAGGTTTGTTGGGGGTCAGTCTTGTGATTCTAACCCTAGAAAAAGTAAAATTTACATGGAAACAAATGACCATATTATATATCTTCCTTTCTGACGACTAGGAAAGAATAACCTTATGGGGATTGCTTACATGGAATGTGATAAATGTTTTGACAATATTCAAGTTACATAGTGTCATTGGATAGTAAGAGTTGTACATACTTAAAAGCTGTATTATTTAAGAAAGGTGAAAAGGTATGCAGGAGGTATCTGACCTCTAATACAAGGCCTATGGGTCATTTGGACTCTTGAGGGAGAGACGGTGAAAAGGCTGCAGCCCTGGTGGAAATTCCTCATTGCAAAATGTTGTAACACACCACAGTACACATAAAAATCCTGAGGTTAAGTGAATCATAACTTTCTAAACCTGAATGTTCCAGAGAGCAAAGCTAACACTACGGTGTGTGCCAGTAAGAAGGGACTGGAAAAAAGATATTTCTTCTTCAGGGGGACAGAATATTTTCCACAGTTTCCTAGATGGCCCTAGGTTAGCTTAGAAAACAGTGTAGTCAAAAGAAGTAATGAAGTTTTTCAGCTTTTTAACGAAAATCAGCTCTTCTTTTCTTCTGCCATTAAATAATGATAATAACTTGTAGCCACCCATTTGCAGAGACAGTAGAATATAGACTAATAGACATAATTTGAACTTTCGGTGGATGAAAAATGATCTTTGTATTTGCTTGATGGCCACAAATATACTTTACAGAACATAGGCCTCCTCCATTTTTCTTGGAGGAGGAATCTAGAACAGAGACTTGTTAAAGCATGCTACAGCTCCAGGCAGCACTAAATTCCTGCTTCCTCTCCATGGAAATCAGGAAAGAAGAGGAACCACAGAACACCAAACTTGCATGTATTTTTCCTTGATTCTTTGATCTAAATGCAGCTATGCTGGATCACCTGATGACTGAACTCGAGGGACGCTATTTTCATTATAAGCATTTCTCTTTGGTGAAGCAGTGAAAGAAATACATATGCAAGACACAAAGCACCAAAGGTTTTCACGGCACTGAGTTTTTCCCAGGGCACAATAATCCTCCTGAAATCCATAAATCCCTAGTCATTTGCTAAATAGTTGTGTTTTCTGGCTTTGCTAGGAAAGGGGAAAAAGGCCTGTGTGGTTAAGCAATCTGAGTGAAAATACAGAAATACAGCTAGTGCTTACCCCTAATATAGAAAATTAGTCAGCGATGCAAAAGAATTTTTTCATATTCTGTGGAAAGACTTTTCATGACCTTTTAACCATTTTTGAAACAAAATTGTTACGCAATATGTCATTACTATAAGTGATAAACGATGTAGAACATTTGTTTAGAACAAAGCTTTGCTGGAAAACATTAGAAAAAGCAATAAAAGTATCATGTAAAGATTATTTGAAAAACTGAACATTTCAAAAGCACTCATTCCTTATTTGCAGCAGTTTTCTGTGTTTGCTTTTTGAACCAGCAGTTTCCAGTCGAGCAATTTATTTCAGGGAAGCAAAAGCCCTCTCGTGAAGTTTGCAGGCAGAGGCAGCTGTTTGCCTCTTTGTCACAGCTCAGAGATGAAGTGTGTGGTGGAGCCCTGCTGTCTCTCTCAAGCTGCGTGAGTGAGCAAATGTTAATGTGGCTTTGGCACCTGTACAGGGTGTATCCGTTCTGGAGCTTTATTTGTTCTCTGTTTCAAACTAAAGGCATCTGCAAAAATGCATAGCCTATTTGTTCTTGAGAGGTACGGTGCATTTAGAGAGACATACAAAGAGTAATGCCACTAGAATAGAGAATAAAGGGGAACAGGACTACACAAAGGAAGCTGAAAGGTTCCCCAGCGACTCTCTCACAGTTATCTCCATGGCTGGAAGAAAGAAATGTTTTTTCCTGTTCAGTATCTGTCTTTCTGTGGATGTTTGCCAGTGTGTCATCTTTCTGCTGATAATCTGCTTCAGTCAAACTTCTCTTTCTAGGCTCTTCAAGCTCTAAAATCTTTCATCCTTTATGCAGACTAATCCACTCAATTATCTACCAAGTCAGACAGGGTGGTTTGCTCTCTATTATTAGCTCATCTTTTGCAGTTTTAATTCCTTTGAAGTTATTTACAGCAAGTGTCTTACCTTGGCTGTTTTCTTTATTTTTTCCACTTAGTCTCTTTAAAGGGTCCTTTATGATTCATCCTATTGCAAGAAGCCAATCGTAACCAAAAAATACAGTGAACTGCAGTCCACTTCATCATGCAGTCTCTGAAAGCAAATTTTCTCTTATTCTTCAGTCCCAAGTAGCTACACCTTTGAATACCTCAAAAGGGTTGTACAGGATAATACTTCGTGCTACAGTGCCAGTCAGGCCTACAGCACGTAACAAACATTAGTTGTGGTTAGGTCTTGTGCCTTATTTTTAGCATGCGTAACCTTAAAAAATTTGGTGTGAAAATTTCGCAACTAAGCTGTGCTTGCACCACAGAGGTACTGAGTCTGTTATAAAAAAGATCCCATCATCATGTTTTTTCCACAGGAAAGTTTGTTTGACTCCAGTTTCCCCTAAGACCCATTTTCTTCTGCTTGTACTGATACCTGTCACAAGACTAAGATGGCTTTGCTTGTCTTCTAACATCCCTTCCCTTAAGCCTTCAGCTTTCCTGCTTCTTAACTTTCCTGCTGACAGCCATCACTCCTGACACTTGACAGAGTTGTACTTAATACCTTCTTTCCATCACGTATCAATTAATACAGTTATGTTTACTGAAAAATGCAAATGGAAAGAGTGCTGAGCTAAAGACAGTGGCCTGTGAATTACTTAAATTTAAGAACTGTTTTTCTAAAAAATATCCTTTTCCAACCAACTTCTCCCCATGTGGAAGAAGATATCCAGATTTTGCTGTTTGCTTTGCGATACAAGCAGAAGCACTGTATATGTATATTCAGTATTTTACAATATATAATTCAGAAATTCTTCTAAAGAGGATAGGGACTGTCAAGGGATGGACTGAGCACCTTTCTTGCTTGAGCTAAACAAGAACATAAAGCTGACAGCACTTTGTATTGCTGGCATTGGCAAAGGGAAGGATTTCTGTCACATTATGCAAATGCACCGCGAGTGTGTTTCTAGCTAGTCTGCCACTCACTGGGTAAAGAATTGGGGAAACAATGCAGATTGAAAAGAAGGAAGCATACAGGTGGTGCCAAATGAAAAGGAGATAAACGCTTGTGAGTAGGACAGTGTTGTGAATACAGATTATTTCTCTGATGCTTGTTGGATTTGCACCCTCTTTTTTCTAGAGCTATCAAAGGTGCATTCAACATATGTATTCCCACAGAAGCAGTTCAACAGGCTTGGTTCTTTGCTGCGTTTTGCTGGTAGAAACTACAAATTCAGTCATTGAAAAATCAATGCTGTTTCTTCTTCAAATTAATATTTTTTTGTAAAATTGAGAACAGTTGTAACAGGACTGTTAGACTCTGGTTTAACTTATTCAGTTTCAGTCCAACTTCCAGCAGGCTCTCACTGCTGCAACTTTATGTCTCTTTGGCGGATCTTCTAGAAAACTTAGCTGTTGTCTCAGTCTAGTGTCTAGTGGACCTGTATCTGCATCATTCATGGTCATTAATACTAGGACTGTCTATAAAGTAAAGTGAATTTAAATGATTAGCTCATTTGTGATTCATACTTTTAGTTTAATACAAATTGAAGAATGCGAACATATACTGAATGCTACTGTAGAAACTGGTTTTGACCTATCTGTTACATTACTGTTCATTTTGGCTCCCGTACTACACAGGCAATCCCTCAAACAGAAAGTTTAGGGCTGAGTGAGACATGGAATTTAACTGTGCTTTTTACAGAGTTCAGCTCTCATTGTTGCCTGAGTGAAGGAAAAAATGATCCTTCTTCTGCAATACTTGAATATTTCTGAAGATAAATGGAGGGTTTTCATCTTTGAACTGCCAAGTCAGTCTGACATGAACAGTCATGTACTACAACATACTGTGTTTTAGAAAGGGACATAAATGTGTCACAGCAGAGAAAGATTGTGCATATCTTCCTACAGCTACCTGCCTTTGCATAAAAAAGCAAAGAAGAAAAGAGCGTTGTTGCTCCAGTTAATGATCTAAGGAGTCAAATAGAAACCAGGTGAATATTTTTGTTTGTAAATAATTTCTGCATTTTTTTAAAAGACCAAGTGTAGAAATGCTTCACAAAAGAATGGATTGGAAAGATGAAAGATAAAAATCAAGTCATCTAATAACTGCCTTAAAGTTTCTATTCAGAGGTAAATACTGAGGTTGCTGTTGCTGTTATTTCTCAGGTGTATGTATGTGTATGTCATGACCTTTCTGTGAATTAGATTTCACATTTTGAAACAGTGTTATTCCAGAATAATAAAAGAAACAATTAATAAAGTCAAAACTTGGAGATTCCTAGTTTATATTTTGGGCATATATTGGTTTATAACTATTCTTATTTAATGTTTATTTTCATCTGTTTAAAACCATAACCTTTGACCAATCTCAAATATTTGAGAGAGGAAAACAAACGAACAAACAAAAATAATACCCTAAATCAATTTTAAAATGGATGTTATCAAACTGAGAAGAAAAATTCTTCATGATGCTTGCAGGAAATCATCTGATGCTCTGAAGCCTGAGATTTGACTTCCCAATATTGCTCGAAAGCAGAGAAGGAAGTGACGCAACAATGTCCAGAACAGTGCAGAGACCTGTGTTTCTCAGAGGAATGCTGTGAGAAACATGAAAATGTATCACTATATCTCTACTAACACATTCCTTAGGCCCAAAGTGGGGTCTCAGGCACAAGCATGTGGAAGCCCACACTGCTATACCACTAGTTATATCAACTATCCTTTGGCCAACTAGGAGTCTGCTAAACAGTGGTAAGGGGTCTGCATGGGACAGAGACCATTCCTGTTACACAGTCTCAATGCAGCTACCCTGTTTTGGAAAGGAAAAGAAGTCAGCTGCCTGGATGTAAGTCAATTGCCATCAGGGCCACAGAATGATCACTGACTTTTTATTTACTACTGTAGATTGAGCAATATAGCATAGGGACTGGATGGACAATGAGGTCTTCCAGGCAAGTCTCCTGTATATGTACATTATAGACTTTCTTCTAGGAGTTAGGTTCCATTATACCTATTAAAGATTGAATCTCATCAGTACATACCAAGTGAAAAAGTCTATCTGCCAAGGCTTTTTCTCTGTGTAACTGCCTGGCTAGCTAGGAGCATGAATCCTAAATTCCAGCACTATATTTCTTGTTTAAATTTCCGACTATTGGTCATATTATGCCTTTGTCAGGAAAGCTAAAAATCTCCACTGTATCAGTATTTTTCATAGACAAATGCTAAAGTAGCCTCCAAAATTTATCTTTGTCTGGTTTTAACATCTGAACTGCTGCTAAAACTGTTCGTATCCAGATTTTAATGGGGTAAATTTGGCTTTTCTAGTATATTCCTGTTGTATATGTACAACATATTGCATTTATCAGCTGAGCAATCTCAAATTTACAAAATGTGCCAAATTATTTGCCAGATTAAGCCTAGTAACCCTGAAAGTGTTAATTCTGAGCTAATTCTGAGTCAAAAATATATATATTTTTTAAATAATTTATGGGGGCAATTGCAATTTCTTCTAGAAATGATAATGAGACACTTTAAGAAAAGGATGAACAAATATTTTGAGTCTTATCTCAGTCTTCTCTCTTAAAAGTTGTCCTTTAGCCAGCATGCCAGAAGAGGTTACTTTATCTCCAAATCCTTCCCTAAATACTTCTGTAAATTGTTTTGAGAACTGGCTCTAACTTCTTCTCTTAGTACTGTATTTGGTTTAATAAATGTTCACTGTTTTCAAAATTGTATCTACTTTCCTTTGGTGCAAGCAGTTTTTATAGTGTATGTTTGTTGCTCCCTTTCTCTAACATGTTCTCTTAATCCTTTTTCTCTTTTTAAGAAAACTTCCCTTGTGTTTTAAATAATTTCGAAAAATCTAAAATTCTTCATTCCCTTTGTCCTCTGTTTAATGTTGAGCTGTTTTGATTTTCTTTTTGGCTCCATCCTTTATGACTTGCCATTCTACAAGTAAAGAAAAATTTGTGGAAAGTAAGTCTGATGAAAAGAAACTAATGGAATTTCACTTTTCCTTAGATTCTTCCTGTGGAATTTATGATAGGGAAGAGTGATCCAGTCCTTTCACCAGTGAACTTTGTTGGGTGTGCAGAAGGGAAGGTCACATCTGGAGGAACACTAATTTTAAATCTGTAAAGCTCAAACACCATAGAAAAATTTTCACTCTGTGGGGCAAACAAGCTTGAAGGGTAAAACTCTCAGTTGCTGGCAGAAATCCCTGCTCTGCAGAGACATGTGATGAAACAACTATCTCCATTATCTCCTTTCTATTCATCCCACCATTCACTTTTTGCACACGTGATTAATCAATGCATCATCATTCCTATCATATGTTTCTTGAGTGATAAGTCAAGAAAGGCCTACCAGATTCTGTTTTCTGACTTTCAGGTTTTTCCAGTAACCTTCATCTTCCGGGTCATTTTTTAGAATTAATTTACAAGTAGCTTTCATAAAGAAGATATGTCACAGACATTTTTCCTGGCTGTTTCGGGGTGGTATCAGAATGCAAAACAATAAGCATGATTTTTATGCTGGCTAGATACGTTATGTTTATAATTATTATTACTTAGTCAGAGTCAATTAGGGTTTTAATACAAACACATAGCAACTCCCTAGACTGGATTTGGAATAAAATGCTAAGTACTGGTCTAGACTTAGAAGATTTACTGGCTCATATCAGTCTGTCAGTTGAGTTATGTATTTTGCTGATGGAGCTATGCTGGAAAGAGGCCTAGGAGTTATACCGGTAAAATGTCCTTTTGTCTCTATAGCTTCTAGCCTTTCTTTAATCAGAAGCAAAACCTATGGCAGAAAAAATATCATTTTCTTTATTTTTTATGTTTTGGCTGCTATGTCTACATTAATAGGGTTTGTTTCCACTCCCTGGGTCAGCACAAGCCTATGTGCTGGTGGAGGCAGACAGTAGACTTATCTGTAATCTTGTCTGACCTGACTCCCACAAATCACAGCAAACATTCTCACACCTGCTTTAAAAGTCATCTGGGCACAATGACTCTCCAATAACCTGGGAATCAACTATGGAATGGTTTTACTACAAGGGAAAAGAAGTGAACAATTTTCATCTGAGCCCACAAGAGGTGTCTCTTTTAGCCACAGCTGAATAGACTGACTCTTGGCTTTTTGCTCAGACGTTTCACAGGAGCGCCTCCCACCACCACCCTCCCTTCAATTATACTTTGATGCAATTAGACCTGATTTTACCATTACTTTAAAGTGTCTAGACAATCCCATGTTCATATAAACACTCCAACACTTCACACCACTGCTTGTATTGTCTTACCTTTGTTCAAGTTTTGGCAAACAAATACTACCCCAGAGCATTTGCTGGATCAGATTTCATCATGTCTGGTTAGGGTCTGAGCCAAGCAATCCTTACCCCTGATGGCAGCTGTTATCCTACTCGGGTCAAGTAAGATATGATTTCCTATTTTCCTTAAGCTAAAAATGTGTGTTGAATCAAGACTCTAAGACAGGTGAGCCCAGGGTCTACATAAAGATCTATGAGACACCTAGAGCTGTAATCTTAGATCAGTATTTGTTTAATGATGTGACTAAAGACCAGCACCTTTATTACCTTTTGCAGGCACCTAACTAACATTTTATGCACAAGGTAGCTAGTAAATAACTGCTCCTTTAAAAATATATACTGGTATTTCCTATTCAAATTCAGTTTTAATTTTGTATGGAATTTATCCCTTATTTCTTATTCTTGTCAATGTTTGTTTTCTTTCGGGGGAGGGAAGGGGAGGTTTAGGTAGCTGAATGCAGTGATGCCGTTTCTGAAAATAAGGGTAGATGACTTTGCTTTCTGAAAGACTGCCAACAATAACTAGATCAGAGAGGATTGGCCCTCTTCTTGCAAATGATTTATAAGACAGAAAACAGTATTTAATTAGGTCAGATGGCCCTGAAGAAAAGCAACAACATAGTTAACCAAAATAAGCAGAAAAAAACAGGGAAATCTCAGGGAATCTGACATACATACATATTAGAGAGGAACTAAAATCCCTGGCAGAGGAAATGCGCCTCCAGAATTATATTATTGACTAATTCAGCTCTATTCTTTCTTATACACCCCTTCATAATTTCAGTTTAATTTGCCCAGTGTTCCATATATGATTGTACTAGCACAGTGTTTTTCTTGTATTTTTGAGCCCCAAACTGTACACAAATTTGTTACAGTATTTAAGACTCTAGTAAAAAAAGAAATAGTATTATTCCATGCTATGAAAATAGAAGTCTTGTTTTTGTTTTGATTTCACATATGTTGTTTCCAACTTTTACATTTTTTAGTTTTGCCAGTTTGCATTTGCCATTTTCATGATGAAATACTAATGTTCATTCTCCTTTAAATAATTGTTTGCTGCTTCTAACACTAGAAAAATTGTAAAATCACACCAGACAAAGACCAATATTTAATATTTCTAAAGCGGAAAGCTTACTCTGCCCTCCACATTCGAACTTGTACGTCTCTTTGAAGAGTCTCTCTCAAGCAGATACTAAAATAAAAAATAAATACCCTCCACAAATACACCAATAATACAAAAAAATTGTTCAATAATATATCCACCTGTAAGTTCCAAGACAGCTCAAATTACATTTTACTACTTTGTAAAGGCAGACAAAATGTCAAGCACTTTTTTCCAGTTGCCGCTGACCCAGCTTCTAGACTTCTGTAGCAGAGTTCACTTAGAATCACAGAATCATTAAGGTTGGAAAAGACCTCAAGGGTCATCAAGTCCAACCCAACACCACCTAACTCACTGAACCATGTCCCTAAGCACCACACCTACACGTTTCTTGAACACCTCCAGGGATGGTGACTCCACCACTTCCCTGGGCAGCCTGTTCCAATGCCTGGTCACTCTTTCAGTGAAGAAATTTTTTCTAATATCTAGCCTATACCTCCCCTGGTGCAACTTGAGGCTGTTTCCTCTTGTCCTATCACTTGTTACTTTAGAGAAGAGGCCAGCACCCACCTCACTACAACCTCCTTTCAGGCAGTAGTAGAGAGTGATAAGGTCTCCTCTCAGCCTCCTCTTCTCTAGAAGGAAGATATAGGCAGAAAAAGTGCTTTCTAAAGCTAAGTTCAGAGAAACAGAAAAAAAAAACTTTTTTAAAGAGTGAAGTCTTCATTTCTTTTGTCTCAGACTTTTTTTTCCTTTCTTTCGTGATTTTTTTAGTAGATCTAGTTGCTTCTATTTTTATAGTAGCAGCGTGGGCTAATTAAGAAAAACAACCAATGTCCCCCAAGAAATCCCCAAATCCTTTCCTATTTTTCAATATCTTTTATTGTGAAAGTTCTGTAACTTTCTCTTTCCTTTCATTGACACTTTCCACGACACTGAAAAATTTCAAAGTTCCCATCCCAGCTGTATTTACAAACTGACCCACAATCTGCTACCATGTTTTTTTCTGTTACTTGACTACTTTTGCTGTCCTATTGATTATAGGATTTAATTTTTCACAACTTAGAGTTCAGTGTTAATTTACACAAATGCCCATTTTTCCAGTGAGATTTTTTTTTTTTTTAATTGGAATTGCATAATCAAAGTAAAGAAGGATTCTGACGTAGATTCGCTGGGACCTCTTATGTAGTTTTTTGGTCAGTTGTGTTCTATTTAAACTACAGATGCGTGAGTGTCAGTTTTAGTCCCACTGATGTCCTACATATCAGCACCCTGGGGTAATCATCCCAGTTTGTTCCCAACATCTGGCTAGCAGCAGAGGCAGAAAATAGTGCATAGCTGTAATGGAAATTACTCCTTGATCAGAGAACATATGGTCATGTCATCCTGGCACCCTGCCTGATTTAACAAGTCATGCTGAGAGACAAAGACCGCAGCTGACACAGGCTGTAGCTGGTACAGTCCCAGTCTCTGGACTGTGCAGGTGAGAGGCTGCATAGCCTCATGATGACACTGTCCCACACAAAAAGATGCAGCTGATCTTCCTCTGTTTCTGTCTGTAGAGTATGAAAATGGGCACATACCTGATCTGAGGTGACATGAATGAAGTGAATCTGCTCTGATGGGGTTGAGCCAGATTTACTGTTCATGGGGTACCTAATAGTCAGCATAGGGCACGCATAGCAGAAGATGCCTGGACAGACTCCGTAGCACATGTACAGCAAAAGCAATGGTGAGTGCACTGGACTCTGATGTATGATCAGGACTTAGGGGCTACTGCTACTAGGCTAGTAGATATTCAGCTATCTGGGATCAGTATATGGTGCATCAGGCTCTGCTGATGGGAGGGCTGAATGGCTTTTAGTGTCCTCAATCTACATGGTGTGGTCATAACATTAAAGCTACCTCATTACCAGAATGTGTAGATGTGCCATTGGTATGCTCTTGGCCTTATTGCTAGCCTCCATTCTTTTTGTTGGAGAAGGGATTATTTCCTCCCACCCTGTCAAAGATTTATGAACAGTGAATGCCGTCAATATGAAAACAGAGAAGAAACTATAGAGCCTATTAAGAGAAATGGGGAAATACATCACTGAGGGTTCTAACCCTGAGAACAGATTTACCTCTTTCTCTAACACTGACTGCAGCAACACTGAAAAGGCTCAAGGCTGAGGTGTCTGGCTCAAAATGGTCTTTATAAGAAATATATTGCGTATTTTGTTCACACACACCAGTTGTTCTATACTGAAGTCATTCTTTGATCACAGTGGCATTGTGATGTCCCACAACAATACTGTGGGTGTCAGATGGGCATCATCATCTTAGTGATGTCCTGCAGATCAGCCCACCAAATAATTGCCCAGATTTAGTCACTACAGCCGGCCAGCAGATGCATATGTACTGGTGTTTTTAATTTCTATAGCTTTTGTTTCTTTCTGCATCCAGTTAATATCCTCATGTATTTTAAACCTCTTCATTGGCCAATGTTTTCCTCATGCTGTTGATATTTTTCAGCTCACATTTATTGGGGTTGTCTTGGCTGTGCTAAATTACCTTGGCTCATGGACCTTTGGTCTCCAACATATCAATTTCCTAGGACTTGTTTCTTCTTTTTTATGTAAGGTTTGGTAAAGTCTGTCTGAAACTAATTGAATTTTTTTTTTAAGGCTGACCTACCAAAGCAACTACTACCGATGCCATTGTTCTTGATGTTTATACATAAATCACTTCTAAGTATTTCACATGTTTATGGGCACGGCATATTGAGCTAATTTTAACTCCAGTAGATTACCCTCTTCCTCCATTTGCTGGTAAGTGGATGAAACTTAATTTCAGAGGGAAGTTAATTTTAAATGTAAAGATTTACAGATTTACATCTGCTGACTATCTGGTAAGATGCGTGTAAAAGCTGGAATTTTTCTCATGGAAAAATGAAAATCTTTTCAGATTCTACTTCTTAAGACTCTTCTTCTGAGTAGGCAGACGGGTAACTGGCAGGTTAATACATCCCCATAGCAAAAATCCATCTGAGAAAGTAAAAAGAAGTGTCAAAGACCCATGCTTATCCTGAAGTCTAGAGATTAAACACCTCCTCGTTTAAAGTTGACATGACACCTTGCAGAACACTAGGTCTGTTTAGAATAGATTGCTTTGATTTTACTATGCTCACCTCCATGCTGCATTCAGATGAAGTAGTTGTGAATGGTTTCTATATAATTTAAAAAGACATTCAAGAGAGAGTAACAAGGTCAGTAGTATGTAAGCGTAAATGGTGAATTCCTAAGTAGATGGAGTTGATATCAAGGGCAGGAATTTTAAAGATTATGCTGTTGCTTTCTCCTTCTTTTCAAAAGTCAAAAGTTGAGATTCTTCTGGCCATTTCAGTCAGGAGGAAAAACTGATGAGAGAAACAGTTGCTATTCTTTGGCTGCAGCTCTTTTTATTTACAAAGAAAAACACCACTCTTAAAACATGGAGATCATTAAAACCGTCATCTCAGTCAACACTACACCCACAAAAGTCTGCAGCCTTTTCCTTAGGATGAAGACTTATACTCTGTGACCTCTCTCTTTCTTCCATGATGTTTTGGTCTCTCGGTTTTTTGTTAGGTGGTTTTTTTTATTGTTTTCTTTTTTTTGTTTGTTTGGGGTTTGGTGGGTTTTATTTTCCTTTTTGATGTGTGGTTTTCTCACAGCTTGTCACATGAAAAGGACACTTTGCCCATCAGGGCAGTGATCCTCCAAGTGATCCAAGAAACTTTATTGGGATGGCATGATTCAGGCTTCACACAGGGCTTGCCATGGGCACCATGACACCATGGGGCTTCCCCAGTTTTCATAGAATCATAGAATCATAGAATGATTAGGGTTGGAAGGGACCTTAAAGATCATCAAGTTCCAACCCCCCTGCCATGGGCAGGGACACCTCTCACTAGACCAGGTTGCCCAAAGCCACATCCAGCCTGGCCTTGAACACTTCCAGGGATGGGGCATCCACAACTTCCCTGGGCAACCTGTTCCAGTGTCTTACCACCCTCATAGTGAAAAATTTCTTCCTAATGTCTAACCTAAATTTACCCTCTTTTAGCTTATACCCGTTACCCCTTGTCCTCTCACTACACTCC
>WKFP01014261.1:34368-50621 GCA_011057875.1 Pterocles orientalis
ATGTCTTTTTTATGTTGGGGGCCCCACATCTGAACACAGTACTCAAGGTGGGGTCTCACGAGAGCAGAGTAGAGGGGGAGGATCACCTCCTTTGACCTGCTGCTAATGCTTCTTTTGATGCAGCCCAGGACACGGTTGGCTTTCTGGGCTGCAAGCACACACTGCTGGCTCATGTTGAGCTTCTCATCCACCAATACCCCCAAGTCCTTCTCCTCAGAGCTACTCTCTAACCACTCTCCGCCCAGCCTGTATTTGTGCTTGGGATTGCCCCGACCCACGTGCAGGACCTTGCACGTTGCTCAACCTGATTCATTATTCATTCATTCATTCATTATGGTCTGTCCAAGCACTGAGCAGGTTCTCAGGTGTGAAGGAACAGATGCATGGCATTTGGTTACCAGCTGAAAATAATTGCAGTGATATCTATTGAGCTAAATGTGGCTCAAGAGCAGACTGGACTCAAGTGATGCTTGTTGTGAGTGCATTTTAATTGGGTAATGTGGTTAGGCTTAAATCTGTTTCTGTGCTTTTGGCAGGAATCAAAGAAAATTATATAAGACTAGTTGTGGCTCTGATACTGCCAGAAATAATTGAGGACAGTGCTTTTATTTTGCTGGAATCAGAGAACAAAAGTAATATTTAGGGTTTTTTTTTCTGTCATAATAACACATTGTTAACTGAACAGCAAATATCTGCTACCCTTTTAAAGGCTTCCAGAGGGAAATTGTGGCTAAGAAGGACAAATGTATGGGCTTCAGAAATTCCAATCTTCTCCTGGGTATGTGCTTCCTCTGGCCTTAGAAGGCACCAAGACATTCGCTTTGGGAAGTTTGTTTCGCTAAGAGAATGATTCAGCTGCCTAACTGAGGCATCTAGTGTCATCTTTCTGCAAGGTATCTGAAACTTCACACAAAGCTGGCAGATATAACACATGGCTTACAGGAGACTTAGGTCCTTCTGGAGGAGCGTTTGAAATGAGCATCTCAATGCATCTAAAATATCACTTAGAGCCTCGATGTTAGGAACACAAATTGCTTCACCAGTAACTAAAATTTAAAATAAGTAAAAAATATAAATTAGGCAAGCTGTAGCCTATCTCAATTTTTTCAATGCAAACAGGCATTCAGGTGGAGGAGGAGGCTGCATGAATAACTGCTTCTACTGATGGGCAGGCTGCAGCATGATGAAACTTTTTCTTAAGCTCTAGAGAACACACAATAGCAAGAGTGATATGGAAACACATACGGAAAATATTTCAACTGGAGTTTTCACCTAATTGGGTACCACACAATTTCTTGCCTGACATGATGTGGAGGTTTGTTTTTTGGTCTTTTTTTTTCTTCTTCTTCTTCTCTTTTCTATTCTTTTGGAGTACATATAAAATAAGTGGAGATAGGATTGGCTCTCCAGCCCATATTTCTTTTAGACAAATCCAGAGAGACAAAAGGAGAAATCAACAGGAAATCAGGCCTCATTAATTCTGTTCTTCATGGAATTGCCTGTTTTTTAATCACATTTGTCTGGGGAGAAGAAATGGAAGTAATATGGTGAGGTCCTCAACCTTCATCTACTTCCAAGAAAATCATATTAGGGCAGAAACTTAGTATGGAAGGTCTAGGTTGCATTGTAAGTATTTTAGGGAGTTTTGAGTATGTGAAAACAGGATGTTATGAACATTCCTGTTTTGCATATTCCGCTGGAACAGCTATAATAATAAGAAGAATAATAATTCTGCTTAGCTGAAGAGCTTTAAAGCTGTAAAAACACTGAATGTTCATTGTGAAATGCACAACTGACTGTATTAAATAATATTATTACTTTATCGGTATGAATTATATATAATAGGACTGAAATTTTTAAACTGTCTTTATTTCAAGGATATATCAAAGTGTTTGACTATAACTAAGTAGCATTAACAATGAATAGGATTTCACTGCATAGAAAAACTACATTTCACTACATTTCACTAGAGCTGGTCTGGAGAAGATAATAATGTCAGGATGGAAATTGGACTCAAGAAGAAAAACACATGCACGTGTGTGGCTTTGTAGGTGTGTGTTGTGAGTGAGACTAAGGATGAAAGATAGCAAGCTGAGATTTTCTTCTCACTGTCTTGGATCAATGTCACAGATAAATTGCTTGCCTGTGAAGCAGGAATTCTGGGATCGACTCTCTTCTTTCCTTCGTTTAAATTAAAGACTTGGACATTGACTTCCCAGGGCTGCTCACACATTCACAAAGAGAAATATAATGGGTTGCTAATTTTTTTTTTAACAACAAAAAAATATTGGATTGAAACTGAAGCTTAAATTAATAAAACTCACAATAAGAAATTGAAATTCGTGACTAAAGAAGAGCTGAAAAATGAAAATATTAACTGCTTTGAACCAACTGAGATGAAACTGAGAAAACTCTCTTTCAGTTGTTATCCCTGTGAAAAAAAAAAATAGGATTTGAGAATCCATGCAGGAATCTAGTGTTCCTGAAAGTACAGACAGCTATTAGTACTGGCTCAAATTCAGAAAATGCAACTAGACACTGTGTAAAAACTTCACACTGGCTGTGTTTTGGCCTGTACCACCTTGGCAGCCCCAGCTTTCTCCTGACTTTAAACTGACAATCAAGCCCAGGTGGATGTTCACTGAGATGTGAACAGTCCAGGACAAAATGACCATATTCACTTTCAGCTGTGCTACAAGCAAAGATCTGGTGAACAGAAACTTTTCACTGCTGTTTTAATTAACAATAGATCACAAGATATAATTAAGATACAAGGTTATATGAGATGAACTATCCAACACTATTCCTCTATAATTTTATCAAAAAGTGAAAAAAATACCGGTGATGTCTGTCTCAAGCCTTTAAACATTTAAAGTAATCACGATATTTGGTCAACACTCATTTGCTTTTGCTTTTAAAAGACTAAGCAGTGTGGTAAGTTTTGGGACTTTCATGGACAAAAAGGATATTGTGTGATAATATATTAAGGCAGCAAATAGTGGAATAGTTCTTCCTCAAAGAAATCCATATTACTGCAGTTGTATAACTTCCTCTGTGTAATCGCATCTCAAATCACAGATAGGTTTAGAAGAATTGCTTAATCTGCTATGATCAGAATGCTACAGTCATGTCTTGGACTCCTACCTGTCTACTCCTTGCTATTAGTTGTAATTTAAGTTTAAGGAATAAAGTCAGATAGATAATTCCATGCTTTTGGCCAGTTGTTCACTGCACTTCACTGGAATAATAGATTTTCTCTTTGGCTAACTTTAAAAAAAGATCATTAACATCCCTGATTTTGATGCGGGTCCAGAGGATGGAAAAGGGACCCTCAAGGTGAGTTTCATCATACCTAATTCACATTGTTTACATCTATATTGAACAGGGTTACATCTGCAACAGTCACCTAGAAGTAAACATTTATCCATCTGCCATATTTTTGACATCTTCTTTAAAATGAGACAAATTAAGCTCTTACTCTCTAATCAGATGAATTTTCATTCCCGAGCCTGGACTCTGGCTGCCTACATATGGGGTTTGGATCATCTGGCACCTAGGAACAGGATACACGGCTTCAACATGAGACTGATTAGTGAAGCAACTAGTTGATCCTGAAGATGCGGTGGAGTGGGTATGTCCTCCCGGGCTTACGAAGCAGGGTGCCTATGTGACCATAAATTTCAGTGTCTAATCCCCCCCTACCCATCCCTCCTTGATGAAATTTAAACACTGACATTTTTTGGCACACTGCTGTTTGCTGAAAACATGGCTGGTGAGCAAGATTGTATAATCATGCAGTCACAGTGCTTGCCAAGGATGATGGAGACCCAAACAAAATTTTGTCCTAAGCCAAATCTGTGCCCAAGCTCACATCTTCCATGAGATTGGAGGTTATGTCAGGAGTCCTCTTGGTAAAGCTGAGCTACCAGTTCAGACAAAAATGTAAGATTAATAAGCCCAGAGAGACTCAATAAATGAGAGTTATTAGAGGGCATTACAGTGGCAGCTGCAGTCTCGTAGGCTGAACGGCAGCTGTGAGGCCAGTATTGGGCAGACCCCCAACCACTTTACATTTTTCCTGCAGAGCATCTGTGTGGTAATTCATCTTTATTTTGCTGTGTTTACATTTTTGTTTTCTCTGATAGAATTACTGGTAACAGGTGAAAACCACTTTTTTTCAATATGGGAAACACAATCGCTACTGTTGGGTTTTGAAAAGTAGGTGTCAAACCCAAAATATGTAGTGAGCTAGAATACTGACTGGCTTTTCTTGTACCGATCACTTTTTATGCAACGATATGGAAACCAGTTGTTGGGACAAATTACCGTTTCACAAAAACTTGGAACAGTCTGTTTCATACTTAATGAAAAATGACACACTTGTACTGAAATGAAAATGAATACTGAAAGCTTTCCAGTGGACATACAATGAAACAGCAGGTAGCAGAGAACAAGAAATACTGTCCTTGCAAAGTAAATTCAATTCAGGTTAAATTAATGTTTCCTCTGGAATTCAAAATATTTAAAGGTATAAAAGTCTTATTGCAGGTTTGAAACCTAGTACTTTCTCTTAATGCCATTCACAGCTTTGCATTAAAAGTACAATTTATTTTTTTTTCAGGCTGGTTAGTTGGCCTTTTATCTAAAAGTAGGATATATATATTCTTCTGAGTTAGAGTCCAGGGGAACTTACACTTCGAACAAGGGATCTACTGCAACTGGAACAGGAAATCCCACTCTATTGTCTTCAGTCTCCTGCAGATTTTTGAAATATTAGAAACCTGACCCCAACATGGGACAGACCTTCCTAGGCTCTACATGGGGAACAGAGCTCGAAGGAAATTCCCAGAGGAGTGTTAAACTTCCTTCAGTGGCCAGCTGAACAGAGAGCAGGGGAGACTAGGCATAAGAATATTTCCTAACTGATGTTGATGTTGTTAGCTGTGCATATAATGACAGAATAGCAGGCATAATACCTATATTACATCACATTAGCTTTGCTTTGGGTTATGGTGACACTACATCGGTACATCATAGAGTGTGCTAACAGCTTTAAATCTCAACATAGACTATGCATATTCCAATAATATTTATTCAGCTAGTCAGATGGAGGTATTAAAAGTAGTTTGACTGTAAATAACAAGTTGTTATAAAGTGGAAACTTAGGTGTGCAACACTGCTGTGCTTCCCACATTGCACTCTGAAAACTGAACTTGGATACTGCTCACAAGACATATATGTCAAAGAGAGAAGCTCCAACAGAATGAGATTTGCTTCCCCTTCCCACTCTGAAGGTGATGATGTGAGCAGCCAGAAAGACAACCTGGTTAAAAGGAGAAAATTGCTGAGCAGAAGATGTCTGCTAAAGTGCTGACAGAGAAAATGCCTGCCAGCCTGGGAGCTGTGAGTCTGGGAACTAGGCCTGTGAAGCCGAAGCATCCTTGAGAAGCACAGCTGGCATCTTTGAAGTGCAGCTGGCTACCTAGAAGTTGAACACATCCTGAGATACCTTGATAAGCATAAAACCAAATAACTGTAACAGCAACTTGTCATCTCAAAAGGTGAAGTCTGGAAAAAGTTGAAAACATCCTGAGAAGGTAGGAATTGGTGACTGCTATGAGCTCTTTTAACTGCAAGAACAGGAAAACATTACAGAAAAATAAAAAATTGGTCTGAAAGAACAGAAAACATCTTAACCTATTGGCTGCCTCACGTGAAAAATAGAAATTAACAGTACCTATTCACTGCTCAAAGTGGTGGTGTCCTGTGCCCCCTTATATCTCTATGCCCCCTTATATCTCTATGCCCTCTTATATTTCTATGATATAAAAATTACTTAATTTTTATTCAATATGGAGCCTCTCAGAGATCTTCCTGTGCTGCATGTACTTTCTCAAACTCTTTGCAAAATCTTTCTGTGAGATCTCGACCCTTGCCAGGGATGCCTGTCTGACTCCAGACTCCGGGTCATGGATCATCTTTGGAGTGAGACTCTGTTACTCTGTTGGTCCTCCCCCAGGCCCACTTCTGGGGTCATTTCGGTCTGTCCTCCCACTTCTGGGATAGTTAGACCCTCCCCTCTGGGATGGTTTGGCCCCTTTTTGAGATCTGTCTAATGTGCTTAATACTGGTATTATTATGAACTTGTATATATGCATATATGTTATATGTCATGAATATATCTGCAGCTATATTATCAATAAGTTTGTTTCACTAGTGGTAAGATGCCTCTTAGGATATGGCATAAACTGTATTTCACACACATTGATTTTATTTGCTTATGGTGCTTCACGGAATTAAAACAAAGAACAGAAAAACAATTACAGAATACTCAGCTTTAAACTGAAAGTAATATATTTAGTGCAAGTTTAATAGGAGAACTGGAGATAAAATGGTGGTATCTTTCTTAGTCAAGGCTAGTGACTAAGTCAATTCAATGAATCTTAAAGCCAGCAGAGAGACTATTACCTGCATCATGCAAGTATCAGCTAACCCCTCTTAAAAAAAAGCCATCATGCACTGCATACTGTTTAACTGCTTGTATCTGCGAGAGTACATACTCTAATTTCTTACTAACCAGTAGCAGGCCATATGCCAAGAAGCATGAGATCAGCAGAGATTTCCAGTAGGGAATGTTTTATTTTATTTTCATTTATTTTATTTTATTTTTTTATTCACAATATTGAAACCATTTCTTTCCTGAAAAGTGAGAACTGTAAGATTATTTACCTGTCTAAACTACTGAATTAAACAGAGTCTAGACAGCTAAGTATTTTCTGAAAATTATTCCCTTTAATTCTAATACTGATTTCTTTTTCCCCTTTCTCTTTTGCACAAACACTAGTTAATTATTGTTTTGAGAGAGGAAGTCAAGATCAAGCAAATTATGGCTAAACACGAAGCAAGTTGTTCTGGTCATTTAATACCATTTCTAATTTAATGGAATATTTTCTCTCTCATTCAGAGCAGATTGCACAAGATTATGTGTAATGAATAGCTATAAATTCCCTTTGAATCTAAGATAAGTTGGAGAGTCTCATCACCTTCCAGCTTGTAAAAAAAATATTAATTTTGGTTCATTTACAGATGTTTTGGGGAAGATAAATTACTATAGTCAAAGGGCCTCATTCCTCACTCCCCCCATGCTTGGCACAAATGTTGCTGACATTTTAACAATAATGAGTGTTCGGCAACACGTCTTTAGAAGGATCAAACAATAATTTATATCCTGAAAAGTTCTCATGACAGATGTTTAACTGGCTGTGCCTGACTACATATGCATTTATTCTCTGGTTAAATCTAAACTAATCTAGTTAAATCTCATTTATTTAAAATGAGTATTTTTGGAGGTTGGGTCAAGGTTTTAAATAATGAGTGCTTCTCTGCAATGCTATGTTTTGCAAGAAATCTCCACCCCCAGGTCTTCATATCATTTCTGCTGCTAGAAGGAAGTATTTCTTTTGAAAATGGAGAGTAATTTTCTTTTTCAGTCACCTTTGGCTCCCCAGAATGAGTGAACAGATGTTGCTGTAAAATTTACTATTTCATCAATGATCAAAGTCCTGCTGTTGTAAATATTCATAGAATATCTACTGTATAGGGTAACAGTGCAACATAACTCTTCCTCAAATAGTGTCTTAGTGGCGTTTGTGCTGGGAAAAATATTGCCATAGTGTGGGTTTTCCTGTAGTTCTAACTTAGAAAAATAACTAAAAAAAAAACCCCACCCAATCCCTCTTCTTTTTGAATTGGAATAGATGTTACTAATTTTAAAATTTCTTAAAAAAAGGAATATAATAAAAACTTATAGGACTCTGTCTGAGGCCATCTGTTGTCCCACGAACCATGTTGCAGGAACTAAATTCTATGTTAAGGACACTGGAAACCCTGAGATATCCTGTTCTGGCCTTTTAGTACTATGCAGGAGATCCAGTGAACCCAGCAGGTCCCAGCAGCTAACCAGAGGGGCTGGAAAAAATTCAGACAGAGATCAGATGCAGACGAGGTATTTAGATATTTACATAGAGACTAATCACAATACTCCTTGTCTCAGGGAATATTTAGACATTTTCTATGAAGTAGAATAGAGTCAGCAAGCAAAGCAGAACTTATCTCAGAATACTTCCACTACACTGAATGATGCAGTCCTTGTGTATCTTCAACTGCATACAGTATTCTAAATACAGATACTATAACCTAATTCTGAACAGCACATAGCGGATTAATCTCCATCAATAGATTTGTGTAGAGCAGGAAAAGAAAAGGCTTCATTTCCTGCTCTATGAGTTTAGCCCCTTTTCACTAAGTATTTTTCATTTAAATGTATACATAAAACTTGATTCAAATTGATATTTTTGAGATGTCTAAAATCACAATTTTTAAAGAACAAAGTAAAATATAAATAAATTCTGGCTCAGTATTTAGCCTGTCACCACAAATTTCTAACTCTTCAATATTTCTCTAAATAGGTACAAGGAGTATCCAGCAGGAAGGAGAGAAACAAAGAAAATTGGTGGGAAATCAGAAAGATTATTGAAGCTGGTTTTGTATCTTTTTATTTTATTCAAAGACTGTCCCATGAATAGGAAATTTAAACCAAGCAATCCAATAGCTCTCATTTCAAAGCTTGTTGTGCACACTTATCTTATCTAAAAGTTTCAGCATTGTGGAGTCATTCCGGGCAACACTACTTATGCTGTTTTCCAGGATTTCACTATAACTGCAGGCCTTGTATCACATTTGTGTAGTGGATTTGAGGATAGCACACTAGGAGATCTAGGAGAAAGATAAACTTGAAGAAATACACTTTTGAGGCACTTGTAATACACAAAGGGATTAAGTATCTCAGTGTTGGTCAAAGTCTGGATAGCATTTTCTCATAACCTGTTGGAGGCTCTGTTTTGTTGTGTTGCTGCAGTCACAGACTTACCACATTACTGAGTATCTCTGTTTATATAAAACAGTCTTTCTGCATCACAAACTCAGACTAGGTGGCACCCAGTGGTTAAAAGGACTAGGAGTACAAATCTTGCATTATAACAAAAAATTCGATAGAAAACAGGTGCCAGTGTTAAAGTGTATGATGTGGTCTGATTATTGTTCCTCGCTATGAGGAATGATGTGTTTGAACTAGAGTCACCATATTTGTTTAATCAAGTTTTGCATCTGGGAAGAAGCTAAGAAAATCTTGAGTTCAGTTTCTCTTGATCAGGGCTAGCTCTTTAATAAGCAACAGTGAAAAAAAATTTCAAACATCAAGTAAAAATAGTTTTCATATATACACTTTGCTCTTCCAGCTCTATACCATTTTCCCAGATTTTTCTGTTAAAAAATGAAAGGAGACGGTAACAACAAAAGAAACTTACTGGCTGTGTAACTTAAATTGGGTAGATTTCTGGAAAGACAGAAAGAGAAAAAGACAGAAAGAAGGAAAGACAAGGAAGGAAGGAAGGAAGGAAGGAAGGAAGGAAGGAAGGAAGGAAGGAAGAAAAGAAAGGAAGAAAAAACAAGGAAGGAAGGAAAGACAAGGAAGGAAGGAAAAGAAAGAGAGAGAGGAAGAGAGGAAGAGGGGAGGAGAGGAAGAGGGGAAGAGAGGAAGAGAAGAAAAGAGGAAGAAAGAAAGAAAGAAAGAAAGAAAGAGGAAGAAAGAAAAAAAGAGAAGAAAGAAGAAAAGAAAGAGAAAGAAAGACAAAGAGAAAGAGAAAGAGAAAGAGAAAGAGAAAGAAAAGAAAAGAGAAAGGAAAGAGAAAGAGAAAGAGAAAAAGAAAAAGAGAGAGAATGAGAAAGAGAGAGAAAGAGAAAGAGAAAAGAAAGAAAGAAAAAGAAAGAAAGAAAGAAAGAAAGAAAGAAAGAAAGAAAGAAAGAAAGAAAGAAAGACAAGAAAAAGTAACCCTGGGAGAATATTTTACCAATCAATAAGCAAAAATGAGTAAAAGCCAACAAACACAAAGTGTGCAATGTGAGTACCAGAAGTTAGTGCTGTGAGGGCTATTGGAAGGCTGAGCATCATATGTTGATGAGTCAGGGTGAAGATCTAAATCAGTTTCAGACAGTAAAAGATGCCGCAAAGGTTAATTCACCACAGAGACTTCACGAGTACATTTGTGCTACCAGTGAGTCAGAAGCATGGAGAGAATGATGGTGGCAGCCAAAGAAACAGAGTGGTTCTCCAGCACACAGAGGACATGGGGAAAAGCTAGGAAAAGATGATGAACAGCAGCAGGAAGTAGAAATTCTTACCAGCTCAACAGTTATGGCACATCTCAACTTGAACTACCTTATGCAAAGAATGTCACAGCTGCTCGTGGCTTGAAGAGCACACTGTACTGTGTCATTTCACTTTCATTCATGTAATTTAATCTATCAGCAGCCATTTTTGTGTTTTGAATCACTTACCGACCATGGGAGTGTTCAAGAAACGTTTGGACGTTGTGTTGAGGAATATGATTTAGCTGGGAAGTATTGGTAATGGTTGGACTAGATGATCTTCTAGGTCTTTTCCAACCTTGATAATTCTGTGATTCTGTGATTCTGTGATTCTTCCTGTTACAAATATTGCTTGTTTAGGAGTTTATTTATTCCACAGCATTAATTTTTTTTAAAGGGTTTTAACATGTATCGTCTTAGGAAGAACTCTTTTTAAAAGGGAGGATTGCAGACAATTCCTGGTTATAGTGAAATGCGTCTTTGTGCAAAGAGGAGCAGATTCTAGGAGTATCCAGCAGACTTCGTAAATGCTTTGTCCCTCAGGTGTTCAAGGGGGTGGAAAACACTTTGCCATGCTGCTCTACCCAAAATTCATAGTTGTGATATGTAGTATCTTATGCTGGATAAGATCCTCCCTGTTTCTTAGGAAGTAGCAGAGATCAAGATCAACAGTTAAAGAACTGGTGGTCATGCAAGAACGGTAGGAGGCAAAAGTAATTTTGACAGTTGGCAGAACACAGGGAACAAGTTTAAGATAGGCAAGACTGGGATGTCTATTTGTTAGGGTCTGTGTACAAGGTAGGTGTCTAATTCTTATTACAGTCAATGGAGGTCTATAGCTTAGTTTAGTTGCCCTTTCATAAGTATCTGGTGTCATTTGAGATGTCCTCAGATATGCCACCTGGTCTCAACCTGCTATTCAATCTGGGCAGGGATTTCCTGTGGTCAGAGCTGCTGAGCAAATGTCTCAGAAGTCTGGTGTTTCTGAAAAAGTGTCAGGCACCTGAATCCTCACCTTAATAAACAGAGTGCACTAACAACTACTCAGCTGACCAAATGTGTGCTCACCTTCTTGTGTGTTGAACAGATTTTTAGTCTCTTTTCTATTCATCATGTCACTACTGGCTGCAAAAGATTACACACCCACTCAACAAGTCAATACATAGTTGTAATCTGTAAAGAATGTTCAATAGCCCTAGATATCTATTTGTAGGCAAGTGAACCAAGCTCCAAAATAGACATGTTCACAGCCTCATGTTGCGTTCCCCTCAAAGACCACGTAAACTGACTGTACAGTTCTAGTCAGTAGCTGGCTGACACAGGTAATGCTTATTTCAGAATCCAAAAGATTATATTCTTATAAGTTATGCAGTGAGGAAATTTTTCAGATTACACACTGTACTCAGAGAGTGACTTCTGTAAAAGAAAGTACAAGTAAAAGCAGTGAAAATATAAGTGTTCTATTTAGAAAAGATTTTTCTCTAGGTAATAAATCATGTATTTGGATACAGGATACAACTGAAAGGTACAGTTAGGCACAGTGGGATAGTGAAGAGAAGTGTTAACCTCAGAGACAGAATTCTGGGTTCACCTTCTGGTCCATCATTGATTTGACCTTAGGAAAATCACTTGGCTTACTCAATTTCTGTTTTTTCTTTCCCTTATCCTTCTTTCCTGTCTATACTTTTGCATATTTAGACTGTAGATCCTCCTCTTAGTGAAATTATCTTGTCTGTGAGCCTCACAAACAAGAGGTCATGGTCTTATTTAATGTATTTAAGTGACAATTGTATTAATCAGGTGGTTCTGTTATGTTTTAGATATTTGCATTACATAAAATCAAAATAAAAATTATTTGTGGAAAGTAGGTACCTATTACCATTCTTTCAAGTTAAATTACATTTTCATTAATAACAAATGAAACATACAACATTTTATACTTGTTCTGAAAAAATACAGTTTAAGTTAGAAAAGAATAAAAGGCTTATTCCACCTAGTTCATCCCAATGTTGTTGACATAAAGCATGTTACTTCAAAAAATTAACTGTATTTTAACAAGTATTCTCTCAGGATTCCATGTAAAAATGGAAATTAAACACCACTGTTTAAGGCAATATATCATCATGTATCTACTAATTTATTTTTACACTTTTCCCTGTCGTTTCCTATTCTGAAGCCATATGTACTTAAAAAAACAACCAAAGGCTGAAGGAAAGGTGAAGAAATATGAACTACTGTGGTAAGGCAAAAGCACACAACTACCAATTTTCTGCATTCCCCTTGTCCATCTGGGGAGTCAGCTTGACTTACCCTCTAATCATCTGTCAGCATTGGGACAGTAATTATAGCCATGGGGACCAGCTTCTTCTTCCCTTCTATGTAGAGCCATGAAAGCAGAAGGAAATCACATGACAACAACTGGGGAAAAAATGGTACCTCCTTGCAAGACTTACTCTGCTCTGGATTGAAACCTGCTGCTGGACAAACAGCTATTCTCTGCTTCTCTTCTGAACCTTTCTCCCAAACAAAAGGCTTACTGGGAAACAGAGTACCTTCTTCTGTGGGGTTGGAGGCACTCGGCATCTGAAGCATCCACCCCAAAAAGCACCTTATGAGGAAAGGTTTTAACTGTTCTTACAGTAAAATCTGGAAGAAGTACTTCCTGACTTAGCAGCCTGTTTTTCTCAAAGGAACTATCATGCTGTTAAAAACACTTCATGTGACTGCCACTATTTTCTGCAGACATTGTCCGGTGCTTAAAACTTATAGTTCCTAGTGAGAACAAAAGCTATCTCATCTGCCCTTCTTGAAAGTGTAATATACTTGCCAGCACTGCACGCTGAAGCATTGTACTTCTAACTAAAGTATAAAGCCACCAGATGAGTTTGCCTTCTGTGATTTTTTTATAATATAAATACTTCTAAAATTAAATGTCTGTTATTTTGAGCCAGGTAGAAAAAGGTGTAAATGAGTAGCAATGCTATGACTTTTTGTATGTCTACAATTTAAAGATCATTTTACATTAGAAAACAATTTAGGAACTAGTAGTTACAATTGTTAATAGGAAAGTTAACCATGACCAACAACATCTATTCTATTTCTTTACCTCTCATTAAAGAAACCAAGAATAAAATTATAAACAGCATTTATAAAAACTGTCATACTGAATCACACCAAAGGTCCAGCTCATGATCCTGTCAGTAGCACAGTCTTAGAGCAGGACCTTTGGTTTATACTTTGGACTCCGCAGCAACATGTGACTGAAAGATTTAGAGTTTATGCCACCTCAAAAAAAAAAGGAATAAAAGGAATAAAAAACCCCCCAAAAAGCAAACTGAAAGAGACCACGGACAAATAAGATCTAATGTTGTTATGATTAAATACAATGAAGAGTGACATTTGGTGAGAAAAAGAAGAGCAAATAGGCTAAATGCTGTTCCCATAGTTCTATGTGCCAGATACAGCTTCAGTTCACAGTTTTCTTATAGCATCTATTTAAGGCAAATGGGTTTGGCCCATGTCTCAGGGCACAGAACAATTTAGGATTAGAATTTATAGAAACTATTTTGGTTTAACTTTATAGAGAAATATATATTTAATTTTTTTTCAGAACCAGGGCCATTTTAGGTTACCATATGTCGTACTTTTGAACCCCTGTCTGGCAGCCAAACATCACAACTGTTTGCTCACTCCCCCTCTCCCCCGTCCTGAGCACGGGGGAGACAATTAAAGGGGTCAAGGGAAAAGAGACTTGTGGGTTGAGATAAGAACAATTTAATAACTAAACTACAACACTATTGACAATATTACTGCTACTAATAATAATATATACAAATACACAAATGAGTGATACACAGTGATACTACTCACCACCTGATGAGCAAGTGTCAGCCCGTTCCCAGCTAACAAAGCCGGAGCAGGGAAAGTCCTGAAACCACAATCCCAGAATGGAGATAAGATCCCAAGTGTCTGAGAGACCGAGACAACCCTGAGAGAGGGGTGACCCAGAGGGAGACAACCTGAAGGAAGAGAGAGTACTTCCAGACAGATCCTCATCTATATAGCGGGCGTGACATGCATGATATGGAATAGACTATTGGCCAATTTAGGTCTCAGTCCTAAACCTGAGGTTGAATCCTAGGCTAGTAATTGGGGCTGTGCTCCCTCACAGCTTTTCCTGCACCTGCAGACACTGGCACAGCAGAGAGGCTGAGAAGTGCTTGACTGTCCTGGTACAAACTATAAACATCAGTATGTTATCAGCCTTCTCCTCAGCTGATAACAGCTCATCTCTCTCACAAATCCAAAACATAGCCTCTCACTAGCTACTGTAAAGAAAGTGAAGCCTGTCTCGGCTGAAACTGGGACACCATCTCACTCCATGAACTTGCTCAAGAATTGGGCTGCTTGGGTGTTCCCAGTGAGTTAACGTAGCCCAAGCACTCTGCGATGGGCTTTACGCAAGAAGACTTTATGGAGGACAGAAAAATCTCAGAATTCCCTGAGTATCCTCAGAGCTTGGTGAATGGATGTGTGTAGGAGTGATATGTAACTGAATTAAAGACTTATGCTCTGGTTTCTCTTACACATACAATATTGCCTTAAGGGAATAAATTGTTCATTTCTGTCAAAACAGGGAAATAAAGGCTTGTGGACGTTGGCCAACATGGAAGTAACATTTATTTATTATGCTGTTACTCTCCAAGGAAACCATTTCCACATAAATTCTAAGATGCTAAGAAATAGCTAGAAGGCCAGACCAGGAGACAGTCACTTTCCACAGCACACATCTCTACCGAAACTGGAATAATTCTTATTGTTTTTTAACTCACTGTGAGTTATATTTAGTTAAAAAAAACCCAACACATTAAAAAGGCAGAGGAGAGCGTTATGTCAACACTGAGATATTAGTGATACCTAATAATGTCCTAATTTGCTAATAAAACCAAGTGTGGGTACAGAGTTCACCTGTGTTAGTAAATGTAACCCCTTTTTCTATAAGAAATAAGAAACATGCAGCCGCGATACAGTGTGTGGATTCAGTTAGAAACAGTGAGTTATGTCTCATAGATACAATTCTCATCCAACAAGTTTGTATTTTGCTTCTATATTTTGACAGATGTTTGTAATTTCCAAGCTATATGCTTTGGATAACTGTCCAAATAATTTTTCTTTTCATGGTTCATTGCTGAGAGCCTAAAAAAAAAAAAAAATCTGCATCTTTCTGTTCAATGCCATGGAGCTGGGTGGTATGCATCTCTGTCATTCTCTGATGTAGAAAACGGGAGAAAATACAGTAGAGTTAGTTCTGTGTCACTGTCAAGACAATACCTATGGTCCCCTAGCGTGGAACCTTCCTCTCTTCCTACAGTGCTAGACAGAAGTGTTTAAAAAGAACACAGAAATAAGAATTTGCTGTCCTGCTGAGCCTCTCACAAACCCTAAAAGCACATACAGTAAGCAGGGCCTGCTTATCTCTGTGTTGTTCAGGCACCCAGAGTTTTGTTTACTCAGTAGTTCCTCCAGCTTTGTGGCGCTGAGCTGGGACGACTCCTCTCTCTCCCTCTCAGGTGACGATACTGGAAAACAGGGCTGCTGTGCAAAAGGCACTCTCGTGTGAATAGTCAGGTCATTCCTGTGTGGACAGTACAAAAAGTGTGACAACGGTGTGACAACGGATGAATCTCTTTAAAGAACACATGGGAAGAAGGCTGCCCTGATTCTATGCTGCCAGGCCCCGAGTGCTCAGGCCAGCCCTGCTGCAGCCTGGCTGGGTAATCCACTGCTAGGATGGAGGTAGGGCAGAAAGAATTGGGAGTTTCATGAGGGCAGCTTTACATTTCCCATTTCCTTGGAACTGTGCTTGTGGCCAGACTGTCAGCATGGTCCCTGCCTGAGCTACACTCCAGTCTGTGCCCACCCTTCTATCTGCTGACCCCCACCTCCCACACCCGCTGGGCTTGGCACTTGCCCCATCACTGTGGCCTGGCTGGGTAGCTGCAGGGCTCAAGGATGGCCCTGGTCACTATCCCCATCCCATCCCATCC
>WKFP01014261.1:58215-101044 GCA_011057875.1 Pterocles orientalis
CTTCTATATTTTGACAGATGTTTGTAATTTCCAAGCTATATGCTTTGGATAACTGTCCAAATAATTTTTCTTTTCATGGTTCATTGCTGAGAGCCTAAAAAAAAAAAAAATCTGCATCTTTCTGTTCAATGCCATGGAGCTGGGTGGTATGCATCTCTGTCATTCTCTGATGTAGAAAACGGGAGAAAATACAGTAGAGTTAGTTCTGTGTCACTGTCAAGACAATACCTATGGTCCCCTAGCGTGGAACCTTCCTCTCTTCCTACAGTGCTAGACAGAAGTGTTTAAAAAGAACACAGAAATAAGAATTTGCTGTCCTGCTGAGCCTCTCACAAACCCTAAAAGCACATACAGTCTGCAGGGCCTGCTTATCTCGGTGTTGTTCAGGCACCCAGAGTTTTGTTTACTCAGTAGTTCCTCCGGCTTTTCGGCGCTGAGCTGGGACGACTCCTCTCTATCCCTCTCAGGTGACGATACTGGAAAACAGGGCTGCTGTGCAAAAGGCACTCTCGCGTGAATAGTCAGGTCATTCCTGTGTGGACAGTACAGAAAGTGTGACAACGGATGAATCTCTTTAAAGAACACGTGGGAAGAAGCCTGCCCTGATTCTATGCTGCCAGGCCCCAAGTGCTCAGGCCAGCCCTGCTGCAGCCTGGCTGGGTAATCCACTGCTAGGATGGAGGTAGGGCAGAAAGACTTGGGAGTGTCATGAGGGCAGCTTTACATTTCCCATTTCCTTGGAACTGTGCTTGTGGCCAGACTCTCAGCATGGTCCCTGCCTGAGCTACACTCCAGTCTGTGCCCACCCTTCTATCTGCTGACCCCCACCTCCCACACCCGCTGGGCTTGGCACTTGCCCCATCACTGTGGCCTGGCTGGGTAGCTGCAGGGCTCAAGGATGGCCCTGGTCACTATCCCCATCCCATCCCATCCCATCCCACCCCTGCTGCCTCATTGGGTGTTCCTGGATGGACCTTGACTGGGGAGAACATGGCCCAGTCAACCTGGTGGCCATCTTCTTCTTTGGGGCAACCATTCATCACAGCACCCTGCTACGTACGGAGGTGTATGGTCAGAGAACTTGGTGATAACAAGGTTCATTTCTCTTTTCTGTCGTTGGATCACATCATTCAACTTTTGTGAAAGCAGAGAGCAGTGTAAGCTCGATAAGGTTAGATGGAGAGCCCAAAAAGGATTAAAACTTTATACGAATTGGGAACTCACTAGGGAGAAGAAAATTGAGTTTATTCCCCTGCGCCGAAGATTTGGGCATTTGGTGTTAAACAGTGAATGGCTGAGGAGACAGACTTTCCCTGGTCTCCTCCAAAGGAAGGATTCCTGGCTGCTGTGCTGCTCAGCAGCTTTCACAGCCCCCTCCTGAGGACTGCTTCTAGGGTGGCCGTTGGGACGATGGGAAAGCCTGTACCTCCTCAGTTGAAGGAAGACCTTATATCTGTTCTGTTACACTCAGGCAACTTCTAGAAATAATTGTTTATGATAAAGGAAGAGAGGAAAAGACCCATGGTCCCTGAGGTAGAACACAGTTGAAGGAATCCTTTTTTCCCAAGGATTTCCTCCTCACCAGAAGCAGATGAGGGTGCTGATTTTGGGTAAATCTCCCTACAGGATCCAAATCTATTTGAAACACTGTGAAACTCAACACTTCCTACATGTACTTGTCTTATACACAGAGCTTGTGTATCTAGTAATACTATTTTGTCTTCCTACTTGGGATCTAAGTATAGCAGTGCTTAGTGCTGCAGTCAGTGCCCAAGCCCCATTTTGGGTTTCATATCCTTATTTCTGTGTTAACTAGGTAGTGTCCGAATGAGGACATTACCTCAAATTATGCATATGGGATCCTTATCTGCTCTTGCTGAAATGGATATGAATCCAAGAAGAGTGTTTGGTGGTTTTCTTACTTCAGTAATGAATAAAGTGAGGCTATTGCTATTTCCTCCCCAGGGAGGTTCCCGATGCCTGGGGCTGAGGCTGCACCGGTGCCCTCTGTCTGCCCTCTGCCTGGTTGGGGTGGGACAGACCCTGGCTGCCAGAACTTGCCCTGTGCCCCACGGGGAACCCTCACTATCCCCAGGGAGCTCCTAGCCCCCATGGGGCCATAGAAGGCATTTGCCTAACGTTATGTCAAATATCTCTGATAGTATCTTCCCCCCAAAATATTAAAAAAAATAAATTATACTAGGAACACTTGCTAGGTTATAATAACCTGTTTGCATCTGAGATAGACGAACCCCTCTGCCTTCTATACAAAGACTATACCCTGTATGTAAAGACAGTTCAGCAATTTCTCGGTTGTCTGGAATTTACCAGCACTAGATTTTTGCTGTCTTTTAAGACCTACAGATGAATAACGGAGTGGATTGCACTTTATAGCATAAAATTAAGGAGAAGAAAAATGCAACTGTGTGTTAGCCATTTCAATCCTCTCTTTGCAGTTCTGGGGCTGTGACAACCCCTGAATGAGGAAAGTAAACAGATTTCCAATACTGTGGAGAATGCCCATGAAAAACATGAGCAGGGAAGTGACCTGTGAGACTACCCAGTCTGCCTTCCTACCAGTGTAACATCATTCCCATGAACACATTTTATTTGCACTGTGTCCAGACTGACACAATATCCTATATCCCAATTTACTAATATTTTAAACAATAGGAGTATTTCCACTCTGGAGAATAATTGAGCTTAAGTGGCCTTCAATATAAGCTTTTAACTATTAAACTAGGTTTTATTTTGCCCACACTACTATTAAAAGTGAAAAAGGCTGTTTTGCATAAGAAATAACATCTTAAATGAACAATAAAAGTGCTTGGCTTTTATTTCTGTGGATTTGGCCAAAATTGTTAAGAGAACAAAACTGAAGAATTCAGCACAAACAAAAGCTTAGGCTGGATTTTATAATCAGTCTGGTTCATCAGCAACACAATATGCAACTGCTGTGTATTTTTCAAATGTGTTTTTGGAAAACTTTTAACTCCACGTTCAGAAGCTGCAATATGTTTTGGTGCCATGAGAAGTAAAATCTGCACATTTGCAAAGGTATCAGTGAAGTAAAGCTGAGCCTGGATAATCTTTACTCTTGCAGTGCATTAGAAGAAAAGAAAATTGAGTTTGAATGTTTACATGGAGTTTGCTAACATGTCTATTAGAAAAAAATCCTTTTTATGTAGAAGCTGAGCAAATTTAATACGGTATCACTGAAATACAATAAAAACCCACAATGCATTTTATAGTCACTTTTTAGAGCAGAACCACATGTCAAGGAGTCTGCATGAGAGTCTGCAACAGTTCCTGGGTTGAAAGTGTTTATTGGGTACAACTGGCTTGATTCTGCTTTCCTTGCATCTTGTGTAGTCATTTACACCTGTGCAATGATGTATTCCACTTCACATTATGTGCTTTTTTATGAGGTTTTGGCAGCACAAAGGGGTCATAAAGTCAGTCAATATAATCACTGAGGAACACGTTCAGCCTCTGCATAGTGTGCAATCAGCTTAAAGGTCTTTTATCACTCCTCTTCATAAGCCTGTAAATATAAACCATAAAATCTAAAATTACAGAAAAGAGTGGTTGACTACAATATTGAGATATGTGAGGCAAGTGAAAACTAGATCCACAGAATGAAAAGACAGCTTTAGCACAGATTTTCTGATTGCATTTTCCTGCTGTTTCCGTGTCCTGCAAGATGCCAAGATTCTGTTTGGTTTGGGGAAGATAAGGTTGTCGGTGAAGCAGCAGCTTGTCTTTACTCCTACAGAGTAGCTGAGGGAGATCGTTTCCATATGGGAGCACATTATACATTACCTCTGTACTAAGCCAGTGAAGTTTTACCCCTTTAAAGCCTCTGAATCAATTTTTCTTCAAACTCACACCAATACTTTTCTCTTTCTGCCTCTCTTGCCATCTTTTAAACTTCTCATGTAATTTTTTTAATGGTTTCTGCGTAATTTGCAAGCCCAGTGACAGAAAACAGAATCACTTTTAACATTTTACATTCAAAAGGTTTTATGTCATTAAAATTACCTGAGAAACAAACTAATTTCAATTCCAATGTTCATATAGAAGGCACCTGGTACCTTGTAACACACTGTAAAAGGGAATCTCGCAGCTGACAAATAGAGCAGTCACGTGTGTTGACAATGAATGATATGACAATGAATGTTTTATTTTTTAAAGCAGAAGACTTCAGCTCAGCAAAAACTCACCAGGCAGCCGGGCTGGCTGTTGGAACTGCTGACTGTGCGAACTACTTTGCCACCCTTAATTTAAACTGGACCAAAATCAACTTTTGCACTAGGGGAAAAAAAAGGGGGGAAAGATGGGAAGGGGGGGGAAAGCAAGCATTGGCTGTTTTCACAGAGGGACAGAAATGTGGAAATGACAAGTTTAAAACCATTTCTCTTTTCCCTATTAGTAGACATATAACACATATGAATGCTGAAGCAATTTTGCATCCTAACATTGAGTCATTGCTGGAGAGTCCTAGTCAAAGGATACATTTTAGCACAATGTAGATTGCTATTCCTTCTTCCATATTTGATCTTCTGTATAAGGGTATGTCTCTCTTCCATATATCAGTATATCTGTATGATAAATCTCTTACTTTAGAATGCAAGCCTGCACTATTTCTGATACGAAGGGAATAGCATTCTCAACCCTTCCCTGTCCTTTCATTTTGGGTTCAATCTTCTCTGTTTACACAGAAGAGATGATACTAAGGGTCAGGAACTATTGGGTTGGGATTTTCATTGTTTTAGAAAGAAGCATTTCACTAAGCAATATTGGGCCAAACAGGGAGCATTGGAAACAGACAGTGAATCTGAAGATCGTAACAAGCTGTACTGGTTTTGGCTGAGATAATTTTCTTCGTAGTAAGTTGCATGGTGCTCTGTTTTGGGTTTGTGACCAAAAACACCATTGATAACACCGGGATGTTTTAGTTATTGCTGAGCAGTGCCTGCACATAGTTAGGACCTTTTCTGCTTCTCACACTATCACACCAGCGAGTAGGCTGGGGGCGCACAAGGAGCTGGGACGGGACACAGCTGGGACAGCTGACCCCAACTGACCAAAGGGCTATTCCATACCATATAATGTTATGCTCAGCAATAAAAGCCGGAGGAAGAAGGAGGAAGGAGTGGATGTTTAGAGTTATGCCATTTTTTGTTTAATCTGTCTCTATCTCAACCCACGAGTTTTCTAACTCTTGCTCTTCTGATTCACTCCTCCAACTCACTCTGGGGGAGTGAATGAGCAGCTTGAAGGTGCTGAGCTGCCCACCAGGGTTAAACCATGATACAAGCAATGAAGAAAAAGTTTTTAATCTTAAAAATCACTGGGAGAAATTATTGGTAGTGCTAGACTTGGGCCACATCGGCAGACAGTAAAATGGATTTCTTTTCTGATTTTTACTAAAATAAAAAGACATGGGGAAAATAATGGTGCCTTTTAAGAATAAGGGATTTTACAACCTCTAGAAGTATAAACAATAAGTCCTCTACAGGAAAATTGGTTTCATTTGTGTTAATTTTATATTGATAGATTTGCTCCCCCCACTATGCCAGAAAGTGATATTTAAAACATTCATTTGTAATTACATAGTAAATGTGGGCTGGAAGATTTACATAAGAACCTCATGGAATAAAAATATTATTAACTATATGGTTTTTGTCTCTTTTGAATCCCCTAAAGCATCTGCCATAAACTGTCTCATCTCTTGAAAGTCCCAATACTTTTACCCCCAAAAACACAGAAACCAGTTCTCCAGTGAGCTGATAAGAAGTAACTGTATTAAATTACTTCACCTTTCCACATGGTGAAGATACAGATAATAATAAAAATTGGCAAAAAGTGTGTCTTTTTCTATTTGCACCCCTCTTTCAACACAAAATTCAAGAATAATGGTTGGTACATAGAACAGGCTGTTAGTATCTGGAATGGGGACTTCAGTTTTGACTATTCCCTGCCTTAGTGCCATTTATATCCACAAAAATATTATGTGTAAAATTTTGCTTTCTTTACTGACTTTTTTATGCCATGATTGAAATGAACCTGTAACACTTTCTCTTTTAAATTATGCATGCATCTCTTCTGGAGTAAGAATTTTGCAACCAAGCCAAAGAATTTTTGCAGAAGGGGAAAAAAGTCACTTGAGCAATTATAGGAAGGCAGCAGCAATTTCTCAAAACAGATATTATGACAGAGTGGGCCCGTAATGGAAGGAGACCTGAGTTGTGAAATAATTCATGAGGTGTACATGATGAAATGGTTGTAAGAATTAATGGGTAGCAAGGAAAAGAAATCTCAGGATTCTCTTCAGCCAGACTACATTGTAATTAATTTGACAATGTACTATAACAATTTACAGAAACTTTGAGGAACTAACTAAGAAAGAAAAGTTCTGAACCCAAATGGCAGTGGGTTGTAGATTTAATATTTTTTCCGTATGTGGTACATTAGCCTGCTGATTTTGCCTGTATAACTCTACCAGGAATAGAATGGTTCAGGTATTGCGCTCTGTGCTACTTGCTTGGCATAAATGCAATTGAGTTTTGGATGGTAACAAGGACACCTTAAATATGTTTTGCCACTTGAAAAGCAGAGGCCAAAGATCACAGTCATTTAGTCCATGACTCTCAGGATGGAGTTAGGATGAAACACAAAGACTATGACAGAGCTTTCAGCTCCTTCTGCCAGTGGCACTGCACTATCAAGTTTATCTTTTAATGTACCTACTGGAGTGTACTACAGGACACTAGAAAGAGTTTAGAGTGCCTCATGGCTTCTAGACTGGGCCTTTCTCACAGGTTTCATTCTTCTAAAACCTAAGGGATTAACTATGAGCTCTTAATTGCACCTAGGTATCATGGTGAGCTGGAGTGAAGGCAGGAGTGAACTGTTTAACTAGACAAAGACCTGGAAAAAACAAATGTAGCTCATAAATACGGATTTTCTTCAGGGATGAAGGTCATAGTAAGTTACTTCAGGAATTAATTTCTCAATCAAATTTTGTTCATAAATGCTATCTAATGGGATGCAGTTATTTCTGGAAAAGTAAACACTGGTGGTCATCCTTTGGTTCAAGGAATGGTTATTTTTCATCCTCACTAATGCTTTGCACTCCAATATTAATTTTTCATGCACTCCTTTTCTTAGAACAAAGGCTGTGTTTTATTGGTCTGTCTGCTTAGGAAGGTAGAATGTTTCACTTGAGAAGTTAGTGGAGAAAAATATAAATTTTCCCCAAGCTCTTAACTCCTGATATAATAAAGTTAATAAAACCATAGTTAAAGGTGCTATACCTGTGCTCAATTTACAAGCCATAAAGTACTTTTGATAATGCTTAAGTAGAATACTGATTTTGCTTTCATCTTCTGCACTCCATGTATATTAAATCAGTGCCATTAAATCAATGCAATCCTTGTTTATTCAAGTGAAAAATGTAACATCTAGAAGAAATTCTTCCCAAAGAAGAAATATTAATCCTGCTCATCCTAAAATGTTTTTACAGTAATTTGTTTCCAATATTGGCACCAAGAACAATATTTTAAGGTAATAAAATATTTCAGAACACAGACTATGAACAATGATTATACTTGAGTGTTGGGGGTTTTTTTCCCAGTTGCTGTTTGAACAGCCAAGAAAGAATCAGTTCACTCTGTCCTGGTCAGTCAGTGTTGAAAGTTCATCAAGAAACCGTCAGCTTTACATCTGATGGGCTAGATGCTGTGTGAAGACTCTTGCAGATAATTTATATGCATCTTACATAATTCATATGGCACTCAAATGCTATGAGATAGTAAAAATATATCTCCTAATAGGTACGTTAAACTGTATTCACACCAACAGTTAGTGCATACTTTCTCTTCCTACTTTCCACCCAGCTGTTAATACTAGTACTTCTACTCTCTTGGGCTTCCCAGAAAACCAAGGAAGATCTCTGCCTCTCATGGAATCAGAGAAATTGAATTGTTCTCACAAATCATTTTATTCTAAAACTAATATGCAAAACTAGGCTTCCTTATCCCAGTGATAGTGACAATGGGGACAAAAAGGGTGAACTTGTTTGCCAGGAACAGATGATGGTTCTGGCTTTTATGACTGCACCGTGCTGCTGTACTGCCTAATGCTTCACTAGTGACTATTTTAAGTTCAAGAATTTCAGTTACAGCTGGATCAAGTATCTTATTTGACTTTGCTAAATGAAACTTTAACATTAAAACATACCAAGGGAGTATACTTGGACTCAAGTGAGGGAGCCAGCCATTTTTAGGCCCTTGTTCCTTCCATAATCCAGATGTAGTTGGAATGGACTTCACACAGCTGCTCCTGAAATTTTTCCTCTTGCATGTAGACCAAAAGACTTGTACTTACCAGTGGAAAGAAAATGGAACAAAGCAAGGATTATTGTTGAAACGATAACTCCTGCAAGCAGAAGTTCATAATTTGAACTAGATGGTAAACCATTTTCTTTTGTAGTGAAAGCTCTGAGGAGCTGAAAATATCCTCATGGTCTATATTTCAATGAGCCTGAGGATCTTTGAGGTTTTTTGCTTGAAAGCCCTTTGAAGTCCTTCTTAGAGCAGCAAATAGCTCAGTGACAGAGACAAGTATCTCAGATGCAGTAGGTCCTCTTTGGCATCCTTGAATTCAAACCAGAGACAGAAGCATCAGTTTTATGTATTCCACAGGGTACCTTAACCACCAAATTCTAGTTATTTGGGATAGTTGCCTCCTCACCTTTCTGTTGAGGTCAGAATAGAATTCTAAGAGGAGGAAGGTTGATCATTATGAGAACAAAACAGAGAAAGAAGAATGTGGCAATTATGTAAAAGAAAAAACATATGGGAGGTCCATACTGATTTAATTTCAGCTTTATAATCAAAGTAAATGGAAAACTAATATTGATATGACAAATAAGCGAAGTGTGTTGGTATAATGTCAAATTCCTAAGAAATGTAAATAAAAGTCAGCCTGTGGTCACAGAAGAATGTCGAACACCAGTAAAACATAAAACAGCAGCATGATAGCTCTCGGCTCTCTCTGTGCAGCTTTCCCATCAGTGTTGTAAAAAGCTGAGGCAAGTCAGTCTCCTATTTAAGGGCTTTTAGTAAAGGAAATGGAAAATCAGCTTTTAGAAGAAAGCAAAAGAATAGATCGTCCCTCACCAGTGCAGATATCCAGTATGCAATCTACCATAGACCCTCATGTTATATCAAACACTGGTTCTTTCAAGATTTTGGCAAATGTGCCCTTGGTATAGTAACTCAAAGGCACTCCCAAGTCACTGACCCTCACATTTACTAGACCACATCACAAGGGGGTGAACATCTATTGGTTTAATTTATTTATGACCACAGACAAAGATTTCTTAAACAAATTATGCTAGATATAACTACTTTTTTTTGTAGTTATGTCTGAAACATAGGCATGCCAGTTTCCCTAGGCTGTCTGTTTCATACCTCAAGCTCCATATTAATCAATGTCAGTTGAACAGTTAAACCATTTGTAGGAATGTAGCAGTGATAAATTATTACTATTTTAATTTATATTGCTTTTATATAGGAAGGGAGAAAGGGAGAAAGGGAGGGAAGAATAAGTCAGAAAACTGGAAGAAGAAACATGTCCCTGAGTCGAGTTAATAATGAGTGAGCAAATATTCTTCATCTCTGTGAGTTTATAATACTTCTCAATGTTCATCAAATATAGAAAAAGCACTGTGAATTTAGGCTTAATATTTAATAGGTCTTCCAGGAGGAAAGATCAATTTTGAAAAACTTAGAATGAAGCTTCAATAAATTAAAAAAATATTTTGTGATCCAGCAAAAACTAATCAGTAATTAATTCTCAGCTCATTGCCAATAACTGCATTTTATGTCCAGAAGTGGTAACCCAGTCACTCCTCGCTGCAATGAAATCTCTGCCACTCATATTATAAAAGCACAGTTGTCTTTCTCATCCAGATTAGAACTTTGGCTAAAATTCCAGTTTAATCACATTGTACAGATGCTACAAACAATAGGAAAAAGAATGTAGGAGAACGAGAGTTTGTGTATGATTAGTCTCCTGGTCATCAGCAGTTCTCTGGCAGACTTCTGGCTCCTGCAGGGTTTGAAGATTCATTAAATTTTTTTGATCCTTTTACTAGTTGTTCCTTACAATCTTTTTTTAGCTTGCTCTATTGTATTTTTATATTTCATCTACTCGAGTTTATGAGCCTTTCTATATTCTACAGTTTGACAGCACTTTATCTTCTTAGAAAATGCCATTTTATTTTTAAGAACTTTCTTCCCTTACTCTGCTGTTTAGTCCTGCCAGCTTCCTTTTGCTCTTTCTAAGTACTCTATCAATTGCTATATTTTGACCTTCTGGTTCTAGTATGGTATCCTTAATTGTGTCCTTGCAAAGATCTATTTCTCTCAGCTTCTTTTTTTAGCCTTTTAGCCTTCTTTTTAACAAGTTTTCTTATTTTAATGTCAATCACCTTCTTACTGCTAAGTACAAGCTCGTTAACTTTTTTGGCCTTTTGGAGCCTTCAAGACTGTTGAATCAATGTGATGGGAGTCTCTCCAGCTGTGGGATTTTGAACAAGATTATCAGTGCTACTGAAAACCAGCTAAACGTTTGCATCTTCTCAAATGGGACGCAGGCCAGGTAGTGTATGAAACAGTCATTGATAATGTCTAGGGGTTTGCTTTCTTACATTAGAATCATAGAATCACGGAAACATAGAATCATAGAATGGGTTGGGTTGGAAGGGACCTTAAAGATCATCAAGTTCCAACCCCTCTGCCATGGGCAGGGACACCCCCCACTAGACCAGGTTGCTCAAAGCCTCATCCACCCTGGCCTTGAACACCTCCAGGGATGGAGCCAACCCATCACAATGGGGCATCCAGAGCTTCTCTGTGCAACCTGTGCCAGTGCCTCACCACCCTCACAGGAAAAAATTTCTTCCTAATATCTAATCTAAATCTACCCTCTTTCAGCTTAAAACCCCTCATCCTATCACTACACCCCCTGATAAAGAGTGCCTCCCCATCTCTCCTGCAGGCCTCTTTAAGTACTGAAAGGCTGCTATAAGTTCCCCCCGGAGCTTTCTCTTCTCCAGGCTGAACAACCCCAACTCTCTCAGCCTGTCCTCGTACAGGAGGTGCTCCAGTCCTCTGACGATCTTCATGGCCCTCCTCTGGACTTGCTCTAACAGGTCCATGTCTTTCCTGTGCTGAGGTCTCCAGAGCTGGACGCAGTACTTGAGGTGGGGTCTCACAAGAGCAGAGTAGAGGGGCAGTATCACCTCCCTCAACCTGCTGGTCACACTTCTTTTGATGCAGCCCAGGACATGGTTGGCTTTTCGGCCTGCAAGTGCACATTGCCTGGTCATGCTGAGCTTCTCATCAACCAAGTCCCCCAAGTCCTTCTCTTCAGGGTTGTTCACAATCCATTCACCTCCCAGCCTGACACATGACTCTGCGCTGGACTTTCTCCAGGAGTTCCCTGTCCCTCTTGAACTGAGGGGCCCAGAACTGGACACAATATTCCAGATGAGGTCTCACCAGGGCAGAGAAGAGGGGGAGGAGAACCTCTCTCTACCTACCGACCACACCCCTTCTAATACACCCCGGGATGCCATTGGCCTTCTTGGCCACGAGGGCACAGTGTTGGCTCAAGGTCATCCTGCTGTCCTCCAGGATCCCCCAGGTCCCTGTCCCCTATACTACTCTCCTAATGAAACTGACTTGAATCATAATCAGATCTCCAAAATTACACTATGGCTTGGATATTTTTTCCTGGCTTTCACTGTGTGTGGCAGTTTGACCCTGTCTGGACACCAGGTACTCATCAAAGCCCCTCTATCACTCCCACTCCTCAGCTGGACAGGGGAGAGAAAATATAACTAAAGGCTCATGCGTCAAAATAAGGGCAGGGAGAGGTCCCTCACCAATTTCTGTCATGGGCAAAACAAACTTGACTTGGAAAAGTTAGTTTAATTTTATTACTAATAAAAAAGTCAGAGTAGGATAACGAGAAATAAAACTAAACCTTAAAAACACCTTCCCCCCACCCCTCTTTTCTTTCCAGGCTTAACATTACTCATGATTTCTGTACCTCCTCTTCTGCAGCAGCACACAGGGACAGGGAATGAGGGTTGTGGTCAGTCCATCACACGTTGTCTCTGCTGCTCCTTCCTCCTCAGGAGGAGGGCTCTTCACACCTTTCCTCTGCTCCATTGTGAGAGATACTTCTCCATTAAATTCTCCAATATGAGTTGTTCCCACGGGCTGCAGTTCATGAACAACTCCAGTGTGGGTCCCTCCCACAGGCTGCAGTCCTTCAGGCACAGACTGCTCCAGCGTGGGTCTCCCATGGGGTCACAGCTCCTGCCAGCAAACATGCTCCAGTGTGGGCTCCTCTCTCTCCCCATGGCTCCACAGGTCCTGCCAGGAGCTGGGCTTCCTACAGAGTCACAGCCTCCTTTGGGCACATCCACCCATTCTGGTGTAGCTTCCTGCCTGGGCTGCATGTGTATCTCTGCCCCACCGTTCCCCTCCATGTCTGCAGGCTGCAGGGGACCCTCTGCTCTGGTGCCTGGACCACCTCCTCCCCTCCTTCTTCACTGGCCTTGGTGTATGCAGAGCTGTTTCTCTCGCATATTGTCACTCCTCTCTTTGTCTGCAGTTGCTGTTGCACAGGAACTTTCCCCCCTTCTTAAATACATTATCCCAGAGGTGCTACCACAGTTGCTGATGGGCTCAACCTTGGGCAGTGGTGGGTCCATCTTGGAGGCAGTTGGCATTGGCTTTATCAGACATGAGGGACGTTTCTCACAGCTTCTCACAGAAGCCACCCCTGTAACCCCCCAGCTAGCAAAACCTTGACATGCAAACCCAATACTTTACGGAAAAAACCCACTATGAATTAAAAGATACTTTGAAGCTACAAACATCATTTTGGTTTGCAGTTGTAGAACAAATGTTTTTTATTCATGTTGCACATGCTCAGTGACTGCTGACAAGTTATGCAATTCTTGATATTGTATCGCATTTTGATGATGTGACAGGTCTTACAATCTTTGAAGCTTGCATGCACTAAAGGCATACTATCAGCCACGTTCTTAATACACTCAGAATAGATGGAAATCCTCTATTTTTAAAGAAACAAGACAGGACATTGTAAGTATCTGGGCTAGCATGAAAAATCAGGATGCTGAAAGGGAAACAGTCTCACTAAATATACATGGACTGCATGCTCTCTAAGTGGAATTACTTTCATTATTCAAATAAAGATCCCTCTAATACTTTCTGAAATGAAATGAACTTTACTCAAGAAAGGAAAAGTTGTTTAATTTAGCCGTTGAGAATTCAGGCACAAACAAAAATATTTACCACACTGTAAATAACTTAAGCTCATACAAACTGGCCACAAAATGTCAACTAAGACACAAAAGACTTAATTCTTCTGTGTGTGCAGTCTCACAGTAACAGATTTGCTTACAAAATGTATTCATAACAGTACAATAGAAATTTAAATAAAAAGAATGTGAATGGCTTAAAATATGCATCAAGAGTTTATTGAGAGACATGATGGGTGGCAACATTTTAGATTTCTGTCTCTGCAGACATGATAGGTGCCAGCTTGTGAAGGCATGGCAGCAGAAAAAATACATAGAAACGTAGAACGCCTCCTCCCCTTGTGCATATAGGCATGTGTGCATCACATTCTGAATGTCCCTACTCCTTCCATAATATTGAGCTATGAAGGAAAAGTACAAGATGTCTACAGAAGGCAAAGAGAAATGTCTTTATATACTTTTTAGTTGCTAGAAATGTCTAGAGACAGCCTTCCTGGCATACAGTACCTTTAAGAACTATCGAAACACTGTCTTGTGAGTTGAAGAAGCAAAGATCACTTGGATCTGATATGACTTACAAAGAAAACAAGGACTTCTAAAGGAAACAGGGGAAAAAAATGTAGTGAGGAAGTACTATTTTGCATATGTGGAAAAGCTTATGGAACATTGGTGTTATTACTAGCTTTCTTTTTGCTTCTGTGATATGGTAGCAACTTGTGATGAGCTTGCTATGGTGTTTGAAATAAGAACTCCCAGCAGCTTTTTATTGTTGTGTTATTTAAGCAGAGCACAGTAATATGAGCAGCTATAGGTTTCTAATGATGCTGATGATTGTTTTATACATTGTTGACCAGAGGTTAGGAACAGTAGCGAACTCTGGAATTAATCTGCCGGGGATTTGACTTCGATGTGTCTAAAGAGAAGATGATCAAGCCTGCTGAAGATTTAGCTAATGGCTCAAGCCAAGCATCTGAGTAGGTTGATGGAACCTTTCACAGAAATGGGGTCAATAAATGGTGACTGGGAATTAGGGGTTGTTGACCAGTCATATTTACTGTAAGGAATAAGCTGTTTTCCCCCCTTATTCATATTTGTGTCTGTTATCAACTGAAGCTGCAGGCTTTGGTCATGAGTCAGAAGTTCAAGAACGGCTTTCACATGTATGTGTAAATCAGCCCCAAATAAAATGAAAAAGAAGAATTAAAGCATTTCTGAAAGAGTAGCTGAGCCAAATACTAAAAGTGAAAATGGAGAAAATGCATACTTTTGAACGTAAGTAAACTCATGTAGAGGGATAAAAATCACCTTTTTGGTGAAATCTAAACCAATTTGCCACAAAAAGACACATTAGGAAAGTCACATACACTTCGACAAATAGATAATAAACTCATATTTATTTATTTTATTTATTTATTTATTTATTTATTTATTTGACATCTGTGCTGGCCAAAGCACGTGCAATGGTTTAATAAGGAAATGGCAACTTGGTGCAATCCCCTTCTGGAATGCCATAAAAAAGTTCAAAGAAGTTGAAGTTCACTTACTTGCCCTGGAATTGAAAAAAAAACAAAACACACACCAAAACAAAAACCTTCTGTTGCAAAACTGTCCTTATTAGACTACATCATTACTGTTCTGGAAAATAACATACTCTAATATTCACTACACACTGCCTACAAATTAGGCAGCTAATCTAAGCTCACATCACACATGCTTCAACTGAGGAAGGCTGATAACTCCAGAAAGCAAATTATGTCTCCTAAAATAACTAGGATGAATTGTAATGCCAATGAGTCTCAGTACTCACCATAGAATTCACTTATGCAGCAAAGTGAGACTATACCAAAAAGTGAGCTCAAGCCGTAGGAAGTCCATGAGCTCTTTCCATTTTCATTACCACATGCAATATCTCTCAGCTGAGGCACGGGGGCTCCACAGGTTTACAGGAACCCAGGCTCAGGCTGCCTGACGTGACAGTCTGACAGAAACAGTCTAGAAAACTGTATCTTTGTAAGGAGTTGATGAAACGCACAGGGATGACTGTGATGCAATTAAATACTCTTTGGGTTCATCTTTGGACAACTTGAACCTGTCCCTTCATGGATAATGATCCCAGAGCAGGAAGAGTCCCAAAATTAGACTCCGGGAGCAGAGATAAGAGTCCGAGTGTCCCCGACCAGGAGCTGACCAAGGGAGGGAGGTGATCCTGTGAGAGGTATCAGCCAGAGAGAGCCAGCGTCAAAAGAGAGCTGACCCGGAGGGCATGAGCAACCTCTGGATAGAACCTTACCCACATACTGGGAATGACATGCAAAACATGGAATAAACCATTGGCCAATTTGGGTCTCAGTCCTAACCTTAAGGTCGAATCCTAGGCTAGTAATTGGGGCTGTGCTCCCTCACAGCTTCTCCTGTCCATGCAGACACTGGCACAGCAGCGAAGCTAAAAGGTCCTTGACTGTCCTGGCAGCCACTATAAACATCAGTATGTTACCAGCCTTCTCAGCAAAATCCAAAACATAGCCTCTCACTAGCTACTATGAAGAAAGTCCACTCTGTCTCAGCTGAATCCAGGATAGGCAAACTGACAGAAGATTCAGCCTTTATTAGAAAATTAGTTCCTTGCCTATTAAAACTTCCCAAATGCTATTTCGCTGTAGCCCAATTGGAAAAAAAAAAAAGGCAAAGAAGAAAACAAAACGCATTTTAAAATAAACACATTCTGAAGCAAAATGCTTGAAAGAATACTCTATGGGACAACCATATTCATTTTGTAAATTCAGTATGGAGTTTTCCAGCATTCAGTCAAAATAGAGTTCTGAACAGTATAATTTTAAAACCAACATTAAAAGTGTTTTCTGAAAACATCTAAAGGAGACATACTGACAAATGAAAAATATTTCACTGAGCTTTGAAATGCAGTGTCACCAGGTTGTTGTTGATAGATGTTAGGTTTGCTGGAATAACATTCTCAAGTAAAAAGTTATTTAGAAAAAAAAATTCCAGAAAGGTCCACTGTTGCAGAATATCTATATAAGTTTTAGGACAAGCAATATTTAACAATATACTTTGCTTTAGGGAGAAATCACTGAAAGTGCTGTGCATCTTAAAGGTTCATGTAAAAAAGACATTAAAACTTAGGTCAAAAGTTCTCCTTCACTATCTTAAACTGCGTCTCAGCTACACTATTTATCCTTTCAGGCCTGCTGTTTCTGGTGTGAAATACATACAGACATAATGGAAGGCTGCAGCTGAGACATATCACGAAGCTCTGGGAAGAAGATTTTGCCTAGAAACTCCTGCTTTATTCTCCTATTAAATTTCTAGTAACTTATTCTGTTCTTTTGAAATAGACACTGTTTCAAATGCATTCACCATAAAAACGAACTTACCTTATACAATTGTTGGCTTAGCCTCTACTGTGTTGAAAGCAAAATACTCCATCTTTTCTTGGCAGAATCAGTGATTATCTAGGCATAGACCCAAAACTGCACTTTGCTAGGGTTGGTTTTTCCTGTTTTCATTTTTAAACAGTGTTAATTCAGTAGCTATAATTATTGTAATTACTTACAGATGAGCACAGAAATAATTTATTTAATAATATTATTAATAATAATGATAGTGACAACAATAATCTTATGTTAGACAAATCAGAGTAGCGTTAGTACTCTATTATGGAAAGACAAAAGTAATGGACAATCTGGAGGCCTGGACAGGGCTTAGCTAACCACCTTCAGAGAAGTGCACAGAAACTGAAAGATACCAATTCAGATGTTAATGAGTGCTCAGACCTATAGGCAAAAATGTAGTTAGACCACTAAAGTTTTAGGGCACTTTTGTAGATTTACATAAGGTCAAAATAGATTACTAAATTGCTTGATATTATTTCCTTTAAGGGCTTCAAATATTGTCTACTTTCTCTTCTTTTAAGGATGGCAATGTGTGTTTGACTAGTGCTCATATTGCAGAAAGGCAGCAAACTGTGGCCTGTTGGGACAAGACAAGGGATAACGGTTCTAAACTGAAAGAGGGTAGATTTAGACTAGATATAAAAATAAATTTTTTACAGTGAGGGTGGTGAAGCACTGGAACAGGCTGACCAGAGAGGTGATACATACCCCATCCCTGGAAACATTCAAGGCCATGTTGGATGGGGCTGAGCACCCTGATCTAGTTGAAGATGTCCCTGATCATTACAGGGAGGCTGGACTAGATGAACTTTGATGGTCCCTTCCAAACCAAACTATTCTATGATTCTGTGACTTTAAGTCTAGAAAAACAACTAACTGGTAAATCAACTGAAGTACATTAATTCACTCAAAAACTGAATGTTAAACGTGTATTGTATATTTCATGCATTGCATATTAAAGTACTAAATTTCAGATATTCAGGGCAAAATGTCATGAAATGTGCTTTTTAACTGAATATAAATTTAACTGCTTATGCACCCTGTCAAGCTAGCCTGATTTTGACTAACAAATACTCTCAACATTACAGAAGATAAAAAGAATTATCAGAATATATTTGTTGAATAATTACAAATAATGAATAACAAATCTGAAAATGCAGCAAACTCTGCACACATTTCATCAACAGAAAGAATTAAATACATCTAGCACATTTTTAGATGTATTCTTTAGCCTCTAATTAATATCAGATATGTGTGGAGAACCAATACAAATATCTACATATGGGATGCAAATGAGAATGTATAAGCTGTTAACTTCAATGCCATCTGTCATAAAATCAAATTATTTGCAGCAGTCATAAATGTAGTGCTTAATATCTAGAACCAGGCAGAAACAGAATTCATGTGATAACATAGAAATGGGCAAATAATTCAAATATTCATCAAGAAAAAAAGAAAACATGCAAAAAGAACAACAGTGTAATAGATAAAATCAAACAGATCAGTTTTTGATTTTGCAGAAAATACCTGTCAAAGGACAAAGGTGTAGTCAGCACTCAATAAACTTAGCACTGCAAGACTGCCGCAAATCCAAAGAACCTGATGAGATTTTTTTCTACTGGAATTAAGGGACTGGGATTACATTGAACAACATATTTGGTTGACTCTTATTAAAAAACTTGGTGCTGTTGTAATAGAGAGATCCTACAACATCTCTAGTCAGATAACCTAGCTGTTGTTGCTAATAATTTAGAGTGCCGCAATGCCCATCACCATTCTATCCTCCCAAGTAGGGTGACTGTATGTTTGGCCACTCTCTAACCTGCTTCTGAAATGTACTGGGGCTGTGCATCAGGCTGAAGTTCAGCTAGCCTACACTCTGACAGCACCAACCAGCAGCATCTGAGGAAAAGGATGAGAGACTTTGTCTTTCCCCTCCCATTTCCCCTCCCACCATCTCCATTTTCTCCCCTCTCAGTCAGAAGAAACAAGGTGTAGAAGGATGGAGGCTGTCAACATGTCATGATTTAATACAAACTCCTTGGTCATACCAGTTTCAAAATATGCAAAACATTCACATGGTCACATAAATCTGAACTAACTTAGATAGATATTCAGGAAGCTGCATTTTCCACTGAATAAAAACCTTGGTGGTATTTACTGATATTTTCCATTGCAGGCTGAAACCACTAAGGAAGCATATGCACACCTGAAAAACAGTAAGTGATTCTGAGACTTCCAGCTGTGAGTTACATTAGGGTTTTTTTTACAGTTACCCATTTTCTAGTTGCCAATTTAAAATGATCTGGTTATTACATTTTCTCAAAATAAGGATCAAGTTCTTTGAGGATATAGAAAACATGGTTGTGATGGAGAGACCACCCCGTTGGGGCTGCCTCTGTTGCATTGTGCTTTCTATACTAAGGCTTACGTCCATTTTCATCCACATCGGACACCAGCGGTTGGAGACTTCACTCTTCACTCCTCCATGGGAAGTCCATGAGCCTCCATGGAGGTACACATGAAGAGCTAAGCTGATCTGGGGAGACTGGGACAGTTGTAGGGAAAAAGTTAGAACAGAGAGAGATGGGACTGAAGAGTAGGAGAGTGCAACGATGTCTCTGCTTGAGGAGAATAAACCTGGAATTAGGAGTCAGAGATGGAAAGGTGTGAAGGTGAATGTGCTAAACAGAGAGGGGACTAAAGTTTTAAAACAATGTTTTTCTATTTGATTACCAGTTATGATTACAAGCTCAAATTAACAATGCTAAACTGAGCATAAGTCAATTTAAATGTCACACTAATGGGTCACCTTGTTTCACTCTGTCCTTTGATGCTGGAATATGAATACTTGTAGGAGACAGATTTTCATTTAGTCTTGTAAAAGAAAAGAAGGTTAAAAACAGGGACTGAAGTAATACTCATATTTTCCTACGTGACATAAAGAAAAAATGTATCTTAAAAATATAGGAAATACTGTCCAGTGTCTGCAAGTTTTCTGAGCACAGGTTTATTCTGTTATTGACTCACTGTTTGACTTATAACCATTGCCAGAATGCTGAAAACTGGTGTAAGACTTCTGTTTAATGAAGACAAACTTTTACATTGGTCTTATGAAGATATATTTGCTACTTATGTCAAGAGAAAGTTGTCTAGGTGAATTTAAAGAAACTGTTTTTTAAAAATTGAATTATATAATATACTGTACCTGTGTACTGTATCTGTAATACCATCCACAAATAACCAACCTTCCTTCCTTCCTTCCTTCCTTCCTTCCTTCCTTCCTTCCTTCCTTCCTTCCTTCCTTCCTTCCTTCCTTCCTTCCTTCCTCCCACCCTTATTCTAAATATCTGTCTACCTCTCTTTTTCTGTCTACCTATATACTCTCTTATACTCAAGAAGTCAGGCTGGATGGTTCAGTTTCTCCTTTTGCTTTGTAGATTATGAAAGGGTTTGGTCACCTCCCTGTGATACAAGGGGAGCTCAAGTAAATGGAATAAGGTAAGAGCAAACAGTTTTGAAAAATAAACTGGAAAAAACCCTGAAAATATAATGGAGTTGCTTTGGGTTTATTAACGTGAATTACTGATAAAGGCAAACCCAAGAAAAGAAGACATGCTGTATCTGAGTGTGTTCTGTGGAGAAGGATAGGAATAGATATTTCAAAAGCGTGATATGGAAATTTCATTTAGCCTTACTGCAGCTCTGTTTTCCTAAATGCAAAATGATGAAGCTGGTGGAAAAAAAGTTTTGAGAACCCTCATTTGCTCAGGCAAAAGATACTTACAGTTGACTGACAGTTGTTATCATGTGCTTGTGGCAAAGGGATAATGAAGTTATGCAGATCCACAACTTACTGTGTGGGATCTTTCCTTGTGTTTATTTCGTAGTTTGACTATGAAAAAAGTTAACTCCATCCCAGCCCAAACCAAGGCTGCTTGCAAGGCCATTTTTCATGTTCAAGTTTCCCTCCATCTTAGTCCAACACATTGAATTTACTAACCTCATTGCCATTGTTTCTCTATGATGGCCTGGATAAGATTTCATATGTTAAAATAGCAAATGGAAGAGTCTGTGTGAGAGAATAAGTAATTTCGATGGGTAAATTCACTCTGTTGCTGTTTAAATCATGGCAGAAAATTTGTCTAATATCTCATGAGAGAAAAGAAGATAGAAAGATCTGAGGCAGCTTTCCTTTACTACTCAAACACACATCCATACAAAGACAGAAGGAAACACTGAGGCATCTGTAAAAGCATCTTTTCTGTCCTACAATCTGAACATCTGGAGCAGCTGTCTTTGGCAAGTCTTGATGCTGACACAGTTTTTTTGTTAAAAACTGTACTCAAGATTCTCATGCTTGTCTTGCAATACTTGAAATCATTAGGCACTGTAGATTTTAGAACTTCATAAAGTGTGACTATTTGGCTAGGCAAGCATATAAAACTTATTTGATTAATACATTTTGTTTATTTCTTATGTTTTATAGGTTTTCTTATTATAATAGATCCATTTTACATTTAATCATCACTATTCTGCATTCTGCTGGAAGATAAGAAGTTTGACTGTTGTTAAGGTCTTATATTAAATGACTGATTTGACCAGGAATGCTGGAGCCTAAAACAGAACTTCAGGCACTTTAGCTAAAGTTTTTCTTCCAATGAAATACAAATGGCTCTAAGCATTTTAGCACCCGTTTTCAAATTAAAACTCACCAGAATTCAGAAAATAAGAAAAATCCCCTTATGTTTTTGTTCAGGAGGATTTTTCTGGGGGATGGAAAAATGAGGTTGGAATGGATGAAGAAAAACAGGAAATTAAGGTTAATAACCAAGCTTCTTGCAGACCTATTTAACACACCTAATTTCTACTACAACAGTTGTATTTAAAAAGGATGTCAGCCTTATTCAATAATTCAAGTATAACAGATGGAAGCATCCACTCTCAGTCAGTGGTTCCAACCTGCACAACATCAGAAGAGGTGCCTGCAATGACAGAAGTTCAGGAGCATTCAGTGTTCAACAACCCCTCTCTATTACCCTCCAGCAGGAACGGAACTCTTCAGATTGCCCTAATCACATCTCAAGTGCCATTCATGGAACCAAAATACTTAATTAATTTTCAGGTACAATTCCAGAACCAAGCAGTTAAAACATTAGTCATGAAACTGGATAACTCTTAGGATCTACCTATGTTTTTCATTGGGGTTAGCCCTTCCTTGCTACAAGACAGGAAAATTAGGTTTTCCTCATTAGATTAAATTTTAAGAAGATGCCTACTGTACTGAAAAAACACACCTGGAAGTAATGGCATCTGCAATGGTGTTACAGTATATACAAGGTGGATGAGATATGTGTCTTCCACTGATTATGAACATCATTGATTCATCGATGGGAAATCCATTTGACATTTACTTGGGAATAAGTACATCCTCCAAGTTTTCTCTTGTGTGAAAAGCTTTATTTAAAAGAAGGTGAAAAGCTGGTTTCATAATTGCTTTAATATAGCTCTTGCCTATAGCACAAAGGTATAAGCAAAAGCAAAAGGAACTATGGAGCACCCGCATATATTTTTTTATTTAAAAATACATCAAGATCTCATAGATGCTTTTTTCAGAAGTAGTTTATGTCTCATTTGAGTAATGCTTTGGTTTTTATACACCTATGCCACCTATTTGGATCTGGTCTTGATAAAAATGTTGCTCTTGTAATTTACTTTAACAAAAAGACTATGCATGAATACACTTCAAATTAAAGGCAAAGAAACAGTAGAAGTTAACCAACAGCTGCTAAATTAAAAAAAAAAAAAAAAAAAAAAAAAAAGCAAACCAGTGTTGTAGCTGATTACCTAAGGAGTTTTAGCACATGACTAAACTGGAAAGCTCCGATGATATAGTTATATCATAATACTGTCATTTGTTGGATATAAACTCAAAGTAGATGATACATTGCAATTACAGATCCTGATGAGGACTTGACTCCTTCAGTGTAAATACATTACTTCATTTTCACTGTAAATCAGTGTCTTTTTGTTCTCCTTTCTATTTATTCCTTTAGAGTTCAGAAGCATCAAATCATCTATCTGAGCAGTTTCCAACATGAATCCCAGAGCTGAGGAATGATTTATACCAGAACCTCATGTATCAGCAGTGCTGTACTCTTTCTCCAGAATTTTGTCATATCCTGTTTTGCATATCTTGAGTATAAATGTATTTTCCACAGGGGCAGGATATGGTTTGTTTTGATCACCATCTGAAAAACACTCACAAGCCAAATGAAGAAAAACAGACTCAAACTTATTTCTCCACAGAGTCTGATAAATTATTCTAATATGCAGAAATCATATGGAAGAGGTAGGAATGGTTCTGAACTGGAGCACTACCACCTTTCTCTATTTGGAAAAGCCTGGATCTGCACTGTATAGTGGGCTCCTATTTCTGCTTAAAAGCATGATTTGAAAATGTCTGTGTGCAAATGACAGCTAGATGGAGAGTTTCCTCTTACTGTTTTGAAAGCAACTGTTCATAACTTGTCTGTCCCTCACAAAAAATTTTTCACTGATTATTATTTTCTGGTACGTTCCCCCACCCATAGGATGGACTATCTCCCTGATAAAATTTTAAATTTAGTTTCCTTATCTCAGTAGTTCAGATACATGGCAAATTGCAAACTGTGCAGAGCCAAGTTGCCCATTCCCAGGTCCACAGAGGGTTTATTTGCCTGCACAGCCCCCATGTTCTGGGTCCCTGGGCACCTGGAGCAGGGCTCTTGGGGAACAGGGGATTTTTCCTGCAGAATTAGACATCTGTACTGAGAAGCCACGGGAACAAAGAGGGATAGTGCACACCAAGATCACCTCCTGACACACAGTTGTCAGCTTATGATCAGAATCTGGACTCAAGAGTCAGGACTGCCAGGGGTCTGTGGAGCACAGTGCCTCACTGTGCAAGAATGGATTGGGTCTCTGCATGGGTTAGGTCTCTGCTTACTGTTTGTTGCCTGCTCTTTCTAAACCAACATGAAATGGGACATTCTGACTAATACCACTGCTCTGGATCTGAGCGAGGTACACCAGTACTAAGCTCAGCTCTTTCTGTACTGTGCCCACACAATAATGAAGTTTGAGTTTACCTGAGCTAGCAGGGGCTCGGCAAAGCTCAGTCAAGTTTTTTTCCATGCTGCACTGCCTTGGCTATACTGCTTTTGGGATTCGATGGCCATGTAGATACATGAAAAAGCCATTATGCCTGATAAGATCAATCTTGATAGATTTTGGCTAGCCTTCATGGACATACGGCATAGATTATCCGGAGCCAAAATACATCACCCACAGACAGTGGACATCTAATGTATTCAGGCTCCATGATCTTTCATTCACTTCAGATGCATGTCTAAATCCTAGTTAGACTTCAAAACATTTCTGTGAATCAGGGCACAAATACTTTTCTCTTCCTCTCCTTCTATTCTGGCCACTTATTTGTCCAGGAGTGGCAATGTCCCAGGATGTAGAACAAGAAAGACTCTAGCGTATTTCAAGTACAGACTTAGAAGACTGGGATTCAATTACAAAATCTCCCATAGTGTAAGGGCACATAAAGATCTCGAAGACCCTCTTTGTTCATAATCTGTACGAGAATTAAGACCAAAAAATTGCACAGCTTTGTTTCTTTAAAAATTTTAACTGCATATTGATATGCAGCCTTTAGAGATGCTTGGAAAGGGAGAAAAATAGAATTTGACACTTTTGTGAAATTGTGATTTGCTTTCTCATCTGTGTCAACTGTTCATAACCAAACTGCTACTGGAACAACAACCTGTTGTGAATATTTTTTCTGTAAGCTTTCATAACATACTATGCAAGCTGCATGTCAGTTCTCAGTGTCCTACTTTAAGTTTGAGATCCTCCTCTCAGACAGTTCAGCTGCCAGGATTAAATGAGCTCTGTCAGTTCTGGCCTAGAACTGAAGTTTTCTCTCTTCTAAGTATGGCAGGTTTATAGCATCTTCTCCTGGATTATCCACTGTAGTTCCACCAAAGATATTTTTTTCTTTCTGCACCTCTGTAGAATTGCTTTTCAGCACCTAGTGGGAGATGAAGGAATAATGAGGGAAGATGAAGGAAGAGTGAAGGAAGTATGACTTTTTTTCATCGCTCTATGTCTTCCGCAAAGTATGGCAACACTTATTTTTTAATGGTTCACATGCAGTATTATTTGACCATATATGGTTCTGAGGAATTCAGACATGAGTCAACACACAGTAATGAAGTCAACATCGAAACACAGTGCCTGCAAATCGCCAAATATCTGTGTCATAACATAGCACGTACCAGGCCACATCTCAGCTGGCTATGCAGATTTCTGGGTGAAGAGTTTCTGGAAATAGGTTTAAAAAATATCTAAGAAATTAAATACCTAGATTATCTAATATCTTGATGTAAAGCCTGAAGAAGTCAATGGCAAGATTATTATATTGGATCTCATCTACCCATGAGTAAGTAGGTAAATAAAATTATGTGAAACATGAATGCATGTGAACAATAGCCATGCTTTTTCCTTGTTTTACTCCCCAGAAAACAACTTAATCAAAAGTACATTTTTAATCCATTATTTTTTCTGTGAAATATTCAATATTTTCTTCATTAAACTGTAACTCTATCTGCAATATTCAGTACTCCAAAAATATATTATCAGTCAGTTTCAACAATGGAGGCATCGTATTTAGCGACCACAAGCAGTGCTTTTTGACCTTGAATACTATCGTCCTAGGAATCCTCAGAAGTTACCAGGTGTTTTTGTTTTTTAACTGATGAACACTTCACAGGATAAAAATTTTTACATAGGATCAAATTTAACATGTCTTGCTATTAATGGAAAAGTTTTCCTTTAAAGTATTTTTCCGTTTTTGAAATTTTCTGTAACATTGTGAAGCTGAAAGTATAAAAATGGAACACAAACACAAATTACTGTTATAATTCAGTGTTATCTTTGACTATATTGGAATGTATAACTTTATCTTAGAATTGTTTAAGTACTATTTCAATATTCTCAGGCAGAGTAATGACATAGAAAAATATCTGCAAGTAATTTATAATTCTAGAATATTGTTATCTGAGTAATTTAATTTTGCAGAACAGTAAAAATAGCATTATTTGTCTGGTGTAAAACGTAAAATGAGTTTCAATATTCCTCCTGAAGTGAAGGAGGTAATTTCTTCACCACTTAATACAAGCTGGAATGATATGTGAAAAACAAGTAGAAAGTAACAGGGGGAAAAAAATAAACATTGGCTATATTTTTCAGCAATGCTAATTAAGACAAACTCCTGAGCCATACCATGTTATTTCTGTGATGCCCTTATTACAGTGGAAAGTAGAACACTTCTGTGGCTAATTAAGCTTTTTTTTTTTAATTAAGAGGCCAACTTACTGTTTAGTAGTGAGTTGCTAGAAAAGCATTAACTGCATCTGAATAGTAAATAAAAAATACCCACGAAGTATTCATCTTCTGAAAAAAATTACTAGACACGGAGAAGTTCATTGCCTTTTAAGAACAGTTGAAAGTTCATTTTTGCTCACTGTGATTAACAATTTGCTCTGTTTTCTTCATTTTTATTTGAAAAATACGTATCAAAGCATTTCATAATTTTTTTATTTATCCCCACTTAAACATTCTTCTCTTTTGTCTTACACTGTTTATGTATTTTGTTACATAATAGCACGTCATATCTAGGACTGTCTTTTACTTGGCATAAATCACCAGCTTCACAGGATAAACAAAACCCAAGCATTCAGTGTATGCTGATCAAGCCCCAGCTGCAGGTAAACTGGTTCATAACAAGAATTGCTACAAGTTCAGCTCAGGTAATGTTGAAAGGAAAATCAGCACTAACAATTTTCAGGCTTACGCTGATGAACACCATAAGAATGCACCACTGTTGATTCAGTCTGGTACATGGGCCAGTCTGGTCAAATCCAAAGACAAATATATATCAGTCACAGATCTCAAAAGTGTAAAGTAGTGCTAGAACTTAAATTTTTAATATCTCTTTAGGACAAACATAAGTGTTAACCTGTAGCCTTCTTGAGGAGCCTGGTCATTTCTGAGCCTGCAAACATAGATGAGATTGGTGGAAACCAAATAGCTCACGAGTCCTAAGCATCGACAAGCTTATGTTCCTGTGAAATATGCCTGGCCTGGGAAACCGGCAGATACGCCATTTTTTAGAAATCTGCAAAGCAAATGGCAGATCCTGATGGAGAGATTGCCTTTACTTTCTTACAGGACTCCGGATACCAAGATTGTCTCGGAAACAGAATGGTGCAGCTGTTATCAAAAGCTATGTGGAGAAAAGATACAAGTTTGACTGCTGATCACTTGTCAACATCTTTCGGGCACATGACAAGCCTACTTTATCAAGAGCAAAGCTTCGGCTTCTGTGTAGCTTTCACTGATCTAACAAAAGCCAAAAAAGTGTGCAAGCTTCACCTGTGGAGCTGTGCAAGGCCTTTCCCATACAGTTTCTGACGCTTCAGAGACAGACGTGGGCTGTGATGCAAGAATAAAGTTTGGGAGAACCCTATCCCATTTTGTAAGGCTGATATATGTACCCCATTTCCAATGTATTATGCAGAAAATCATCTGGTAGCCCTGTAACTGATATTAGCAGTCACTTTCAAGCTGCAGAGCAGTTGATTAAACCCCTCAGACTTCTGTTTCGTTGGGTTTAAGACAGCCGAAAAAATAAAAAACCTCTTATACACAAACACTTACAGGCTGATGATGAGCCACACTGAACAGGACTGATTTGCTCGCTTTATGATAGGCTTTGGACTACATTTCTGTATGAGGAAAAGCAATAATATGCAAAACACAGCATCTGGAAGGGAGAGATGAGTAGAAATTACCTCCAAGCCAGCTCTGGAGAAACCCTGGATGGAGAAGTAATTTCTTGTTTCTACAACGACAAGCAAGAAAAATGCATCTGGTGCTTACACGATCTCATTCTCCTCCACATTAAAACTTTTACCCTGATATTGTGGCCTGGAATATTATGAGATTAAACATTGTTTCACAGGCATTTGTCCATGAGGTAGTGACTACTCCTCAGCAGTTTGCAAGATGGCCAGAAGTTTGCTATGGCCAGCCTGTGGCTGAATGGCCTAAGAGGCTTCAGCAGCAAAGCTTGTTAATGGTCTAGAAGGATGAATCCTGAATCCCCAAACAGCTCCCATGTGGCATAACTAGAGTACATATACCTATGCCAGGCTTGATTCAACTACCCTGATGCACCACTGTTTTTCTTTGATCATAAGGATGACAAACACTAAATATCAAGGACAAATACTACCAAAGAAAACGTCTTCATACACACAATTAGTATTATTGCCACCAACTTAAAAAATGATAATTTGAAGTACTTGAGTTTGATCCAAGTGCCACTAATCACATTTAACAAGAAAGACCAGATGTTTTCAGAGATAAATTACAACAAATAGATTTCTACTTATTATGCAATCTTTGCCATGTAAGTTCTACAGTTCCAGCTGCTTTACTACAGTTTCCAGGGAAACAAGGTCAATTCCCTTCAGTTAGTTTTGTAGATTCTTTTCTTCAATCAACTTTTTCCCTATTCAATTGAAATAAAGATGAACATTTTAAAATTAGTTATATTTCTGACAGAAGAGCTATTGAGATTAAGTGTTATTACCCTCTGTAATGCCACAACTCTTCAACAAATACTTGCATGTGCCTTCAAGTCCTGTAGATCAAACATAGTATTTATTTTTTTTTTTTAGTTCTAGGACACACCTAGTGACCATGTTGCAAACTCTTTCCTCAGCCATCCTCTGAAGAAGACTGTCTTTGCAATCTGTGTATTACCCTGGAAAAGAAACACAGCTGTCACAGAACAGCTTAATTACTCAAGCATTTCAAGGCTTTTTTTATCACAGTGCTATAATCTTAAAGCTGCTTAAGTGAGTAAAGTCACCCAAGTGGATGAATATTTTCCGTTTCAGGCTCTAATGTAATACCACAGATGCATAACACATTTTACGAGCCCTGACCCCACAAGAAAAAAGCACTAATTTTTCCACTGTAGCTGAGTGAAAGCTACAATAATCAAGATGAGTAAATTATATGACACTCATTAACATTTAGCACATGGTTACCACTTGAATTCATTGATAGACAAGGAATATCCAGTGAGATAGGATGTTAAAACTCCCAAAGAATAGATAATTAAACACGGGTTCTGTTGGCCAGTGTTGTGGTCCTGATGTGAAATGGTAGCCAAGACTGATACAATGACAACATAGTGCCAAACTAAGGTCAGTAAACAGTACATTTCACTTCTTCATACAGTTTGCAATTTAGCTTGTGATTGTTTTCCAAGATGATAAATTAAACTGGATATGTAGTAACAGTAAAAAACAAGAGTGCCCCATATATTCCCATTGAATAAATGTTTGTAAAGGCAAATATGACCCATCATGCAAAATAAAATTGATTTTTACTGTGTGGCCTGTGGCATTGCACAAAGTCTGATCATGCCACTAATTTTCCCATATGCTTAGGCAGAGATTTATATGAGAGAGCTGTGAAATCCTTAAGCAGACTGTATTTTCTCACAGGTCATTTTAGGGGACAATTAATTTGCATCCTATTTTCACTCTTCACTCACAGCTCTTGCTAAATTTCATACAATTTAACATCTTTTCCCTAACCCTGTCCAGCAGTCTACAATACCTCCTATTAAAAAACATTTTAAAAATACACAAAGCCAAACTGCCTTTCATTTTCCAATAGTAAAGTGTCTTGGATGTGTTTCTGTTGCTAAACATCCGAATAAATAACAGAAGCCTTATTAGACAGAGCAGCAATAATAATTGCACTCATCACCCTGTGGTGGCTCAACATCTCATCATTAAAAGTCAAGTATATTCGTAAATCTTCTATATATGAACTAAAACTGCTTCGAAGTCTTACATGTTTTCATGTACCATTCAAAAATTATTATTGCCTTCATCTCTGTGAAGATACTGTGTGAACTATGATGGCTTCATCGACTGAGCTATGGAAAGATCTCTGCGGAGTTTTCTCTGCTTCAGCCTGCCTACACCTCCTCCAATAAGAGACGCAAGTAACAGCCTGCCAACTGTTTCCAAGTGAATTGCTTTTTATTAGCCTAGTAGAATATCCTACTGATTTTCTTGTATTTGTTTTGACTCACTTGGTATTTTATAAAGGAAATCACCAGAATAGTATATTGGAACTGAACAAATATTTCCTGCTTTTAAAAATAAGCAGCCTAACTTCACCTCACAGAGGCAAAACCCTTCACATACGATAAAAACTGAAGTATATCGCTATTAAGTCAAAAGGTAGCTCACAGAATGAAATGTGATAATTTCAGTAGCATCATTAGCAATCTTGGTGAATCCAAAACTTTACAGGCCTATTAGGTTAGTTCACACTTTAGACTGACTTTGCACTGTGTGATACTGAAATTATCCTTAACTCAGACAAACTTAAGGTGCTGCCTCAGTAGTTCTACTCTTTTGCTGAAGTTCCAGCCAGACTGAGGTGTCTGTCAGCTGAACATTGAAGGATGTGCCAAAATAAAGAGTATGGTTTATTTCTGTAAATGGCCAATATGCCATTTGAGATCCTAAAAGAAGGCAAGTTTAAACAAGGCTTGAAGTAGGAGCAACATTGTACAATGGGATCAGTCTTCTCAATCTCACCCCTTGGTCCGATACCTGCTCTGTATCCAGTCACCTCAGTTTATCCACCTTCTGCCTGTGGAAGTTTTAAGGGTTAAGTATAATCTATTACTTTCTTCATAACTGGAAATACTGTAACTACAAATAGCAATTGGCATAAGCTCCTGGGAGGCTGCCCACTCCTATTGATCTCCTAAAAGACCTGTAAGTGTATTTCATTTACTGTTGCTCTCTGGAGTCTCCAGACACCAGCACAACCACAGTGGATTTGATCAAAGCTCCATCTTGTACTGTCTTTCCAACTGGGATAAATGCTAAATGCTTCAAGAAGAGGGAACAAGTGTGTTGTGATACTTACTGTGTGATTCCTGTCCTCCCAGCTTGTAGTGCCTTTTCCTTTGGGCTGTAGGCACAACTGTATGTCTCTGACCATCATTTGCAGCTTCCTCTGGACACCCTAGCAGCACATTTATAAATGGTTTTCCACTTCTGCTGCTCCCAAATTTAAATATTGACAAGAAGTTGCATTTCTCATCCCTTTCTGCACTGGTTTTCAAATTCAGTCGTTATCTGACAACTGCTAACAAGAATAATTGTTCCTTATTCCCCTGCTCCATTTTATACATGAGTTTAATGGGCTTTACATTGTCCTGTCCACACTTGCCTATGTCCCAGTCTGCAGGGTTATTTAACCTCCTTTTTTTATGGAGATGTCTAGTTCTCACCACTGATTGCAGAAGGCAGTAGCCCAGGCATCTAGCTTAGAAGATATAATTAACTTTTTCAGCTACTGAAGAAAGATGACATAAATGCCACTCAGGTACTGTCACACTCCACTCACCTCTTCACTCTGTGTTTTCCTACTTCTTCTTCTCTCACTCTGGCTTGTGAATTTTTCTGAAGTGGTTGCATTTCTCAGTATTCTTATAGCTTTTTCCAAATTCCGAACATCATTTGAGCCTGCATGTTCCCATCTCTTGTGCACGCTGTTTTTGTGACTTCTTGCTGTTTGATCTGAGTATTTCTGCTTTATATAGTCTGTTTTCCAGCTGCCTATCTCACCACCCAGTCTTCTTGGTGTACCCACATCTTGCTTTCCTTCTTTTACTTTCAACCTCTCTTAAGTGATTTTTGCAGATTAATGCAGACAGACTGACATAAACTTCGCCCATGTTTAAGTCTGCATCTTACAGAAGTCCTATCTGTAGTTTTAGATCTTTAATTCCAATTACTATCTGATCTGTGATAATTAAATCTGGCAAAGTTCCAATGTTAACATGATTCTCATTAATTTAGGGTCAGACAGGAATTCCTCAGAGAACTCTCCCTGCTTCTTCAATTTCAGATGAAGTCTGACCTTCCAGATTTCATTTTTTCCTGGGCACACAATATACTTCAAGTCTCCTCACTTTTAGATTTCAAGCTATTGTTCTAGCTTGTCATTTTATTATTAATAAACATGAATAACTTCAAGTCCAGAAAAACAGAAGGACATATAATAGATAACGGTTTGTTTCTGGTTCTAGTCCTCTTTAATATTTCTTTGAGAACCTAGATGATGGAAAAGAAAGGCTCATAAAATTTACAGACTTTGAATAGAGAGTAGGATAATAAAATACCAGAAGACAGGATTAGGAATTGATTTTGACAGACTGGAGAAATAGTCTGAAAAAATGGGGCACAATAAGAACAAATACAAGATTTTACACTCATGAAGGAATAATCAACAGCAGAAGCACAGCTGTAAAATAAGCTGTTAGCAGTTCTTTGTGAAAGAATCTTGGCATATATGTGGGACTAACATGAGTCTGTATCATACTGTTGTAGGAGAGGCAAACAGCGTATTGAGATATATAAAGAAAAATAAGAAATGTTAAGTAATTCTTCAGTCAATTCAGCATTGCTACAGCCTTAGCTAGAATAATGTGTCCAGTTTTAGACACAACACTTGAGGAAGTCAAAAGAGACTGATCTGAGAGTTAGAAAATCTGATTTAGAACAAAAAGATTTAAAATGAGCTTGTTTTGACTAGGGAACAGAAACCTGAGGGAGGACATCACAATAGTCGCCAAGAAAGTAAAAACTGTTTCACATTACTCTGTAAAGAAGCAAGGAAAAAAATCTGTTTTCTGGGTTTATGGACAAAATCAAGATGACATAGATTTCAGCTACAAAGAGATTCAGGTTAGCCTCTAGGAAGATATTCCTAGAAATAAGGAGAGATGAAAAGGATAAAATGTGTGAGGAGGTGATATTGTTTCAATTACTCAAAGTCTTTACAAGCAGATTAGACAAGCATACGCACAGATTCTTCTGAGGGGTAAGAGGGAAAAATTAAAATTGCCATATAACCTCTGCAAATCTTATCCAACCCTACTTCTTTTATAATGCTGGGATAATAGTCAAGATCAAACAGTCACTTTTTGTGGCTCTCTTTCATGTATTAAATCTAACTGTTCATCTGCAAATTGTAGTTCTTGACAGGATCTTCTCCCAAGGCTCTGCAGCAATGCTGGAGAGCTTCAGCTCCCCATGCCCCTTCTGGCCTGAAAGTCACTCTCTCTCCTGGATGACCCTGCCCACCTTTTTCCTAGATACATTAGTCTGAAGGGTTTACCCATTCCTACAAGCCTGACACTGGCTTTTAGGTGGCTTGTCACTGCTCTTAACAGACAACCCAGAATTAAACCTTGAAGGATTTAAGGAATAAGGGATAAGATTCACAGCAGCAGCTCCACAAAGCAAAAGTGGTCGCAGGACTACCTACACCTCCTGAGAAACACTGTACAGAAAATAGGACTGAAATAATACCTTTCTCCAGTATTTGAATGTGTGATTCAGGGGCTGGGAGAGGATATTTTGTCTAATTAGGATTTAGATTATTTAAAAGAGCTGGCGGTCTCTTTTCTAAGATACTGATGCTAAAGCAATAAGAAGTGGTACCCTCCAGCCTTAACAACAGCCCCTTGGTGAGAGAACTCATTTATAAGTAGTGGGCCAATATCCAATCTCATCCTCAGCTAAAGTGACAAATTTACATTTTGCTTATTCTAGGAAAGAAAACCTAACCACTGGGATCTAAGCCTGGAGGTCAGAAAATGGAAAAAATTGTTTATTTTATTCCAACAGCTATTCAGTGTAAAAATGTGTGAATGGTTCTGGGAACAGAGTCAGAATACAGACATGAATTGGTACAGAAAAGAAGCAAATACAAATAGTACTGGGGTCAGGGACCAGGTCCTAAGGCTTCTCTTTCTTTGCTTTGTGCTTGAACTGCCAGGCACTCGGAAGAACACCACGGGTGGCTCTGTTAGACTCCCTGATTCCATTACGGAGCAGAGGAAAGTTAGGCACCTGGGTGCTCAGGCTCTCCTGAGTTACTGCAGCAGTAGAATTACAGTTACAAGGGAATTTTTAGGCCAAAGAAGAAGATGTTTAATGGTTTCAGTGACTTCTGTGCCAGGTGGCTGCAGATCATGTTTTTGTTGCATTACTGTCTCAGCCTTCAGTGCCTGAAATTTAATTAGCTGGGACTGAAAACAAAGTCTTCTCAAGAATTTGAAGCCCTGGACAAGAGTACAACCACACTACATCTTGATTTACAGTTTTCTGCAATTCTCTTTGAAACTCTTATTATGTAACAATTGTATGTGTTATTCATTTCGGTGTCATTTGTTTTTGTCAGATCAGTAAGGTTGCACAACTGAAATGAAAAAAATATTGTGCTTGATTATGCTACTGGCCTGGGATTTAGACTTCCTTCCGTTTGTTCCTCCATATGGAAAACTGGAATAATGATCCTCTTCCCAAAGAAAAATTGAAGGTGTGAGGACTTTGCATTACTGTTGTCATGAAACCAATTACAGAAGCCAAATAGTAAACTAGTAGAAAGGCAGTTGTATCAATTTGGAAGAGTTCACCCATAAAGACATTTCCACATCAAATGGAGCAAGAAAGAGCAGTAGCTCATCCCTCCAAAGGGTGTCCTGAGAACTGAGATCATGTAGTGTTCCTTTGCTTTCTGCATCACCTTATTTTGTCAATGCTTGGTTTGCCTGGAGACTTGCAGTGTACCAGAACTTTTGAAATATGCAGCCAGTAGGGTTACATTTCAGCAACTGAAATTGGCAACAACCCTCGAAATTTCAATTATGAAACAAGGCTTATGACATCTATTGAAATGTTCTGCCTGTTATGATAAGTAGGTTTATATGTGCTACTCATACGAAGGGATGTTGTTCTACACGTGTCAGAAATCTGCTCCATGTAAAAAAGAAATTGCAAATTCTGCATAAGCAATGCTCTCTTAAACATTTTTTTGCCATTTGAGGCACATTTACTCCCAGCTTTCACAGAATCACAGAATCACAGAATCACAGAATGTTAGGGATTGGAAGGGACCTCGAAAGATCATCTAGTCCAATCCCCCTGCCAGAGCAGGAATTTCAATTGTATTAGTGGAAATTTTAACAGTCACAGGCTTTTTTTCTCACCCTGTTTATCCCACACCCACAGTTACATGTTTTCCAATTGTGAAAAGTCCTCAAATGTACTTGAAATAGCTCAGGTTCTGGCAAACACAAAGTAATCCTTAGAGACTGAATTTTCATGCACAGTGTGCATAGTCCAATAAATTTGTTCATTGTCTGTGCAAGGAAGCTTAACAATGGGAGAACTGTTTTATGAAGCCCTTACCACATGTTAAGTTCATAACCATGGAGGTGTCAGAACCAGGGCAACAAGTCTAGGTTTACTGCTGCACTTGCCAATCACACACATGTACCATGTTTTATATGCATGAATCAAATGGAGAACCTCAGGGTCTAATTCTTTCCCCTGTGCATTACCTGCATTTTCCTGCTTCAATATTGTTTAAGGCAGAATGTGGTCTGATTTGAGTAGTTTTCATTCGTGTATTTGTAGTCTTTAAGTCATATGCACATCCTCTGCTCGATGCTAGTAGCTGGTGCTGTTAAACATATTAATAGAAAATGTTACCGTAACCCAGGGAAAATAAACACTACTTAGGCACAACATGCAACGTGTGAAATGTATTGATGTAAAACCATCTCCAGACCAAAATTAACATTGGGAACACCTTTCCATTTAATCTCTAACCAGTTCAGCTCAACCACACACCAAACTTACTTAATTGAGGAGTTGTATTAAAATTAACCTGGTAAAAACAGTCTCATATAAATGTATGTAGCCCTTCAGCAATGATGAATGCACATAGCTTGATGTAATTCATCCTGTTTGCCAGCTAAAATGCATAGGAATCAGAGCTCTCTTCCCAAGTGATAACAATATCAGGCCATCTCAACAGCTTGTTTTGAAAATGGTGTTCAACAGTAGAATTTCATTAGTTCAGCACTCTTCAAAGCAGCAACCTTCACTTTCAATTTGAGGTGTCAAGAACAAAGACCTGGGTGAAGAGATGTGTTATTTGTCAGTGACCCATTTCTTTCCTCTGTGCCTTGTGCTTTTATTTGTTCAATGCTATCTAAATATACAATATCTTCATCCTAATTTTAAATGGTTCTTTTTCACATGAGCTTACATAACAGTGTAAAGCAGATGCTGTAGGCAATCATCATGGCCACGATGACTATAGACTCTGCTAGTCAGATATACTTGCAGGTGGCTTTTTCTAGAAAAGAGTATAGAATTAGGAAAAAAACCCCATACATACAGGCATAATGGGAACAAAAAAGGGAAAAAAATAATTACTTTGTTACTTTGTCTCACTGTCTTGCCTTCATGCTTTTTGCATTAGGATATTTAGTCTTTTCTTTGTCTATCTGATATCTTCTTTCTCAGGAACCTGCAGACACTTGAAAGAGCCCCATGATTTATTTCTTCTTTAATGCAGGAGCAGCCAAAGTAGTTTTGGCCTCCTGAATCAAGCAACACTACAGTACCTGTTTCTCCTGGGAGAGGTCGTGTTACTGGCTGCTTGGACGTGACAGTGGTACCTGATGGGTCCCAGATGCAGATAGCAGGCTCTCTGACGGGGGGCATGCCATTCACAGTGCAGGAGGTATAGGCAACAGTGTGCTGCTCTGACAGCAACTGAATAGACCTGGCTCCATGGCTGCCCGTAACAATACGTAACTGATAAATCAGTTTTGATTGATGTAGAGCTGAATGGAAAAAGGGAGAACAATGCTGAACTTTTTACCTCACAAAATGGGAGGAAAGAGCTGATCTGTATCTCAGGCTCATCTGCTCTAAAAAATGTAATGCAAACCAGTCACCTTTCAAGCTCTCATCCCTGTCTAAAACTCTGGGGATGTTCATACATGTTAATGAACCAGAGATGAAACTCCATGTCTAATTGCTACACTAAGAGGTCTCATTAGCACTTTACTTGTACCACACACAATGTCACTACATCTGCTACCCAGCTTTCTTTTGCTTGGAGTGCTACAAGCATACACCCACATGGACATAGAAACAGTGTTACCAGCTCGTTAACAGTCCTCTGAGCTCACTAATGGCAAGATACAGAGGTCTCCAAGGGGCTGAGGAGCACAGGTCTCTGTAGAAGACCCTTGTGCCCCATAGCTCCTCTGGGGCAGCCAGGGGCTGTGGTTTTATTCTGGTCCAAAGTACCACCTTAAACCCCCAAATGCAAGCAGATTCTGTTAATCAGTTTCTGAGTCCAGTGGACCAATGAGACAGATTGTCTGCCATATCTGTAAATATGGAAATAAAAAATTAAATTGTTTACCCTTCTCCTGTTTTGAGATCTCAGAATAGCACAGCATCCTTTCCCAATAATACAGTAACCCCCCCTCCCTGCAACCAAAATATCCAGAGGTGGAAACAACTGCCAGCTTTTTCTCCCTTCCCTCCATTATTATAACTTATTCACTTCCTCTGGGAATCGCAAAAGAGGAATGTTTTGCTGGGATTGTGAAAAAGGGAGCTCCAGCTTGCTGTACATGGGTCAAAGGGTCATGTCACCCATCCGGAACAGCCCTGACAGGGAGGGAGGAAGGGAGGGGGCAAAGAGGGGAGGGGGAATGGGTGTGCAGTGACACAGTGTGCCAAAGAGTTAGTTACTGGGGTCACAGACGCAAAATGATGCATTGATCTTTACATCAAACCTTTGCAAGTTGCTGGAATAAGAAGGAGCAAAACTAATAGAAACATGTAAGGGTGGTCCAGAAGAACTGAAGGAGGTAAAACCCAACAGGCAAGTTAAAGGGTCAGTCTAGGAAAAGGAACAATAACAGGGAAGTAAATGAGCTGAGAGGTTTCTGGAAAGTAGAGGGGAGAAAAAGAAAAAAGTCCTGCTGACTTTAACAGAAGTTACTCATTCATGTGAAGGAGAAATAAAAGATTCACTGAAAAATTATATCTTGAGGAGAGGTCTTCTCAAAAATTAGTCTGCAGGTAGCTGAATCAAAAAAAGAAGAGATGGAAGTTCCATTGGAAAAGTTATTAAAAATCTACAGCAGTGAGTAAACTTTCAGTCATTTGCTTAACATCATACAAAATTCATGTGGGGTTTCTTTCCTTTGAACAATGACAAACAAATAAAAATGTCAGCTTAACTTCAGATTCAGGTTTGATTTTTTAAAACTCTTCAAAAACTGTTTAAAAGTATAGATTCATTATTTTTAAACAGAAATGCTATGAATAAAGTATGGAAACAATGCAAGAGATCTTAAAACTCTAGTATGCTCTGAGGCCAGAAATGAAATCTTTTGACTTTCCAACTCACCCTCAGAAGAAAACTTGTTGCTGAAATTTCACCAATTCCATAATAATTTTAGACCTCAGAAAATTACTTCTTTGTGTAAGTAAGCAACTGTCTGAAGCAAAAATTAAAAATAAATTTTCCAAATCTAAACCATGAGAAGAAAAAATATTTTTCATCCCTACTGTTTAAAAGGTGAACACTGACACACACTATACAATCCATTAAAAAAAAAAAAGTTGTCTATGGATTTATGATCAAAGCTATTTGTACTGAAAACAAAAACACCAGCAAAAAGCAAACTAAACCAGTTTTAGAAGTGGCCACTGGGTCCTGGAGCCACTGACATTCCCTTCCCAAAAGGCCCATAAATTAACAGCATTTTTCTTTTGAGGGAGACATAAAGCACGAGCCATAATTGTTGTTCAAGGCAGTATCCCCTTGACAGCAAGATACTGCTCAGCTGGAAATTTGGCACCAGTATGGCAGTTATGTGTTGCTCATTATCATTTATGGTTTAGTAATTAGAGAAAACATTCAGCGGCAAAACTTCTAGTACATGAAGTGTTTGAGAGTGAAGAAATGAAAACACAGCTCCACACGTGTGAATGGAATAACTGACACAGAGCTCTTTCCCCAGATATTTTCACTCACGTGTATTCACTTTCCAACATCCAACCAACATTTAGCTCTTAAGGGAGTACAGTTATAAATTCATGCTGAATGCTCTCAAAAAGTTGATGGCTAATATCCAGGGGATCCTTTGAAAATCCAAGACACCATTTGTGACAGATGGTACTATCCCCCTGAAGAGCAGGGTTTACTCTGTAATAAATCATAAATGTTTCTGCTACCCCTACTTATGATTTATGTTTTGATCAGTATCTTATGCCAGAATTCACCAGTTGGTAATTGTTGTGGGGTACTACACTTGGCAACACTTTAATACTTCTTACTCTTATGCTATCATCTTACACTGACGTTCTGACTTTTCAGAAAATAAAGAATATGCAGGAACAAGATTTGATCCCTATCCCTCTCATGAATCACCCAGTCTTCTTAGAGGCAGTCTGTTTTCATTAGATTTGACCACTGAATTTTACTTGCCAGAGCACAGATCCTGAACGTGAGGGTGTTGCATTGCTGAGACCATCATTGACTTAACAAAACCTCAGTGGCTAAGAGCTTCAATATGAGTTTAAATTTCGCAATAACCTCATGCTTTAAATTGTTCTCAAATGAGGACAAGGGTAATAAATATGAAAAAAAAATTAACACCTTCTATGACTGTCTCACACTGTCAAAGGAGCAGCCCACAGCCTGAAACAGATTTGCACTGCAAGTACGAATCACAGCATAACAGCACCTATTAGCCTCCTCAATAAACTCTTCTTTGTGTCCAGGCTGCTCCAGAAAGGCAATGGCAGCTGAAGGTCGTTCGGTTCTGCAAAGCAGCAGGGGCACTTCAGCTGGCTGAACACACAGATCATGGAATGACCAGAAGAAAGAAAACCCACTCTCAGATAAAGAACTATTTTTGCAAAGAAAATGGAAGAAAAGTGCCAGATTCAACCTAGGTTATGACTCCAGTGAATGACGCATGACTTTAACCGAGAAATATTAATTGATATAAATTGATATTTTTAATCCTTCCACTGTGGCTAGGAACTTGTCCTACATGTAAGTATTCTGAGAATGGAAAAGCCAGTAGTCTGTACAGAATACCCCAAATGGAAACAGGAAAAAGAAAAAAAGGGTTTTAGTTGGAATCTGAATTGGAGTATCTTATATCAGAAATTTGCTAATATAGCTTTAAATTTCTCACAAGAAACCCACAAACAAACGTGAAGGTAACCATGAATCTTAGTGTCTAGGTTGTGGGAATCTATACAGACAGTTTTGCTGGGTCCAATGGAATCATATCATCAATACACATATGAAATGAACATCTGCCCAAGTATCCAACTAGCTGTGTGTGTATGTATATATATCTCTTATAAATCTAAATGGTCTACTAGTCAAAGCAAACTCTTTCCACTTGGGATTTCAGGGTTCTCCTGTTTCTAGCACGAACAAAAGACTCAGTCTTAAAGGATGCTCTGTACTGTCAATTACTGTTCAACTGGGACTGATGTGTGGATAAAGAGAAGGGATATAGGTGGAAAATTATATTCAGCCTCTGCCAAAGAAACAAGATAACTTTTCTAAATGTTATTTTTACTGTGATTCCTGCAGAAATTGTATGTATTATAAGGAGTTAGCTGAGCGACTGAACAGAACATTTTGAAAATCCTAAAGTCCTCAAATGGAGAGCTGGCTCCAATGAAGGTAATTGCAGTGCATCATAACTTCAATTACAGCTTTGTCATAAATGATTCATTGTTAAAATTGCATGGTCTTCTCTCAAATGGCACCCATTTGCAAACACAAAGCAGACTACCTTTTTTATTATTATTTTCATAATTTTTAAAACTAATGTTGAACACAGTTCATTTCATCCAGGAGTACTTCCCAGAGAAAACACCTTTCCTGAAGTGAGGTCATCATTTAGTGTTTCCCAACCTTGAGTCTGTTGTCATGAACATATGCACAACTGTGCCACTGTAAATGAACGAGACAGAAAGAAAAACCTAATTACAAGAAAACTCTTTCTTTGCAAATTTTGCAAATAAATTTCATGAGAAAGGTGAAGTCAGCTATGCACATGTGGAGGGTGTTTTCAGATTTTCCCCTGGGAAAAAAACCTTATTTTTCTGAAGTGTATGGTGGCCTCTAGTGGCTCCTCTCTTCAGAAAAAAAATATGACAGCTGCCATGTTTTAGAAAATACTTATTGGGATGGTTTATTTCAAACATATTATGTTAGGCTAAATGACATATTTATTAGCTCTATATATTTGTAACTGCACGTAAGTGACAGATGTTGTTGATCTTCTGGAAGGAAAGCTGCCAATAACAGAAATATATAGTTATATATAGTTATATCTCACTATGTAAGATACATATAAATCAGAGATAGGCTTGAATCCAACCCCTTAATTTAAAGGTCCTCATAAAAAGATAAGAAGATTGGGTTCAACTCCAAAGTTTTTGGCTCCAGACCATCTGTACTGCAAACAGCCATGTGATATTCCTTCATTTTAGCTTACTGCAATGTGGAGAATAGCTGAATAGAAAAAAAATTGCTGGTGGTGTGCCTCCAAGTCCAAAGCATAAATCCTCAAAATTTTTGTTTCGGTTTGATCTAATGCTAGTGGTGCATAAAGCTTGTGGGAGCCTCAGGTCCTTTAATATCACATAACTTAAGGCTCTTTACAGTTCTGATTTGGGGTAGCCCCACAATCACCCGAGTCCTGTGATGCTGAGCAGTGGAAGAATGTCACATATTGAGTCAGGATACATAAACCAGCTATGGTTGTGCCTTGCTTACCTGAAGGGACAGCAATTTTCTTCACAGAGCACGCTTGTCCAAATGGTCAGTATACAACATGCAGTGGGAACTACCTCTTTACTTATAATTTCCTCCTTTTGATTCGCGTTGCAATTGGACAGTCTTAGCAAAAGTAAAGTAAATTAAAAAAGCAAAATCTCTGGTAACAGTAGGAAGCTAAAGATGCAGGTAGGAGACCATGGGCCACCTTCCTCCTCTGCCTGAAAGGATTCAGATTGATTTCTCTCATCTCCCATGAGTGGCCAAAAGCCTAGGCTATCTCCTGTGGTAGTGTGGGAGTGTTCTCTGTCCTTTCAGATGAATCTGACAGTTGCTGAAATTCACCCTGGATGCCAGAGCTGATGACAGAAAGGCAGCTAAAGCAATGCTGACTCTCATAGCCCCTTCAGTCCGCTGTGGAGTTAGGACACAACAGTCATGCATCTCTAAAGCCCTATCAGCACCGCAACACAGCCAGGTCAAAGTGCCTTAATCACAACACCACTAACATATTTTGTATTGTTGGAATATAAATGTTCCCTTAAAACTGGGATAAAACCTTGCTGTGCTAAAGTAACATTTACTTTGGCTCATTTAAGACATCTACAGGAGAGTCTTCTATAGTGGAACCAATCACTTGGAACCACGGACATCAACAGAGGGAAATGGGTGCTCCTAGGGAAGTGTTCATCTGACTGGTTACAGAGATCTTCTTAGGGATCTGTACTGTACATCAGTGCAAGTGTTCAATTAATTTGATTATTATTCATCAATTTTCATCATTCATGAACAAATAGGTTTTGAGCCCTACAGGAGTAGACTACCGAAGCAGTTAGTCTATGGACATATTAATAAATGCCCACAATCCCGTTACTTGTGTGAAGTTGAAACCTTGCTAGGCTGAAAAGTAATTGATATTTTATTGATGTCCCACTATTGAATCTTATTTTAGCTAATGAAAACCAAATAATTAATATGAAATACTGTGATGGGTTGGCCCTTGGCTGGGGGCCAAACCACACACACCCGCTCACACAGTCCCTGCCCCCACCCAATGATAGGGGAGAGAATTAAAGAGGTAAATGGCAAAGAGGACTCGTGGGTTGAGATAAGGACAATTTAATAACTAAACTACAATAATATTAGAAATAATACTATATACAGAGATGCAATGTGATACACAGTGATA
>WKFP01014261.1:101064-172184 GCA_011057875.1 Pterocles orientalis
GGGGGGAAAGGGGGGAAAGGGGGTGCACCGCTCCCGGAGGCACTCACGGAACGGAGATAACAGCCCAAGCGTCCCAGCCTGAGAGCTGACCGAAGCAGGGGAAAAAAAAACAGCTAACGATCCTCCGGGAGAGGGAGGATGCCAAAACTCACGGAACGGAGATAAACAAGTGTCCCGGGCCAAGAGCTAACGGCGGCCGTGGGGGGAGGGGGGGGAAAAGGCCTTGGGAGAGCGAACGCAGGCTCCCCAAAGCGAGACGAATCCGGAAGTGCAAAAGACAGTACTCCTAGAAGAGTCTTCTTCTAATATACTGGGTATACTGGGTATGACGTGCATGGGATGGAATAATTGGTCAATCTGCTTCTCAATCTTTACCTAAAAGCAAATCCCAGGCTAGAAGCCAGACTGTCTCTTCCCCCCCAAAAGGCTGAATGTATGTCCTTGAGAACAAATAGCAACATCCTAGCAATAACTATAAACATTCTTCTCTTATCAATTCTCTCCTGAGCAGGAATCCAAAACATATCTTCTTGATAGCTATTTATGAAGAGAAGGGAAGGGAAAAGGAAAAAAAAATTAATTCTGCTCTGCTTAACCCACGACAAATACAGATATTCAATTTTCTCCCTCTGGATGTAATTTTTCTTTCTTTTTACATTTTAAATTTATTCTTTTTTTAAAGTTTTATCTCCTTTACATCTTCTGCCAGCCTAAGTAGGATTTAACACTTGGATGAGCACTGCTGGACATGTTACAGCACATCTCCTCAGATGGACATTTTTGTCTCAAAAGCAGAGGCAACAAAAATATTCTCATTCTTTAGCTGGTTCAGTGCTCAGCACTATGAATTGATGAACACTTGAGCATACTTCTCTTTCAGTCATGCTATCATATTGGCTATACCACTCCATCTACAACACAAGTCTTTTGCATTTTACGCAATCTGAACTGAAAAAAACCCACCATAGAATACTTCTTAGAACTATGAGAAGAGCTGCCTGGATGTGGACTCTCTACTGCAGAAGAAGAGTGCCTTGCAGTGCCCTCTGCACCATCATGTTGGGCAGTGTTCTCTTGCTGGAGAGTAACCATGTGGATTTAAGCTGTACTGGATTTAACTCCGCTCAGGGCCGATTATCAGCAACTGCAGAAAGCTACCTTAATTTCCTCTCATCCCCTAATTCTGAATACTTCATATGCCGGGGATTCCCATAGAAAGAACACATACACGCAGATTACATTGCAAGATCTCTTTTTTTTTTTTTTCTTTTAGGATGACTGGCAACTATTTTTGTTTTAGAAGTCCTTGAGGGATTCCCAAGAAGTTAATAAAAACATAACTGAAATGTATGATCATCGCAATGCTGGACAGCAAAACAGTAAAACAAATAGAGCTGGCTGAACTGTGAGAACATTTTTGCCCACAATGAACCCTTTTGTTGAACATTATTGTTGCAAATAAAAATTTGAAAATATTGTCCTGCTTCCTAGGCTTTAAAAGAGATTCTTTATTGCTTCCTGTGGCTTGATGAAAACTAATTAATGCTCTGGAAATAATGTGGTATGTCTTGAACTGACGGATTTACAGTGCTTTACAAGTAAGCAGGCACCTAATACATTCAGAAAATCCATAATTTGTCTAAAATACTGGTGTTTTTGTAATTGACTTGATGTAAAATATGTTGGCATATGTTCTGGTAGGTCAGAAATGCTTTCTTACTGAATATTTACCAGGTAAAATATCCTCTGGTTATCTTGCTAGTTTCAATAACAATTAACACAACTTCAGAGTGGCAGCATTGAAATAACTAAAAATTTAATTTTGTGGTAGAATTATTTCAATAGTATTTAACATATTACAAATAATTGTGAAAAAACAAACAAGGAAATGAGGTGGGTCCACTGAGAAACTCTCATCTGCAGAGAGGCTGATGGAATGTCACTCTCAGTGCTTGCAATATGGAAAATATTTTTACTGCCTTTTTTACTGAACCCTGGTCTACTGGGAATGTACAATCCCACATATTTCTGAAAGCTGGTGTTATCAGGAGACAGTTGCTAATGGCAATGGTATATAAATCCCAGTCAGAATAATCCTAGAAAGTTGCATGCTCGCCCTCAGGAATTTCTCCTTGCAGGTTTCACGCCATTGTGGTCTACAGACATCCCAGATCTGGGTTCATAGCCTAAATCTTGTGGGTCCTGCATACCCAGAAAGGCAAACCTTCCTCTCATATCTCTTTTCCTTACTTTCAATCTGAATAATTTGGTCTTCCATGAATTGAGCCCTCTCCTATTCAATGTGTGCTAAACACTCCTTCAAGTTTTTACTTGAAAATAGGGCTCCTCTGTTATCTATGGCTAACTTCCTCTTCCATGCATCTGTCCTAAAGTATGTTTGATCTTGCTATATTGGTCTATGTAGAAAAACAGGAAATTTAAACATTTTACAAAAAAGGACAACAACTCATATTTTTCTCATTATAAATAAACCAGATGATCTGGCTTTTTAATATAAAAAGTCATTGTCTGTATGACCTTTAAATCAAGGCTTTAATTCACCGAGGGCCTTCTTGATTTGCATCTTCTTAAGTGGTTGGAGAGCTTGATTAACTGGGATTACTCAACAGAAATCACAAATCAGGTTCTACTTTCATTTTACCTGACCATGTTGCCTTCTGCTTATCTAAGAACAGAGGAAAATTTATTATTACTGCTATTCCCTCCAGATGTGTATGAATGCTACTATAGATCAGCAAGGCTCCAGTTGTCAGTCTATGTAACAGTTCCACTAATCAAGGCTTAATGCTCTCCAAAGCTGTAAGATTGGATCATACAAATTCCTAGTAACTACACTTGAAATTTTATGTAGATTAAGATTCTGAGAAATCCTTTTATCACTTTAGCCTTAACCTACCAGAAGCTTTCTCTTGTTCAAAAGAATGAACCTGCATGGTTCTTGGTTCCTAGTAAAACACACCATACTTTCGAGACATGATTTGCCACTTTTTTGAGCTACATGTTTAATTATGCACTTACATATGTTTGTGTCACTAAAGATGTTCCATTCATTTCAGGCCCTGAACTGTGTCATTTTTACCCCAGGGGTTTCCTGATTTGATTTGGTTTTGTTTTGCTTGGTAAACTGTGAGAAAAGGAGGTGAATAAAGCATGGATTTATTTAATCAAAAAAGAAAAACGAAGAATACCTTATCGCTCTCTACAACTACCTGAAAGGAGGTTGCAGTGAGGTGGGTGCTGGCCTCTTCTTTAAGGTAACAAACAAGCGATAGGACAAGAGGAAATTGCCTCAAGGTGCACCAGGGGAGGTTTAGGCTGAATATTTAGGCTGGATATCAGAAAAAAATTTCTTCACTGAAACATTGGAACAGACTGCCCAGGGAAGTGGTGGAGTCACCATCCCTGGAGGTGTTCAAGAAACATGCAGGTGTGGTGCTTCGGGACATGGTTTAGTGGGTTAGGTGGTGTTGGGTTGGCTTGATGATCCCTGAGGTCTTTTCCAACCTTAATGATTCCATGATTCTATGAAAGGGAGGAAATTATAAGTAAAGAGGTAGTTCCTACTGCACATTGCATACTGACCATCTGGACAAGCGTGCTCTGTGAAGAAAGTTGCTGTCTCCTCAGGTAAGCAAGGCATAACCATAGCTAGTTTATGTATCCTGACTCAATATGTGACATTCTTAGCAAGTCTTCACTGATGAAGTGCTGAAGCTACTTCTAAGTTTATTTCTATGATTCTTCCACTGCTCAGCATTACAGGACTCAGGTGAACTGGGATCTTCAGTGGTAAATGTTTGGACCCTTACCTTTAGAAAACGAAAGATGAAACAAATGGCAACTTGTGCACCTTGGAATGTCAACAGACCTTGCCAAGGGGGCAAAAAGTAGCCCCTAGTAAGTGTGTGAGGGCTGTGTCTTTCACAGTGGCTGCATGTCTGTTGAAGTTCTTTCCTTTAAGACATGAGTGCCCTGACTTTGCCTCTGGCAGACCACCAGTGTCTATGGTAGTGCCCTTCCAGGCAGATGCTTCTGCTGCTGGTCTGAGGCAACAGGAGAGGTTCCAGTGCCACGATGTGGGCTGGGCTCCCCACAGAGTCCCATGTGGAGGAGGTTTGCTGCAACATCTGTCCTGCCATCTCTCACTCCCCTTCCCACCTGCCACTCTCACAACGGGGCAAACAGCTCTTGAATTTATGGAGAAAATAAACTTGAGAATTTTATTTGTATCTGCCCAATTACATCACTCACAGGATGAAATCTTTTTCCTTCTGAGACTCTCTTGGTATATATATAGTCAATTACCAGAGTAGATGAATACTTTCCTGAAATCAGTCCTACAGTCTGTCCATATTTTGCATCAATTTCTCCATTAAAAAATCTTCCATATCCAAAATCTTCAATCTCCATTAAAAAATCTGCTGTATTAGGGTACAGCTTATACACATAAATTTCTATCAGGCATTTTAAGAGAATTGGTGCCAGGTACATTTCTAAGACAATGCAATTTCTACTACTGTTAACAGAATGGCATTGCCTCAGGTAGCTGTGGGCCATTGTTTACCCAGCTAGCACCAAATCACAGACTGTCTTAAATTTAATTTGTAATACAAATGATGCTGGGAAGAAAATTATAATCCCTATTGCCCACCAGAAGCTGGAACGCATGGAAAATCTCTTAACTCACAGTTAAACTCCTAAGCCCTGAACACTTTGCGTTGATCATCAGTTCGCTGTTACAACAGAGAAATTCTCCAGTTATTCAGAAATACACACTTTTTCTGGATATGAACATCTTTCAGATTTATAAATGCATTGTGTCACCCTTACTGTGTTATAAAAAGTCAGGAAATTATGTAGCAACTTAAAAAACACTAGTGGTATCACCACAGTCCCTGGAGTAGCTACCTAGAACCATTTGCAGAAACCATTCCAGATACTGTGTCTAAACTTTTTTAAGGAAGGCAAGAAGGCAGGTTTTGGACATGCCTTGCATGAAATTAACACTGCTTATAACATTACAACTTCATATCTTCCAAATAAAAGGTTGATATTAATATGGAAAAAGCTCAGATTCAAAAACTTGCTGGTAAAATATATTTCTACTGCATACTGCAGCATATAACTCAAAACTGGTCTCTTACAGTTTTTAGGAAATATAGAAAGTGTTTTTGGCATCCCTGAATGGAAAGTCAATCATTTCTAGTGAGTTTTCTCAGAAAAATATCTTGCTCCAAAGCGTCTGGGTGTGCCTCCTCATACATGAATTCTGTACTTCCAAGAGTCCACATGCAAGTGACCAATAACGCAATAAATCATGAAACACTGAAGACTTCTATGCAAATCAAGTTTTCACTGTTATTACGTTTAAATATACAAAATTGAAAGAGTACTTATCAAAAAAAACATTGTTTTTTGACCAAATTACCCAGTTTCTGTGGGCAAGTGCACAGCCAGGCTTTGTAACTTCCACAACCTGCCCTCTGTAACTGTTTGTCCTACATTTAAAAATAAAAACCCAGCGGTTTAAGAATAGGAAAAAAAAAAGGAAATATCATTTAAAAAAAACATATATATTGAGGTTGTGATGCTTTATATCTGTTCTAGTGGAGATGTTTTGGTTTGGTTTAAGACTGTTAAGTCTTCCATAACACTATCAGTAAACGATAAGACAGAGCCTGTTTCTTCCCTGCTTTCCACCTTGTGAAACTGTGACATAAAATGTACAAGCAGAAGGTGTCAGACACCACTTAATCACGATGGGAGCACAGTGAACTTCCTGCTGAGTGGTGTGATGACTATTCCAGGTGTACATTAATGGAGAATCAAATGAACATAAGTCCAACATGCTTATTTGAAATATCTCTGGTGGGATTTTCTATTAGCTATTGCATTGTCATTTTCTCCAAGTATCATTAACACCTGTGCTGCATCAGGGTACAGCTCATACACATAAATCTTTATGAGGCATTTTAAGAGAACTGGTGCCAGGTACATTTCTAAGACAATGCCATTTCTACTACTGTAGAAATTGCCTCAGGTAGGTGTGGGCTATGGCTTACCCAGCTAGCACAAAATCACAGTCTGTTTTAAATAATCGGTAACACAAATGATGCTGGGAAGAAAATTATAATCCCTATTGTCCATCAGAAGTTGGAATGCAAGGAAAATCCAATGGAGCCCATTCTTATCTAGGCTGGATATATCACCTTCACAATTACTGAAGCAGTAAAACAGATTACTGTTGCCCATGGTCAGTTCTGAAAACCACGCGGTGACTAGGGTCACAGTAGCCACTGCCACAGGCAAGCAACATCTGTGGTAAATGATTCTTGTGAATTACCATATGTCTCACCTAAATAGCTCACTTCTTAAACAGTGAACCCCCAAAATATTATATTTTAGGGAAAACACTTTTGCAGAGTTGCTAGTGTGGGCGTGGTAGGAGTGTTCTGATGAAAATTCAAATTCAGCATCCTCAGAATGAAACTGGAATTTCAGAATTTATCTTAAGGAGGAACTCTGATTTGGCATTATTTAAGTTCAGTGAAATCCAATTTGTGAAGAAAGCACTTAGGTTACAATTTCAGACAGATACATATATAGATATATACACACATGCATGTGCACGTAGATCTATGTAATTTATATATTCACATATAAAATCACACTAATCCAACACCTACCTCTGCTATAGCAAATGCTTGCAGCTGGGGTTTCAAATATGCTGACAGATAAAACACACCTGTTTTGTTATATGGCTTCATTGCTCAAAATATATCTATGTTTTCACACTGTGTTCATCATTATGCAACCTAAGCAACTATGCTTCATTTATGTATGACATTTTTGAGTGTTAGTATTGACAAGAACAGAATAAACATGTTTATTTCTTCTCAAAAAAAATTTATGACCTTTAGGGGGCATAGGTCTCTCTCTCATTCCTTCCTCTAGCTCCTAGCAGTGTACAGTTTCTTAAAAGCCAAAAATGAAAACAAAACCTCTCCTGACATATTAGAGTCTGAAAACTGCAAATGATTTACGAGCCTTGTGCATTGATATGCCACAACTGGTGCTACATAGCACCTCCATAGAGTAGTAACAACCTCTTTCTATCACTCTCTGGGAAAACAAAGAAGGAAAACAATGAAAAATCACTTTCTTCTGCTCAAAAAACACCACCAAATATTTCTGAAACATTTTCTATTAAATATACATTCATTCAACATCTACACTTTTTGAAGGTAATCTCATTACTCCTGCTTAGTTAATTTTTTATTGCTGTCTGTAAATTGTAATGTGCCAAATATGTCAGATGGTCCTATAACACCACAGATAACGTTTGAAATCAGAAGCCAGTTCAGAAGAAGTGACACCATCTTTCTAAGCTTTCTTTTAGGTTAAGTTTCACCCAAGCACTGCCTAGGCCCAACCTAGCCTAATTTATGAGTTTGTACAATGTGCAATTACGGCTTTTCCTGATAAGATACCCTTACTTCTAGGGAACTGGAATTCCTAACGTCTGCTTACAAGGTTTGTTTGGTTTTGTTTTTTTTTTTTTATTTTACTCCAAGTTCATCAAGACTACCCTAGAAATGTGCTTTGTCCTCCTTGCAGAAGCCATTCTCCAATACAGTTAGCATGCCTTTGTATAGCCAGATGTATAATGAAAGAATAATAGTGCTGTAGAGAGCTTCAGGTGATACTGAGATCAATCTGCCTCCTCCAGCTGCTCCTACTTCACTCTTATCATATCTAACTTGTTCTTAAAAACTCCAAACTCCTTAGCTTCCCTCAGTAACCCACTCCAAAAGCTCACTATGCTATTCATTTGGCCTGTAGAGGCATGGGAGTGATCAGAAATTGTCATTGGCAGATACAAAAAGCAGCAGGGAAACCGAGACTCAGGTACGGCCAAGTGCTCTCCAGCAATGTGCACAAGGCTTGGAAATCACACGCCTGTTCTCAGACCCTCTCCTTTGCCTTTCTGTATAGACACAGTAAAAAAAGCCAGCTGGAACAGTTTATGATTTTATGCAGAAGATTGTCTTACAAAATACTGATCTGTCAGACCTCTGCCAGCAAGGCAGACCTCTGCTGGGTCCCCTTGTTCCCAGCCATCATCACATAACAGACTTCAGAGAAAACTTCACTTTATAAGAAGTAAATGCGTTTTAATTTGTTCCAGAAAAATGTCAAATAAAAATAATGAATTAATTAATTATAATTAACTGCCAGCGTCTGAAGCAAAATTAACTTGAGGCTTCTGAAGCAGAAAGTAAAAACAACAACCAGAAAGTTCATAAATGAAGCAAGACTAAGGAAAGAAAAAAGAAGGTTAATCAAGTCAAGTAACCTATTTGCCCCTTTGAAGTAATTAACTCTGCACGTACAGCGGAAGGGACAAGGAATGATCACAGGTAAAAAGAAAGAAAATACAAATGAACAACTGCTGCTGCAATTTTTCTCAGTCCAGGCACTGAATCCAAACTTGAGTACACATCGGAAAAGAAATCCATAAGCCAATAGGTCATTAAAAGAGAAGATACTCTAAATTCATGCTGCTCATTAGAGGTTTACTTTAACTGCTTCACACTCACACTAGATACAAGTCTGAGCTGTGAAACTAACCCTTCTTTTCACAGATGGAGATCTGCACCAATCAGCTCTGCAAAGGGTGTTTACTGAACAATTTCTTTAACAGATTTGGATTTGGTCTGGAGACTGAAGGAGAAAAGTATTGGAAAAGACAGTGTGACTGCTGGCTCCTGGTGTTTTCTTTTTCTTTGCTTCTGTTTTTTTCTTTTGCAAGGTATTGAAGAGTCTCCCAGTTTCCACATTTCTAGTGTCTATGTCTATGGAGTTTCTATTCAGAAATTTAGTAAAGCAACAGCATTTGCCTGAAAAATTCATCCTCTGCTCTGAGGGTGTTGTTTTTTTTTCTTTTATTAAATAAAGAAATAAAATGGTTGTCTCTACAGTTTATCCCCTTGGAAAAAAAAAATCTCACTCATAATTCTGCAATCTTACCTCTTTTTAACTTTTTTCCAAAGTAAAACCTGAAACATGTTTACTGTCCTGGAAACAGCTTGCCCTTTTTTTTCACAAGTCAAGTTCATGACATCACCTTGTCACAGAAATGGGCCTGAGCTGCAAATGGTAAGTACAGACCCCAAAGTTCTGGAAATGTATTTTTTGCTGGATTTTTTGTTTTATCCTTTTTTTCATATAGATGCCAAATACATATGGAAGTATTTCTAGAGGTCCTCCCTCTGAATGCAAAGCTGTCTAAGTCATTCAGTTCCTTTCTGTGTTTTGGGTGTTAGCGATGTCTTCATTTGGAGAACCCAAGAATCCTAAGCTCAAATCTTAGCTAACTTTAATATATTGTTTTCCACTCACAGATCATCTTTTCACATCTGTAGATAGTGTCATGTGAATTTAGGCTTTAATAACCTGTCCCATTTCTACCTTTTGCTTTCCAGTAAAAAATAATAAAAAATTCCCACTACCATTATTTATTAGAAGGAGAAGTAGGATGTAGTAGAAAAAGAGTGGGAAGTGGTTTACAAAACTGTAAAAGAAACATGAAAGCAAATGACAGAAAATTATTATCTTGGTCGTTTATAATATGTGGAGGAAAATTTCTAGAAAGATGTGGTGCATCTATTAATATTTTGGCCTTGGCACTGGTGGTGCAGTAAGGCAGTCAGTTTATATCTTAGCAGCTTTCTCTTACTTCCCAGACAAAAAACAGATCCCTGAAAATGTAGACTCACACAAAGAACTGTTGAAACAGGCCAGCGTCACTAAGAAAAATTATCTGTATGACTTCTCCATGTTTTTGTAAGAGGTTTTAGTGTGGGCACATGATTTTCATCTATCAGCTATGTATATGGACAGGGGTTTCCATAGTGTTAAGGCTCAACCCACTCAGAAAAACTTGTAGCCATAGGCCAAGTGGGTGTTGCCATTTCTCCATATTTAACAAACCATTTCAAAACCATTAAAAAAAGATGGCTTAATATTTTTAAGAATCAATGGTGATATCTTTTCCAGGCAGATAATTCATCAGCATACCTAAGACTTCCAGGAAAATTTATACTGTTCAGTTTAAGATCAAACCAGCTGCCTTCATTTTTCCCAGAATCTTCAGGGTGTTTTCAAACACCTTTTGAAGAGATAACACGTCATCTACTTTCACTGAACTCACTGTATTTGTCAAGAAACAATTTACAGTAGTCATGCATTTGCAGGATACATGAAAAGAGACAAAAGACAGTCCACATGTCGGTCAGGAGAAGTAAATGCCATAGGAAAAGAGGTTAAAACTATCATTTGGCAACAAAAGATTTATTTGTTCAAATACTTAAACAAACAGAGCAACCAAGTTGTAAAGAAACCAACAAATTAAGATATGTATGCCTGTAGGAAGTTTGTTTCTGCAACCTTAATTAAATTATTGTGTCAAAAGATCTTTTTAATAAAACAGCTCATACACATTTTAAATGTGTCTTAAAGATTTTAGCTGATGTGTATGTAATATTTCACACAGCTTTACCCAGTAAAGATGAAAACAGATAACTTTTAGATTGATAAAATGTTCAAAAAATGTTCTATCATGGGAAAAGGCTTTTTGTTTTTATATCCTCAATTTTCAGGAAAGGAAGAGTACTGACATCCAGTTACATATAGTTGTGTCCCTGGGATGAATGCCAGCTGATGGCTCTTTCTTTTTTTTCTCTACTTTGACTTTTAGGGCTTTGGAATTATGTCTGTGAAGAATTAGTAAGAAACCTAGTGATATCAGTTGTGTGCTTTAATTTAGTCTTCTATTTATTTTCCCTTCAAAGTGCTACCTCTGAATCATACCTGTTTTCTCACACTGCCATGGTGGTCCCGGGCTGGAAGAAAAAAATGGTAAGCTTTGTTTTCATTTTATTTTGGCCTACTTCCCTACTCCTAGCAATAAGTTAAGCAAAAACTCCAACGTGAATATCCTTTATCCTTTCCCGCATATGCTTTCTGGGATATTGATCCTTTTAAAAACAAAGAGAGAGAAAAGAAAAACTTCAGTTTAAAATTTTCATAATAAAAAAAAATCTCTCCTGTAATAAAACATTTGAATATATAAAACTTATTCAAGGTATCAAAGTATGCGATGCTGAATAAAGTATATGAACAAACTAAGAAACAGTCTATAAAATAAGGTATTATGTTAATTGAGCATCACTCTCAGTGAAAATAATTTTAAACTAAGTCAGTACCAAATGACAAAACTACCATAAATTCTGTCTAGCCGCATGCTTTTTTAACCTGGAATACAAAACTTCAGTTTTTCCCAAAGAACAAAACCATCGGTAAAATTTTATTTAACCTGATATCAGTAAAGGTGCTGTTGGTCCCTAACCACACACATAGTAAGAGCAGCTGAAACTGCAATACAACTTTGCGAAGAAAAGCACTAGTGTGTCTGTGTTTCTATGAACATCTACTCTGGGTCCTACCAAAAGCAGGCCTACACAGCTGGCAGTGGCATGTATTTTTGGGAAAACAATTGTTCTGCTTGTACTGTAGGAACATAGTGTGCTTTCAGGTGAAACTAAGGTAGATATGGGATTGCTAGAGACTATCTGCTCAAATATCCTAATACCCCATTTGCACAAGTAACCTGGATAATACAAAAACACAGGTGATACAAAACAAATGCCACCTGGTCTAGAAGAACAGTGAAAGAGACAGGACATAGGTGGTTGCATCAGTTGCGGCATGAAGAAGCGCTGAGCTGGAGCTGGACTGAGCTGGGGAATCCACACATCACAGCAGTGCTTTGGAAGCCATGTTATTTAATGTAGGCAAATGAAGTGAAGGGTCTCTGCACGGATAATCCAAAACCTGCAAGATCCCACCCTAAGTAATGCAGACTTGACTATAATCTTTCCAGTAATCACGGGCTTAATGATGGTTTCCCTTCAGAGTATCTCAGGAAGAAAGGTCTCAAGTCAAATCACCCTTGACCAGTGCTCTTGATTTCATTTCCATCCTTAAAGAGGTGGGTTTCAGGAAAGGTTAATTTTGAGTGAGTTTAAGTGGAATCACTTCAGTGTCTTCAGTGAACTTCAGCATATTTACAAAAGCAGAGAGCTTGGTTCATTGAACAACTCAATGTGCAAATGGAACAGTCTTCACTAACATTTGTTTTTTTTAATATAGCAGTCTTCCCTGCCCCCATTAACGTAGCTACAACTATATTCACAATGGAGAATTTTTCTGTAAAACTGAGAAAGCTAATACAATTAGAAAATGAAGACACCTTTTCCAGAAAGATGGTCACAAACAGAAGAGGAGAATTACTACAACATGACAGCCCAGAGGTCCCGGGTGGAAGCAACTCCCCAGGGAACCCTCTCAGAAAATCAACAAAACCCCTAATCCTCAGTGATAACTGTATGAAAATTTCTGGATTTTGAAGACTGTAAAGGTTGTCACTCCATTTGCCATTTTTTTGAAGGCCTTGTTTCTTCTCTTTCCCATTTCCCAAGTTGCAAAGAAGGGATATCAGAAGGTAAAGTAGTACATTGCATTCTACTAAAATACTGTTTTCTGGAAGGCTTCATATAAAACAGGCAGGAACACATCGTTAGCAACAATATCCTAACAACAGACACCATTATACATTCATTCTCCTGGCTTTCCCCTTTATGTAGCCACATTCATCTGCCAACGGGCCATTCAAAAGGGAAAATTCATTAGAATATGCTTTATAATGCATCCACTGAGATCACATTCATTACTATTCTTGGTAGCTATTTCAGCAATATAAAGCAGACATTATGCTGCCTTACCTTTCTCCATTATGCTTGGGGGTCTACTGTATTATTGAAGTAATGGAAAGTAGTAAAACCACACCTATTTTAATGCTCATATAAAATATTCATCTCTGTTGGACAAAGACTTTCATTTTTAATGTATTACATAACATTCCTGACTTCAGTGGAGGAGGTTACTGTTTGGGTTATTTGAATTTATTTATATTTTTCATATGAAAGGAGATTTTCTCTTTGGTTTCTGTAAAAGCAAGCAAAACTATTGAGACGTCTACATCTTCTGGGTTCAATAAAGAGCCAAAATGTCTGTTGAATAACAAATGCAGTTTTCATTTCTTAACTGATATATTGATAAGTACAGTTCTCCTCAGTTCTCAGGTACAGGGAGGTACCTTAGTTCCATTCTGGAAAAAGATACAGGTATGCACTGTCTCCCAGGAGTCTGATTTCTGTACGAAAGTACATCAAAACCTCCAAGAGATCCCCAAGATCAGGAGACAAAGCCTATGAAGCACACCAATGAGGGCATAGCCTCACTCAAGTATAATTCTCATAAAGAAATACATCCTGGGGTTGGGAGACTTCAGCTATTCTTGCTGACTTTTTTTCTTCCTCTGATTTTTCTGACTTTTTTCCTTTTCATATTTGATCTTTTGATTTATAGCTGGTACTTGATACATGTTAAGGATACATGTCTCTTTAGAAAAGGCAAAGGCAGGAAAAGGGAAGGGGAGGGGGAAGGGGAAGGGGAAGGGGAAGGGAAGGGAAGGGTAGAAGGTTAGGGGAAGTGCTGTACCCTGCTGCAGTTCTCACATGCGATTTGTGCACAGAAACTTTCAGAGGCTGACAGTGCACTTTTTTAAAGAATTGCATAACAATTGAGAAGAGAATTGAAAAAAAAATAATGTTACTACTGAATTTTTTGTTAATATTTTCAGCAGTCCTTGAGTCAAGGGACAATACATGAGGTTATTGGCTTATCAACCATTTTACTAAAAGATTCTTTATGCCTCGTTATTTTCGTTTTTTCCTTGACCCTTTCTTTCTCACAATCCTAAACTGCTTTTTTTTTTTAGGCATTGTCTTTGTTTTCTATTCCTGTGTTCTCAAACCTTCATTTTTTTTCTCTTATGTTGCTAAAGCAGGCACTAGCAAGAGAACTATGCAGTAAATTAAATGAAATGTCTGTAGATGTGGACTACCTGAAACAGCATAAAAGAAATTATCAGAGCCAGCAATGTACAGAAGAAATACAAAGATCAAGAGGGAACTTGGCACAACTTTTGTAGAAAACCAGTATACAATGCTGCAGTTAATAGCTATTTTGGAGTGGGTGGGATTATGAGATGCAGATGGCTTTGTGTGCTCTAAAGTTTAAATTGCCAGAAAGCCTATGCAAACTTTTCTCCAATTCAGAAATGTTTTTAAAAGAGAGGAATATCTATAAGACAATATTGGACCTTCACACAAATGCTTGATGGCCACGTGTAGAGAAACCTGGTGAAGTACTATGAGTGACAGGTAATCTGTAATAATGTCACCTGTGCAACTAATCTAGAAATACAGAACCTCAGTCAGAGCCAGATCCCAGCTTTTCTGAACACCATGCAAGTACCTAGGCATGAAGCCCTTGTGTCTCTGTGCTTGCAGCTGAGGGCACCTGGATGACTTGCTTCTCTCACATAGTTTAAGGACGGAATGAGTTAAATAATCCCACTTGGCAACTGGACCACAAATGCAGAGAATCTAGTGAAGGCAATGACAAAAAAACCTCATACTGTGAGTTATGTGCTCCTTGTAAACCATTCCCAATATCCTGATCAAGGTTTTGGAGCCTTTATATGTTACAGACTCCCGTTCAGTCAACATCAAACATATAAAAAATGGCAAAACAAATTACTAGTCTGTAACCCATGATTGAGTCTATTACAATAGAAAATGACAAGCAAGGATTTAAAGCTAATGCTGGTGGAGAACTGGCCTCCTCTGTGTATTCTGTTTGTTTTCTCTGTTAGTTTTTCCATATTTATGTGTTCCCTTTATGTAGCTTGCTCATCTGTGCATTACGAGTGCAGAGTGTTGGCTGTCTAGCATGAGGCTACCTTTCCATGAAACATAGCAGAATAGGGTCTAAACAGGATTTGTGGCTGTACTGCAAGGAAAATAAGCTTGATTAATAAAAGGATTTAATTTTATTGAACTTTTCCAACTTAAGAGCCAAGAAAATGATTTAATAGGCTATTCTGTTTACCAAATGTAGCATAACCACAGATATATTTTTTTCTCCTCTGAGAAGTACCTTCCTGCATACGCCAGGATCCTACAAATACTACAACAAAGCACAGGTATTTTGGACTTCTTCCATGTTATATAATGTGTTCAATCCAATGGGATAAAAGGAATTTTAAAATCCTGTAATATATGTCTTGTTCTTTACATAAAACTAAAAGTCGTATAACTGCATCTAGGGAACTGACAAGGTAAGTGGGAGTTTCAGAAACTTCTTCTGAGATAAAGCTGTCAGGAGAGAAAGATAGTTCAGTGCACACATGGAAATGGGATGGTACATCTGGAATATGTTCTCATGCTTATTACAATCTGAAATACCACTTCTGTATTGACTGTGTGAAAAACCCTGTAACATCAGAGTATGCTTTGGGAGAAGTTCAATGCATGGAAAGAATAGCTTACTGAATACGGAGTTTAAGTCCCAGAAGAAAACTGGCGAGATGAGAAAGGAAATTCACAATACCTTGTAACATACTTAGATCACCTAAACATCCCTACTGTTCAGAAATAACACCTTTTGAATAGGCTTGATTTGCCTATACTTACTATCTTTATTCCCACTCACTGTATATTCATCATAGTAGTCATTTCTAGTTTTAAAAAAACTGACATGGAAGAGTCTGGTAATGATATGTTTAATTTGCATTTCCTATTTTTTACTGTGCCCTTCTTGCAGAACATGATTTTGAAAAAAAATGTTAGTGGTCACAAAAAAAATGTTAGCAGGTCACAAGTGCTCTGGGACAGGCCAGAGCAACTACAGCACAATGGGGTCTCCTTGGGGCCGATGGTAATATAAATAATAATAAAATGCTAACAATTCTGCCTGGCAGGCATCCTTCTTCAGGATATTACTGCAGTGCATCTGAATGTGCTTTGACCTGGCCAATGCTTTTTGCTTCCCTATTCTGGGAACTATTTGTTCCTTCCTACACATTTGTGACTTTCCATTAAGAGAGAAATTAAATGTTTGAACAGATTAAACCTTATTTTTGGTCTGCAAAAGTCAATGAATTGCTGAAGATTTCTTTTTAGTTCTTGGTTTCACAAAAAGAAAATACTATATGAAACTTTCCTTCTGAAATCTTGGGAAAGCCATACCTTTAGTCATTTAGCTAAGTGTTAAGAAACCATCCAGATGCAGTTGCCATAAATTTTATAACCAGAATCTACCTTTAATTAAAACCTTACTGCAACAACAGAGAAACAGTGGGCTTTTCCATCCAGCCAAGTGGAATCCGCACATTCTGCTTTATAATTCAATTGTTATAGTGCCCTTTTCAGAGGAGACTCTCTTTCCTGTCTGTCTTTGATTATTGCTGGTCTGGTGCCACTATCACAGTCTGCGTGCCATAAAACCAAATCTGCGTTTACGCAACAGAGAAGAGCTGGTCCAGCTCCTCAGTCACTCCAGACTTGCATTTGACAGCACTCTGGAAGCACAACCTTGCACAAACTGCCAATAAAAGCCAACCTTCCCAACTGCATTCCTTTAAAAGCCACTATTGTTCTCATTCATGACTGAAGAGCTCAGCCTTCATTTCAAACGAAAAAAATAGTCCAGGCTTCACTGAACAATTTCCAGACGTTTCCTCCACCCTTAGAGCATTTCAATCCTATCATAAGGCTTTGTGCATAGTACCCCTGCTCTCCAATTAATGACAGATAGATATTTCTTTAATCTTTTAAAGGAAAGTTTCTGTACGTATTAACATGCAGAATTGGAAGGGCTGAGTAGTAAACACACGCAAGGCATAATTCTTCTGGAAGAGAAGTAGGTGATGGATTAAGTCTTGTGATACTTCAGCTTCTTCAGCAATAAGCCATTTTCATTGTGATCCCACATTGTTTTTCTATAATCACATTCTGGGCTTCAAAACAATGCAAGTGGTTATAATTTATTTTCATTTTACTCATTGTTATGCTGGAAAAAACAATCAGCTGCAGGAAGATGTCATGAATGGAAGTGTTTTAACAAAATGACATCTACATAGCCCTTTTCACCTATTACTTGACTGTGTTTCTTAATTTACCCCTTACTACCTAAAAATATGCTATCAACTTCCAGTATGCTAGAAAGCAAAAAGAAGGCATGGTCCTTACCCAGAAGACACAACGATCTGAAATACAGGGCAACCAGACAGTTAAATTGGTGAGCTAAAAACCAAACATCTGTCAAAATATATATTAAAAAATATAAAGTCATATTTTACCTCAGGTACTTTCATTTTTTTTCACATTTATATTAGGAAAAGAAAAATAGGGATATAGATTATTTATATTCAATGATAAAACTTTAGATGTGATACAAATAAAATAAAATAAAATAAAATAAAATAAAATAAAATAAAATAAAATAAAATAATAAAATCAAATAAAACTGGGTTATCTGTGGTGAACCAGCAGAGATGAAAATGCCCAATATCCATCAGGCAGGACAAGTCAAATAGATTTTGGTGCTTTGTACCCCACTGGAACAGGGAACAAAACACTGAGGCCTCCCTCCATAGCACAAGGGAAAAATTAGGTAGATTCAAATACAATTATTTAAAAAATCCAGTCCTGTGAGTATGAAAATATTTACAGGAAAATGCTAAGCAGAAAGGCATCTTCAGTCCTGCTTTCTAATGCTTAAGTGCCTTTTACTCTAAGGAAAACCCCTTAAAAACCAGAAGCCTCTGCTAAAGGTAAGTCCAGGCACAGCTTTTCATTAAGCATGATCCATGGAGGATATAAAGAAAACAAACTTCTGTTGAGTGCACTCCTGGACAGAATTAATCCCTTGGTGTGGGAGAATTGAATGTCTCCTTCCACCTGGAGGGATTCAGATCCAAAGTTTCTGTGAAGCTGGGGTGGGGGCATGCCTCAGGCCCCCCCAGTGAAGCTGTGCATAAAAATCACTTAAAGCTTACTCTAAGAGGAAGTGTGGAGAGATAGAGTGAAAGTGTGAATCCATAGCACTGACTAGGATGTTCAGCTGGGAGGCAGGAGAGCAGTTATTGATTTATTTTTTGGATCAGGTTGCAAAGTCAAATCCATATCCCCAGCAAAGAGTATTGCTGTGAAATGCACAGACACCTAAGCAGGAGATCCACACAGTCCTGGATGGTGAGCTACTTGAGCTACCTAGTAGTAAATGCCAACACTAAGGAGTTGTCCCATTGGGGACATCATGCTCTCCCAAATCATCAGTGTTTGACCCAGTAAATAGGGCATCTGTCCCAGCTATGTCTGGGATGTCTTTTGTTGTGCTTTGTTTTTTTTTTTAATTAGCTGACTGAAATAAACCCTTTTTACACAAAATTAAGGAACTACAGTCCCTGATATCTAATGATCTAGTGGTTCAGCATTTACATGGGAAGTCGTAAAGAAGGACAACTTTGTGGAACAGCTTTCTTCCATAAAAGTAGATAAGTTGGGTTCCATTCCCCATTTGCTTGAGTATTAAAGCATTTTATACATTAGTATAAGTAGCATGAATCAGTGAGCAGGAGAGGACTTTCCTCAGTGATGCATCCACTGGAGAGGTGATGTTGGTTCAGATTTTGACAAGCAAATAAGAAACTGAACTGGATCCTGCACAAATTGGATTAATTTTCTCTCCACTGAAATACTGAGAAAGTGAGGAGCCATTACTTTGGGCACAGCCTTATTTAGTCTAGATACTCAGAACAAAGCTGTAAAACCAGTCCCTTGGACTACATTGCCTGGGAGTGTTGGCTGACACCTGGCTGAACATGAGCCAGCAGCGTGCCCAGGTGGCCAAGAAGGCCAATGGCACCCTGGACTGCATTAGAAATAGTGTGGCCAGCAGGACAAAGGAAATGATCGTCCCCCTGTAGGCACTTGTGAGGCCAGACCTCGAAGGCTGTGTTCAGTTTTGGGTCCCTCATTACAGGAAAGACATTAAGGTGCTGGAGTGCATTCAAAGAGCAATGAAGCCGATGAAGGGTCTAGAGTGCAAGTCCTGTGAGGAGCGGATGAGGGAACTGGGGTTGTTTTATCTGGATAAGGGGGAGGCTCTGGGGAGATATTATTGCTCTCTGCAACTGCCTGAAAGAAGGTTGTAGCAAGGTGGGTGTCAGTCTTTTTTCCCAAGTAACAAGTGATAGGACAAGAGGAAATGGCCTCAAGTTGCACCAGGGGAGGTTTAGAACGATACTAGGAAAAAATTCTGAAAGGGTTATCAATCATTGAAACAGGTTGCCCAGGGGAATGGTTGAGTCACCATCCGTGGAGGTATTTAAAATACATGTCGACATGGCACTTAGCTACATGGTTTAGCGGCAGACTTGGCAGTGTTGGGTTTATGGTTGGACTCAGTGATCTTATGAGTGTTTTCCTACCTAAATGATTCTATGATTCAATGATTCTAAAAACATACTTATCACTGTGTCTTGCTGGGACAGTTACGAACTAAATGTATGTACAGTGGTTTGGCAGTGGAAGTTACAAGCCTATGAGATAAAGTGGCAGCTGAAGGAGAGTTTTGTGCATGTCATGAGCATATGATGCTGACATAAACTCCTTCACAGTAAGGAGAAGCACGTTGGCTGTAAAAATCTGTACCTAATAGATTGAATAAAATCTGTTATCCTAATCTCTCCAAAAGAGTAATATCATGAAGTATTGTCTGTCTCCATCTAAATTTAGCATGAGGGATCCTTATTGTTTTTACTTAGTGGATTAATAGTTGCCTTATCCAAACATCCTCTTCCTTCTCACTGTTTCCTTCCCTACTGTCTGTTTCTGCTCTACAGCTGGTAGGAAGCACCCCTTGGTCCCATAGGACTGTCTACCGGGTCACATTCTACTCGGCCAGTGCCGCTCACCCCAATTGGAGCTGAACACACATTTCTTTGAGGTGCCAGAAGCCTAAAATATATGAGCAATGGTAAATAAAGACTAGGCACCAGGAAGTGGGGAGAGAGGGAAGAAGTCTGTCATGAAATAGTGAGCTAAGAAGCTGTTCCCTTCATTCCTCTCCCTGCTGTCAGGAAGAAGAGATGCTCAGAGTAATTTCTTATTCAAGAGAAGGCTCACATCACTCGTATTGCTAGAAATGGGCATCTGTCCATTTCCCTTCCCTGCCACCCATACCCAGGCTCTCCTCTAGGAGCTAACAGGGAAAAAAGCCCCTCTTTCTTCTCCCTCCTTCCCTTCCTCTGTGGACAGACATCCCCTGGCCACTCTCCCTTTGGAGCACCCTTCAGCAGCCTGACTAAGGCTCCCGGGTCACCGGCATGTGCATGGGACTGGCCTCTTTCAGAAAAACCTGGTTTTATGGCGCCAGCCATTCTGCACACAAAGCCCTGGAAGGTCCTAATGTGTTCAGCATGTGCAAGCTGATTAAGCTCTGACTACAGGGAAACATAATCGTCTGCATATAGTTGGAGGTAGTAATGAGAGAAGTTATTAAACATGGTATGAGGGAGTTTATTAGGAGTAATAGGATGGAATTGAGAAAGCAAATGCTTGAACATATGGAAAAACTGCCTGACAATGAGATCAACTCTTAAGTACGAAAGGCTAGCATGAGGAAGTGGTAGAAACCACATTTAAAATTAGACTTAACACTAGAAAATGTGCTGTGGTGAACACGCTTGCCCTGGCAGAGAGATGTACAGACTGATGGAGTAAATCTTTTCTCTCTGCACCTAGCACTCCCAGATCTGAAAACAGGTCCAACCACAACAGACCCAGACTCCACATTTTGAGGCTTCACACTGCCTCTGCTGTGATCAGCAGAAAAAATGGCATATTTTACATATATGTTACCTGCTACTGGAAACTTGTTGCTGAGCTGAAAGACATGGACAAGATGGGGAAAACAAGCAAGGGAGATGAGTCTGTCTTTGCAGCGATAAAAGCCAAAGAGCACCTTACCAGGATTATAAGAGCTATTTATTTCCAGACTTGCCATCACCTGTGACTTTGTCTAAAGATTTTCTTATACATCTAGCATTTTCTGGATGGAGAGGGGGATCAAAGTTAATCAAGATGTGTGAGACTGAAAAAGAAAGTCCTTAAAATTATGTCCAGGGTGTAGGAATTGCAGGCAATTTCTTTTGCCTTTCTTGCTTTTCAGCGTAGGGGGAAGAGAGCTGTCAAGAAAGTCTGGCTTGGTTATTTTTACAGCTATATGACTATTGCTAAACACAGCACGTAGACGCCGCCGACTGGAAATACCCACCCACCATCCACATATTTATTGTGAAACCAAGGCAATAGCAGAAGAAACCAGTTCTGCTGTTATCAAGTCAGCTGGGAATACCAGGAATCCTCACATCCTCTCAGCAGCCGGGTGATTCTGCAGCTGAGCTAGAGCAGCAAAATCTCGTCTCTCAGCTGATACAACTGCATATGTGGGTCTAAGGAGGCTTGAATTAACTGTCAGACATTGCCTCAGGATACAAAGACGCATAGATTTTTCCATTCTTTTGTTTTGCAGTCTCTTTGCTTAATCCCACACAGCAGTTTCAGTGAAACCCAATAGGTCACTGGTGGGTTGCTTCCTACAACTCCTGTTTTCTTCCTGTGCAGACAGTCTCAAATGGAGCGGCTAAATCAGGTTTAAAAATCTGGCACGCAGATATTAGAAAAGAGCATAGATTTGTGTGGATCTATTAATTGGCATATCGATTTTAATAAGTGAATAGTGCTTTTTAGGAGCTAAAACCAGAAATGGCTACAGCTATTGATGCAATTTGGTATTTTGGAGGGTATTTGATTTCAGGACTAGAGAATTATACTTTTGAAAAAATATCTCTCTTACTCTATTTTATGCTATGTTGCAGTTTTACACCCTCACACACGGACTCTGAGTATGTCTTTGGCCTCTTGTACAATTTTTATGAGTATTTAACTGTGTAAAAACACACCCAAATGAGGCAGATCAAGCCATTTCTGTTCCCAACCACCTGTTCTGTCTCAGAGTTCCTACAAAGCAATTAAACAGCTGAATATAATGTCTGTGGAATTTGATGCTTTTTCATCACTAAATCTTGGCTAAGAAATTCTGAGTTTATATTTATCATGGTTACTTTTACGGACTTTGGCAGCATTACATGAGGAAATCAAGTAAGGTCACTTTCATTATTTCATCCAAATGATACACATTTTCATCATGTGTTTTGTAGAAAACATTGTAAGTAAAATGCCACGGGGAGTTGATAGAGTACTTACAGATCAATATATCCAAAAAACAATGGCAGGTGGATTGCTAAAAAAACATTCAGAAAATGGTTTTAAGAATTCTGAAGCTGTGTAGCTTCACTTGTTAAAAAAACCCAATAATATTTGTATTCAACTCAGACATTGCTGTTCTTGATAATACTTCTACTCAAATACATACATAGGCAAAATAAAATCAGGAAATACTACAATTTTGTGTTTGTTCTTCTGTAAGTGAGAGAAAAGAGCAGTGTCTGTTTGCCTCATTCTTTTGAGTTATGTTTTCAGTCAGGCTGTAAGCACAAGGAATTTGTCTTCACTACCACACAATCTGAAACACTTTTCTTCATCTACGTTCCAGATCTGACCCTTGACGTAGGTGACAGGATGTGAAATGTGTTCCTCTTAACCACAGCGGAACATGTTCTTAGAAGGTTGTCAAGAGTTATCTCAGCTGTCCTGAACTCTTTGGTGACTCAACTCCATCATATTTCTTGCTTTTCATTTTAGCGTAGATGTATGTGAACAGAGGGTACACGGTGCCTTTTTTCCTGCTGTGCTCCTGTGTCATGCAGTATTACCAAAGGATCAGTTAGAGAAGAAAAAGGCTTTGGAGGTCAGGAGGCTTGGATGACAGGCTTAAATTAAACATTTAATTGAGTGACCCTCAGCAAATCATTTCGTTTTGCACATCAGTTTTTCCTCATGACTGTCATTTGTAATATCCAGGACACCGGGATTTCTGTGTGGGTGGCACTGTTATTAATTATTTGCATGACTCACATCCAAGAGCTCTGGTCACAGAGTCAACCCATTTGTGTTGAACACAGTACAAAACTGACAAGCTCACATATACAGATTGTAAAATTGTGTGTTAGGGACAAAGTAACAATAATCCATAATGCAAACAACATTAATATCAGCTGTCTTTTATGATTCTTGCACTAGAAAATTCTGAAGGAAGCAGAGCTTTGAAAATCAGACAAATAGATGAAATACCCATTAAACCAACTTAGTCACAAGAACTTCCCTGCTCACCAGCAGATTGTTTTGAGAAGCTGCTATCTGAAATATCTGAGGCAAAGCAGCTGTTTCGAGCTACCCCCCCCCACAGTGAGCTCTGCATAGAAGGCATACAATGAGGATACGTGGAGGCAGCTAGCGCCTATATGATGTCAACCTGAAGCAATCAAACATCTGAGTTTTGTTTTACTTCATAAGGCTTTTTTCATTAACAAAGCCAAATGTCATATTCTGTTATCCTAGTCCTTTCTACAAAAGGATTATAGCTGTCTAGTTTATCAGGGTTCATTTTTTTTTTTTTGCTAACAATGCCCACTTTTCCTTCTCTTTACAGTATAAGACATTAATCTTGATTTTCTACTAATCAGTCCAAGGGTTTTAACACTTAATACTTTATGCATGAAAGCAAAAGAACTGTCAGCATGATATAATTAAATTCTCTCTCATTGACCCTAAAAATCTTTAACAGCACCTCTTGCAGTCACATAATTACAGTAAATTGCAAGGAAAGCGTCCAACTTCAGTCAGATCCCCTGAATAATAACTGTATTCTGCATTCCTGAACTCACAGCTGTTAGCATTGCTGTCGAGATGTATTTAAAGAACTTGAAAGAGTAACAAATATATAACATTAGCAATACTAGATAGAAAATCCTACTTACATCATTGGTGATTTGTTAGATAACGGAGACCTCACTGCAAAATGTTTTGATTTTCCATTCAGAACACAGAATCTAGGATTCAATCAAAATAATTTACTAGACATTATCTCTGTGATCTACTTTCTCAGTAATCAAATCTACATAAGCAGATATAAATTACGAATGTTTCTGATTAGAGATATTTAGGGAAGTATCAATGTTCGAGATCACAAGTTTGAGAAAAATGAATACCATCTCAGGCCATTTAGAGGTAAGATTCAGGAACAGAGATATGAAAAATTACATATCAAAGCCATCTTTAAGACTGTCCGTCATTCTCTCATGGAAAGGACTTCAGGGTACTGATTGTCTGAGTCCTGAGACAGTTCTCTGCTTATGTTTGAGATAGTGCCATCTGATATGGTTGTAGACATCCTAAATTAAGGCTTTCCTTTTTTGGTATTTAAGATAACTCTCAGTTTGAATCACTATATATATATATATATATATAAAAATATATATAGGATTGCATGGACAACTCTGTGCTGAAAAGACAAGCTTTTTGTTTACTCTAATATTCTCTTTCACAAGGCAGAACTTCCAGGAAGTGACAGCTGGGATCACCATAATCACCCCCCAAACATCATTATTTAAAATAACTCTGAGAAGACATGGGTTTGCCAACTGCATCCTCTGCTGGTCCATTTCCTGGCTATTGATTTACCAGAAATTCCTTCCCTCTTGAGTCCCCTGTACAGGACTGACCATGCACAACTAATTCACTGAGCAAGTGAAGGGGAGGACCCCACTGCTGAGCGAGAGCAGCCACCCTTCTGATTCACACCAGCAAAGCTCTGTTACCCATAAATCTGATTTCCCTAGACTTTTCCTGCTGATCAAAGTATCGCCCAGTGATAATGTGGAGCAGAAATGGAGGTTTCTTGGCTGCTGGACGCAGACATGACAGCACTCAAGGTTAACAGATGTTTTTGCTTTATCAGAAAATCATCTCAGCTTCCACCCCCTAAATTTCTCATGCTAGACGAAAATGAGACCAAATCAATGGAGAAGATATTGAGGAGCGGCAGCAGAGCTATGTTTCCTTTAACCTAGTCACAATCAAGAGCCCCAGCCAGCTCTGGCATATCCATCTCCCCTCACTGTTGTGATCGTTTAGGATGGGCAAAAGCCATTTTCCTCTCTGTTTTACTCCACAATGTGTTGAGGGCGGTTTTCAAGGCTGTTATATGCTTCCCCAGCCAGACATAGCAGCTGGGCCTGGGGCCAGAAGTCCAGCTCATTGTCCAGAAATGTGATTCTGATTTGGACTTTGTGAAGGGTGAGGGAGCTGCGCTGAGCTTCCTCGGGGAAGAAAGGAGTTTGGCTGAAGCCTTTGTAACACAACCCAAGTGTAAACCCCAGAGCTGGAGAATGCATAGCGATAGAAGGAGCTTTGGCCAGCCTCATTTATATCACTCCCAGCACTGCTACGACTTGCAGCTGTACCATGACTGTAATGCATGTAAATGCTAATAGATCATCCCTGTGTTCACCGCAGTGAAAAGGCACAGGAACCCTTCGACATATGACCTAGGATAAATGGTTTGCACTGACCTTACAGCTGTTTGCCCCTACTTTGGAAAAGGATGAGAAATAACCAGAGAGCAAGGAAAGGGGCTCTGTGCTGGTATCCTACTTGTGCGGGGCCCTCCCCTGTGGAAACTGTAAGTGTGGAAGAGCAGAGATGCAGGCAAGCTCCCCTCCCGTGAGCACTGGCTCTTTGCAGACTCAGTGGTATCTTAGGTGGATTGGGAACAATGCGACTCAGTAAGCCAGGCTGCCAAGGCTTGGTAACACAGCCATAATTATTTGAGCTGTTGCATTTTGTTTATTTTCTTGACTGTTATATGATTATATAAGTAATTGTTTTTCATTATTTATTCCTTATCCTCTCAATTTCCTCAGGAAAGAAAAGAACAAAAGAAATTTAATAAGCAAAGAAAGGAACCTGAAGTTTTTCCAAGGTCTTCTGTCCTACAGGCTCAGGACTAGAAAGAAGTAAGTTCCTGAGTGTACAATTACAAACTACAACTACTACAAAAGCCTCTAGGATGCTGAGAAAGCAGGGATATGTGCTTCCCAGTCAGACTGGTTTACATTGCATAGAAACAATCTCTGGTGCAGGGATGGAGCCCAAGACCCCTTACCAGGCTGCAAAACCCTAAGCTTTTGCTTTGTTTCTCATCCATTCATACTAGATATTTGCCCCTATACCACCACCTAGCTTCAAGAAAACACATGGTCAGAGCTGAGAAAGCAAATGGTGGTCTCTGAACTTCTGTTTTCATTTTTTGGGTAAGTAATCACTCTATTTTACAAAAGATGACAGCAACACCATTTCCTGGGGAGACTGCTTTCACGGTTACCTGTGCCAAACTGTAAGAGAGGATTTGAGGCTTCCACTCAGAGACATCTTGACAGGGTGTCTGTGTGTCTGCCTAAGCTCAAGAAAGGAGAGCAAATTCAGCCCTAGACAGCAGTATGTCTATTATTTCTAGCAGGACTGGCTACTTGCTTTTCCAGATACACACCTAATTTTTGCCAGTTCGCCAATTCTCCAGTAATTCTTACTATGTGAGTAACTGTGTGCCCCATTTTGGCATTTCTCCTAAGGCCAAGCGAAGGTTCAACCTTGCTGGCCCTGCAAGCAGGCAGAGTGGCATTTTTGAGAATTGACACTCTTTGCTCAGTCACAGAAATTTCTAGGAAATTCACAGCTCCACATCTGCAGATCGAATTTTTTACCAGAGGTATCCTCTCAGGAATCACACACCTCTTTCCACACCAGCAGGATATTTCTCGACCTTGTAGAGTCCTAAAGAAAAAGGATCTTTCTTTTTAATTTGCTGGGATCAGACATGATCTGGTCATAGGTCTAGGCAGGATATCACATTTTATGCTTGAAAAAAAAGATCTTTATGTAGAGCAAATACAAGGTCTAGATTAATTTACCCAGTAAGAATCTAGATCACACTCAAGATTTTTAAGCTTATCCCATTGGATTTTCTAATATCATTTTAAAGTTTTTCAAATAATTGTTCTATAATTTACACTGATCTTTGCTTGACTGCTCCTGACCCGTAGTGCTGCCATGAGACCATCATTCCACAAAGAAGCAGGCACTGCAGTTCCTCTGCAGTAAGGTTCAGAAAAGAGACACAGAGATGGAACAGGTAAGAAACAGAGCAGAAATTAAGGACTCCCACAGGGGTTTTGTTCATCTAACAGCAAAACTAGTTATTAGTAATTAGCCTGCAAAATCAGTTGCCTGCTTATCCCCTACTGTAACTTTTCTAGTGTCTTCTCCATCTCTGGCTACAGATGATTCAGTAGCGCTGGCTCTAAATAATTTTCACTTCCCTCCCCCTGAATAATTTTATCCCAAGAGTACTGAAAAACATAAATTCTCACATGGCAATCAAAGCTCTTAAGTACAGGAATGTACTGCTACGCAAAGGTACCAGGCAGACACATTTACCCAAAGGGAACACAGCACAGGCAGCAATAATATAGGGTGTCGGGATAAAAAATTACTAGAGTTAATGAGATTAAGCTATGTCTTTATACTAGGAAACAAACTCAAACTTACAGTTCTGGTGCTGCACAATGGATAACTGACACCTAATAAGCAGGCTCAGTTTTCACATGAAAACCTGTGAGAGTGAAGGAGAGAAGGTATATTATTACTTATGTAACTACAGTAATACAGATGTTTATTTATCTACAAAATATAAAATACTATCCATTAAAAAAGACCACAAGGGAGAGTACTGCAGACCACAAGGGAGAGTACTGCAAGGAGAGGAAAAAAACCCAGCACATTTGCAGCATCTAAAGCTAAAGAAGCTTGGGTTTCCCAGCAAGGCAATTAGCTTTGCTAAACTGGTAGCAGCAGCCACCAGAAACAGGAGCCCTGCTTGCTGAAGTGAGCAGGATTACACCACTGCAAGGGTGAAAGGGATTTCTTTGCAGACCAACCTACGCCATAAGAACAGGCCTAGTCCTAGGGAGCTAAAAACATGCTAAAACCACTTGAAAAATATTTCTCCTTTCTAACAAGGTTGCCTCTTCATCCAACAAGAGGCAAACGGAATCGCTCCATTCAAGTGCTTTCTTTCATCCTCATTCCTTTCTAATTCATTTTGGCTGTGTGACAACTTCCCTTTCCTACTCCATTGCCTTTTCAGATCTCGCCTCTTCCCCCAACTAGCTGTCGAAGCTCTGCTTTCCCTCTCTGGCTGCTATTTAACATCTTTGTGCAAACCATAGACCACAGGCTCTACCTCACAAGCCTTTTTTTCCTTTTTTTTCTCCCCTTCAATCATACTTACAGATGCTCATCTTACTGAAACACAATGGAAAAAGACCACTCCTTATTTTGGCTCCCGTATTTATGTTACAGGTCTGCTGAAACACAGAAGAAACACACAGGTGTTTGGGTTTGAGCCTTGCACTGTGGGATGCTTTGACACCTCCACCAGAAATGTACTTGCTCAAAACCCCCTTTCGGCCTGCAGTCAGCAGGTCCTGAAGGCGGAGGCAACTGCTCCACATCTGCCGGCAGGTCCCTGTCCCTCTCCTCCTCCCCGCGTCACCACCTGCAGGGTTTTACCCTCCCATCTCCTTCTGCTTCGTGAATGCTGGCAGACACTTACAGAGGTAAAATTACCAAAGAATTTTAAGTACTAATTTGACTCCAGAAGCACATTTACAGTGACTGCTCAGGGCAGATGCTGGATGACTGCCTGGAAGGTACCGAGCCTTGACTCAGGCGGGAATACATGACTCTAAGGGCCAGGCTCCCTTCAGTACAGAGCCCAGAAGTGTGTAAAAATCCAGCGTGCCACAGGCCGTCAAGATAATTTTTACCCATTACTTGGATACTGTGGAAAACTCAGTCTGAAAAAGAGGTTTTTCTTGCCTGTGAAATAATGCACCGAAACATACTTATGAATCAAATCACTTTGTCCTTAATTTATCTCCCAGCTACTTCTCTGGGAGACTATTTAAAGCAAAAACCAGAAATTCTGATTGAGGTTTGGATTTTATTTTCTTCTTCCCAGTACTCTGGTGCTAGCCCAAGTACCATACATTTTTCCCTTCAAAATTTATACATTCAAAGTTAATAATCACTGTTTCACACACTATATTATGATGTTAACCCACTATGACTGAGTTAAGGGAGGTGGACTTGCAGACACAGGAAGAAATTTATCATCTTGTTTTTGTGAAGTGCTTTGAAACTTGTAAACTTTTACAGAAGAAATAATCTTTCCAGTCTCATTACCATGTTCAAGTATCAGCCAAGTTTACAGGTGCCGTTAATGAGATGACAAACCTATTTTCCAGTGAGTAAAGGCAACCTAAAAGGATAGCAGAGCATGTCAACATCACAGCCTTCTTAAATCAGATGCCAGAGCTACGTGTATGATCCCATCTCACCTGAATATGGAGACTTTGATGATTACTCTGCTAAATGGCTGCACAGTTTTCATGTGAATAAACCTAAGATTGCCACTCTAGGTTAGAAATTCTTAGAGAATATCAGAAAAACAAATGAAAAACAAAAATACCTTTGTTTTGGAAAATGTTCCCATTAGATGTCGCCCAGTTAAATGGACTGTTTTGTGAGTGATGTCTACCACACACTAACCCTAAAGATGCTGTCACTTTCAGAATCACTAGTATTTGGAGACATAAATGTCACAAAATATGTATTTAAATGATAAAATATTAAAGTCAGAAGATACAATAAAAAATCTTTTGACCGAAGTCTCAAAACCCTTGAGCCTTCTTATACTCAAAGTCTACTCTTACTGTCTCAGAGGAATCCTTGATGCCTCGCACGAGCGGAGACACAACCCCTCCAGAGGTCCATGCAATCTCCTTTCATCTAAAGGCATTTTGAAGCTCCTTGGCCATTTCCCTAAATTATCAGTGCAGAGTCTCCATCCTCTGATTCATTTATCATTCCTTTTTGAGTCAGTACCATTGGAAGGAACTAGAGCACTTGGTGCATGACAGCTGATGTTATCTCACTGTACCTTGCTGTGCTTTTATTGCTATGTATTCTAAGATTCTGATCAGCAGTACTAGAAGGCAATACATAATGTACTCAAAACATAGCAAGCTAAAAGTGGAACAACTTCTGTATAAAGTAGCATACAGACATTAAAATGTTTTAATAGTGCTGTGGCTCATTTTAAAAGAAAAAAACCACAATTTTTTACAACATGCACTGGATTATAAATTCACGCTTTTCATACAAGGACATTTTGTGATCCTTGACTGAAAGGACAGTTTATGGGGGGGTAATGCTTGCCAAGTTAACTAAAGAGGAGACTGAATTCTCATCAGTTCAAACAGGAAATGAGAGAAGAGTGTTTTGTTTTCCTGTATGCCTTCTCAAGATCAATTCTTTAACTCCAAATTTAGAACTGTTTGGAACTAACCCCAGCTAAAACAATAGCATGAGTTACTATTGTTTAAAAATAAACACAATTACTCTGGAGTATACTATTAAAAGTACTTCTGTGACTACTTTATTCTTTAACTTTTTTTTTTCTTTTCTCTTATATTTTTTAAGAGGGAGAACAATTCTTCCTCAGTCCTCCTGTCACCAAAAGGACAAGAACAATACATATTCTGTTAATTAACAGAGGTCAAACTCTTCTTGACTTTGCCTGGAATGTTTTTCTTTTTCATTATATGGTATTTCAAAAGAGAGGGGTTAAAAAAAAAGAGATGGTGTTATTACTGCATGTATGTAAACCAACTGCTAAGTAAACGAGGAGTATATCACAAGAAAGGCATTACTTGGAAAGGGCATCAGTCTTCCTCTGTTTTAAATTAAACATATTCCAGGCCAATTCCCATGGTACGGTTTTCAGTGGAAGAGGAATGAGATGTACTCTCTGTACTACTAAAAGCCAAAATATTAGAGGGAGTTATTTCGCTAACATCAGGAGTCCTGCATGAGCAACATGGTAGTTACACATTTGGGGTGCTTGAACAAAGCTGGGTGGGTGCAGACAGGTCTATGGCTTTAGACCTAACACACAACTCTGTCACCCACCCCAAGTAACAGACATGAAGATGCTCCAGGCTTTGCTTTGAACGCCTTTCCTTGCCCAAGGTAACGTCTTCTTTTCCAAGAGATCTCACTGTGCTCCATTCCTGTCTGCCTGTGATGAAAGACTTGGCTGGCAAGCTGAACGCGATCATGCTTGGGCTCATGGTTTCTGGAAGGGCTTTTTCGTGGTGACGCATTCTCTTTCCACACTCCAGCTAGCCATACGGGAGCTCCTCAGCATTTATGAATCATCCAGACAACCACGTCTGGTGGAAATGTGAGCACAATGTTACAAGACTTCATTGTTTGCCAGCTCATTGCATCACCATAGAAAGAACTGGGTGGAAATAAGCTTCTGGTGAAACTTCTTTATCTGACAGAGGCGCATTTTGGCCAGCATCCAGCAACATGTTAGCACGCCAGTCTTCTGTGCCTCAGTCAGCAAAGAGATGAGTCCTACACTGATTCCAACCCTCCTCCACAAGCCAGAGAAAGCCCACACTAACTTTCTAGACTTGAGAGAAACTTGGTTCTACACATGAAAGTCAATGAGGTAACATTCTTTCTACCACAAGGTGGTTGACCTACAGAATCAGCTTTCTTCCAAGTGAAAACCCAAAGCTGTCTTTTAAAGACAGCAAATCAGCACCATCTTCAAATAGGAGAACTTGCTTGTCATGAGCAACCAGGGTACAGCAGTTAACATCGACACACAGTCCATCTCATGACTTCAGTATTCCCTTAAGTCCAGACAGGTTACACAGCCCTTCCACAGCAGTTGAGAAGACAAGGAACTGAACAAATTCCTTTGGTCGTTCTTTCAACTCTTCTGAAGTTACAGGTGTGAGAATTATGAATTGATTAGTTTGGTGGCTGTTTGGAAACCTTTAAAATGAAAAAAATCTTAAAAATACTTTTTTTTAGTGAAATAAAAAAATGAGCATTGTATATTTTATTTTCTTAACTTTTGAGGACATTTCCAAAAATGTAATTTGGGATGAGTGCAAAATACTAATTCATTGTTTCGGCTCTAGATGGCCCTGCATCAGCAGGGGGGTTGGACCAGATGACCTCTGGAGGTCCGTTCCAACCTCAGCCATCCTGTGATTCTGTGAAATGGTCAAGTGAAAGTCAAAACTTTTCCTAAGTTTTTCCTTCCCCGCCTCCAAATTAATTTAACTAATTTGAACTTTGAAGTCTTGAGTCCCTTTGGTGCAACATAAGGCACTGAGTATGAGTTCAGATAGAAACTTTCAGAACCAAGGAAACAACATTTCCTCTCCCATTCCTGAGATGCTGCTATTCTTTAGTTTCAAGTACTCTCTCCACCCCTAGAAGCTGCATCTGCCTTAAATCAACTACTTCATGGGTGGTGTTTTTTCAGTTGGTTTTGGTTTTATTTTTATAAAAGTAAGAGAATACAGTATCAAAGGAAACTGGCATTGAAGATTTTTATTTTGCATGCTCCCTTTTCTAGTGTTTTTTTTAATAAAATTAAAACATTGTCCAAACAAAGAAACACTGCCCAAATGTGCTATGTTGATACCAGGAAACAAACGCAATGCAGATATATTTTTGTCCGCTTCTTGCCCTTGCCACATGTAAACATTTGTTACGCAGTGTTACATTTCTATTAGAGCAGTTTGTAGAAAAAAATTTTTTTTCACTTATTCCCTTACCCAGAGACCTTCTTACAGACAATTACATACACTACTACTTACTGACTTCCCTCTATTCACAATGTGCAAAATAAGACAGATTGGGTAGATGGAACAAGTGACACTAACAGAAGAAAGTCTTTGATCCTTAAGCTTTGTATCTTAAGACCTTGTTTTACAAAGTCTTAACATAATCATGTTACTGGAAACCCTTTTAAAGACTCTAATATGATAGGGCTTTTTCTCTCTTGTTTGTCTACTTCTCATTCATAGCCTTTCATGTGACTCACAATAATGCATTGTTTCAATCAATAATTTATTGCTGCTATCTCTCATAACACCTTGAGAAGAATTTTTTTTGATAGAATCAACAGAAGTGAACTCCACTAAACAAGACCCTCAGGGCAACAGGGAAACAAGCTTGAACATGAAGCCAGCACTTCCAAAACAATACAGGAAAATACAGCTACGGGCATCTTTTACGGGAACTAGCTAAAAGAATGCAAATGCAACAACTTTTTGGCAATATATGAAACCATACTGTAACTCAAATCTGATTTTCAAGGTGGCTTTTAGTTTTCCTTCCAATACATATGCTATGGCACTATGCAGAGAAAAAAAAACCCAAACCAAACCAAAACACACATACTTTTGGACAACATATGTTCTAAAAGTCATTGACTGTTTCTATAAGCTTCATGCAGCTTTTCTCTTTTTAGCTGCTTGAAGCTATGCCAATCTAAGATCAACTAAAGAGATTCAGAGAGAGAAAAAGTTATGGACTGAGTTATTTTAAGTAGGATGAAATCTCCAAGGAGTGCACAGAATACAGTACAAGCTCAAAGACATTACAAGGTAAATGTTTCCTCATTTATATTTTTATTGTATTAATTACTATTACTGTTGATGGTTTGAAAACAGGAAAAAACCCCAGAACATACAGGCTCATAACAAAGTTACATAAGGAGGATATGTTTCAGTATAGTTAATGATTTTGGCACTAGCATGATAAGAAAGCATATTTGTTTTTATTTTTTAATTAAAAAATTTTGTCATTTTGTAATGACAAAAATAATCATTCCACTATTTAATCATTGAATCATCTTACTTTATACTTGGAAATTTTAAAAACTTTTTATAGCTCTTGTCTGTCACCACAAGACCAATGGAAGTTTGTTTCCTAGGCTGATAGGTTATCCTTTGTGTAGGCTATTTAACTCCCATGAATCTCATCCTCTGGTAAATTATTATGTAAAAAAGGTATCTGCTCTGCGGAAAACCCAGAAGCTGAAAACTTGTTTGCATGGGCAACCTTCAGTCTTCCTTTGACATCCATGTGTATATTGTTTAATACACATACAGGAACAAAAACAGTGAAAAAGCCCCATATTTTTAAGCTGCAATGCCTTCTTTGCTTAAAAAATGTGACAACACATGTTGAACTTCCACGAAGATACTTAGCAATTTTGAATGGGAAAAAAAAAAAAAGATACAGTTAACACTATTAACTCAGCTTCCTCCTTTTCCATTCAGGTGAACACTGCTTTTGGGGGTAATAAACCAGATTTTACACTTTTATCAAAGACTGATACTTTAAAGCCATACAAAAGGCATTTACAGTATCAGTGAATTAAACCAACCAAGAATTTGTTTTGAGGACGTGACGCCCAACATAGCAGCATAGAATGGTTTGGGTTGGAAGGGGCCTTAAAAATCATGTAGTCCAACTCCCTGCCATGGGCAGGAACACTTTCCACTAGACCAGGTTGCTCAAAGCCTCATCCAGCCTGGCCTTGAACACCTCCAGGGATGGGGCAGCCACTACCCTCACAATAAAAATTTTCTTCCTAATATCTGATCTAAATCCACCCTCTTTCAGCCTAAAACTGATACCCCTCATCCTATCACTACACAGAGTGCCTCCCCATCTCTCCTGTAGGCCCCCTTTAAGCACTGGAAGGCTGCTATGGAGTCTCCCCGAAGCCTTCTCTTCTCCAGGTTGAACAAGCCCAACTCTCTCAGCCCGTCCTCATACAGGAGGTGCTCCAGCCCTCTGACCATCTTCATGGCCCTCCTCTGGACCTAACAGGTCCATGTCTTTCCTGTGCTGAGGACTCCAGACCTGGATGCAGTACTCCAGGTAGGGTCTCACAAGAGTAGAGGGGGAAGAATCACCTCCCTGGACCTGCTAGTCATACTTCTTTTGATGTAGCCCAGGATCCGGTTGGCCTTCTGGGCCATGATGGCATACTGCCAGCTCATGTTCAGTTTTTCATCAATCAACACCCCAAGTCCTTCTTCTCAGGGCTGCTCTCAAGCCATTCTCCTCCCAGCCTGTATTTGTGCTTGGGATTGCCCTGACCCACGTGCAGCTTGGTCGCCCCCAACCTTGCACTTGGCCTTGTTGAACTTCATGAGGATTGCACAGGCCCACCTCTCAAACCTGTCAAGGTCCCACTGGATGGTATCCCTGCCCTCCAGTGTCTCAGCTGCACCACATAGCCTGGTATTGTCAGCACACTTGCTGCGGGTGCACTCACACTGACCACGTCTCTGACAAAGATGTTAAACACCACCAGTCCCTGAGGAACGCCACTTGTCACTGTTCTTCACTTGGACATTGAGCCCCTGACTGCAATTCTTTTGAGTGCGACTATCCAGGTCCAACTGTCAAATGCATGTCTCCCCAGTTTAGAGACAAGGATGTTGTGCAGGACAGAGTCAAATGCTTTGCACAGGTCTTATCAATTTTTTAATAAAAGCACCCTAGTAAAATCTGCCTAAGACAAAACAGATGACAAGCTGTGGAACATTCATCATGACTTGGATTGCAGTTTTGAGAAATGCCCTGTAGATATCTCAGCTTCACTCTTAGACATCAGCTACTGCCGTCGCTACATTTTCTTCTACTATGTAATTCTTGACACGTGGGTGGAAGAGAAGAATGGGTGTCAACTTCCTCTTTTCATTCCTCATTCAATAGCTTCCAGTTTCAATCCCCAGCTGAAGAACTGAAATCAGCCCACCTTCCTGTTACCTGTTTATTCAGACAATATTACTCTACTTTCAAGCTTAAAATATTTTACACCAATAACTTTGATATTTTAAAATATCTTGTTCTTATATTGCAGTTTTTATTTGACTGCCATGCAGTGTATTAAAGTATTAACATTTTAAACAAATTAACATTAGTTTCAAAACTTGTATGTAAATAGTCATCAGCTGTATAAACAAAACTTAAAATAGTTAATTACTGGCAGAATCTACAGTCTCTAAACAGACTTCACAGACATTTTCACAATCCAAAACTCAAAAGCAAGGGTCAGCAAGAAATCCTGACTCAAGACTAACGGTCACTCATGTACTGATGGCCTGCCTGGGGACGGGGGGAAATCTCCCTTTCCTTGATGGCCATAAGCCTCAATGCTTACTTAAGTGACCCACCAAAAAACTTTCCTTCTTGCATCACCAAGATCTTCCTGGGGATTACATGAGTCACAGGAGCTTGATGTAAATATTTTAAAGTGAATTCAAAGGGTGCTGTTTGATTTTTGTGTTACTTTACAGCATATTGCAATAGTCTTGCTCCCTGGTGGCAAATACCTGCAGAGAGAATAGAAGGACTTCAGCTACAATCAGTTATTGGAAATTCCTTTTCATATCAACTAAGCAGAAGTAGTGCTTTTGATCCAAAGTTCAGTTCACAGCAGGGGAACATTTCTCATAGATCAGTTGAGTTAAAGGTCCCACTTATTGCTGCTACATGGATGATGGCAGACAGGAAGGAGGAAGCAAGTGTCACAGCACAAGACTGCAGCACTGCTTTAAGAGAGAGGCCAGTAAGAAAACTGATAAATCTGAATTTGCTCAAACCATTACTGTATTCATCTGGAACAAGCTTTGCTCTCCCTTGATAACACATTTACGTATGTTTTATTAACACAAAGATGAGATAATTTACTTCTGTTTACTTGTGCTCATTTTTTGCAAAATGTGTTATTAGAATGGATAAAAGCTTGATCAAAAACTAAGAACAGAATGCTGAGTAATTTAGCCAGCATGCCTTAAAGGAAACTGTTAAGCAGTAGAAATGAGAGACATGCCACTTGTGAAGATTTTACTGTATTACCACAGTCTAGCAGCCCTGCTTCAGTTAAATGTTTTTACAAGCACCTTGATCAGAAGGTCTTAAATTAACTTTTTTTTTAAAATTCAGATATTAAAATCAGGTCAGAGAAAGTACCAGATACTACACACACAGTTTGGTCCTTCAAGGTGAGAAGACTTAAGTTAGCCTCTGAAGGAAGCTCAAGCAAGGTGCTGTTTTCTTCATGTGATTTACAACAGTAGCAGCATTCAAATCATAACTGCCTCCCCTGCACAGCAGAACACAAAATTAAGAGGATTATGACCATAAAGTACTTTTCTCCTTCTCCAACCAAGGGGTTTCAGTCTCAGGGATTCTCTAAACTACACTAGTTACAGATTAAAGTTGACACAAACTCTGGCTCCTGCAATTATCTCTTTTTATACAATATTGGGAAGAAGAGCAGTTTAAAGCTTAGCAGCCAGCATAAAGCTAGAACAGGCACAATTTTCTCTACGACCTTAAGTGACAGAGCAAGTACATGTACAAGTATGCACTATTCAAGCATAACAAGTTATTTCTTGGACTGAAGTCCAATTCAAGCTTATTTGGTTTCGCAAAATAGTTCTCTCTCTTCCTCTTGCCTTTTTTCTTACCACAATCCAGAATATGGACAATATGCTGGAGACAAGAATGAATAAATAATAATTAAAAAATCTCAAGTTGGTTAGTTGTTTAAAATGAAACAGACTACACTTTTCAAGGTATCTATGATATACTCTGGTAAACTAAGTAAAAACCAGGGCAGTAGAGACAGCACCTGCACAGTGCCTTACAGTTTCACATACTAGAAGTAAGATAGGCATGCATTTTCACGCTTTAGGTTACATAACAGTTTTGGGATTTCCCTCTGAGACCTTCAGTGGCCTGTGTCCTAAACTACAGATACAGTGAGGGATGCTTGGCTCTCAGCTGCCCCAACAACTCCTTCTTATTGGCACTGAAACAAATGCAGATAAAACCATACCATAAGTCAAAGCTGGTGTAATAGCACTACTTACTGCTTTAATTTTCTGTTGTTACAGTTTGGAATATTCCTGCACAAGACTTGAAAAATACTTGGACTCATTGAAAGAAACTCTTACAGTTCAGCTTGGTAAAATTTTAAAATATTCATCATTTCAATGATAAATATGAAGCTTGACATACATTCATGCATGGCATTTTTTCAAGGGTAGCTGGAAAGGTGGAGTGGAAGAGAGAAAGGAAAGTTAGACTCTTCTACTGAGGACAGTAGAAGAGCCTTTTAACTTTCCCTGTAAAAAGCTGCCAAAATTCTGAAGCTGAGGGTTCACGCAGAAAAGAGCTTGATATCTGAACTATATACCAATTCACAAAGTACTGGGCAAGACCCAGAGTTGTAACAATGCCAGTTACTTTCGATCATTTGTTATAATATCATACCTTTACTGGTATACAGCAGGTCACAGAAGGGTGTGTTCTTGTCAAATGTTGTTTTAACGGTGTTTTGCAGTAAAAAGGGCTAATGAACCATGTAAGTGAAACAGATTTGGGAGTAGTGAGCAATATTATGAGAGTATGGTCCAGACAAAGTTATACACCAGCAAAACTTGCCTGCCTTGCATGAGTGAAAAAGCATGTTTAAAATGGCCTTTTTTGGATAAGATCTGCAGTTACACATCCAGCCAAAAGTATATAGTACTTGGGTTTGAACAAATTAAGAAAAACTTTACCCACATGGCAAAAAATTGGGTTAAGAACAAGATGCCAAAACAAATTCTTTACAAACACCCTGGACACTTGCTGCCATTCAAAATTTTGATATGTTTTAGCTGAGAAGTTCTTTTGATTCATGTCACAGACACGACTAAAAGCTTCCCAGAGCTCATTGCAGTGTTCCTTCACTTTCCATCAGCAGTTTCTTGAAGGACATGACATAGTGGTTTACCAGAGAAAGATGTCAATGCACAAAATTTAGAATTGAACCAGGCAGAAAGCAAGCACAAAGTTCTGTGTTAAAAAAACACAACCCTTAACTAGTACAAACTGTATCCCGTTGGTTCTATGCCTACGCAACCACCTCCACAAAACTAAGCTATCTAGTGGTAAGAAAAACTACAATCGACCTGGGAAAGTAACTTAACACTGACAGCTAAACAAAATTTTGTTAACAAAGGACTTTTCCAGTTCTTGATGGAAGATGAAATAAAGATTTAGCTAGGTGAGCCTAGCATCATAAGAATATTTTTGATGGTTAAAGTAACAGATTGAAACAATCATTCCAGACACTGTCCAGGTCATTAAGTTCTGAAAACGCTGAAGCAATTAGGGTCACATAACCAAAGTTTAATGAGTCTGAGTTAACAGTTTTCATTATTGGTGCACTACCTGAAGTGAATTTGAAAAATATACTTTTTAGTGCTTCTTCTATACAAACTGAAATGTGTTCCACCATTTGTGTCTGGATCTGGAAAAACTTAACGCCTGAAAGATGAACAGTTGTTTTTCTACTCCTCTCTCCTTCATCATTTTTTTTGGATTACATACCTCTACCCCTCCCAACATAAATGGAAGCAAACTAGGTTTAAACATTTACAAAGATATAAAGGTTTATTAAATGAAACCAGATTTGACAGATATTACATAAATTAAACAGCAATAAAGTTTTACTAGGGTTTATGTACAGATCACAGTGATTTTCATTGTGCAATGAGGGCTGACTTTATAACTTTGAACAGTACTTATACGTGAGCTACAAGAAGCAACCAGCAACATACAATGTTAGTCCAAGTTAACCTCACAAGTCTAGCAGTTCAAACTGACTAAGCAGTACACAAATGCCTGCTACCACTACCACTTACTACACAACAGAGTATTTATAAAGCAGTCAAGGTTTGCCATAGAAAAGTGCAAAACATGGAAAGTCTGTACACAGTATAGTACAAAAAAGAATCATGCTACAGTCGTTGAAAGCTGAAAAATAATTCTATAGCATAGGAAGCACTGCATCACAACTCTTCTGAATGACAAGCAGATGGGCTGAGGAACAGCCATATCTTAATTGCTTTCAAAACCACAAAATCCCTGTTCATCCATTTAAACATAGCTTAGTACCCACATTTGATCCATTAACAATGACTTTCTACAGTGGAAGATCACATTAGTTAAAGCTCAGTAGCACACATATTCATTGATCAAGCTAATTCACAGGAAAATCTACAGCACATTCTCCATTGAAATTGTGAAGCATTTATATAATTTGGTTACAAGGCAATTAAGTTTCCAAAGCATGTTTACCACTTAAATCCTCAAATTGGGCAATTAAAAATACATATAAAACTCAAAAATAAAGGTTGTTTTTTATGTTTAACATTCTTGTTCACTTAAGCAGAATACCAAAGGTCTATGGGCTCTTGTAAGAGAACAGTCCTTATGCAACAGTCTGTATGCAAAATCATATGTCAACAGAAGCAACCATAACAAAATGAACTTCAGAGGATACCGTATTTGAATAGAAAACAAAAAATTGTTCTAGTCTGCTTAAAAAAACCCCCCACAAATCCAAAGTCCTTAGTGCAGTGTGCATCAGGGAACTTCTGCGTGAGCACCCAGACAGAACTATGTTAGTGGGCCATGAAGTCCGAGCAAAGACTTAAAACAAAACAGACTCACCTGTGCAAATAAATAAAATGAGCACGTAATAACAGCTCATTAAGTTCAAGACTGTAGAGAAAATAACTAACCACTTAAAATAATGTTTCAAAAATGTCTTGTTTTTTTTTTTTTTTAGGTAAGGATTTTAATCAAAGATTTTCAAAGAAGTTTTGTCCTAGAAAGCATGTTGATGAGGTCAGTAGTTAAGTACACGTACACATGGCTCTGGAAACAACGTGGAGCTGGATTAGCATTATTAATAAGACTGTATTAGTTTCTTGAGTCTCTATCACAATAAGTGTCAGTGTATCCACTGCCAGCAATGGATAAGATTCATAAAAAGAAAATCCACTATCTCCTGTTCAAGCATTCAAAACTTCTAACCACCAAAGTGGCACATTAGTCAAACGCAACTTCATTTCCTCAGCTTTGAAGACTTAAGCACAGTACAGTATTTAAATTTGAAAAATTTGAAAAAAAGATATTTAGCACACTTGCTTGTCGCAGTATGTATGTTTTTAAATAAGAAACTGGTTTTGTAGTGCTCAGATTCCATAAAATACTGTGAGCTTACACATTAAAAATGTCCCGAACTGTGCCTGCTCCCTTTAGACAAAGTAAGCTGTGTTTTATATGCCTCAGTTTTTCCAATCGATTTAGAATAACTAACTCCACAGATACAAATACAGTGGACCAGATTCATTTTTTCATGAGAATAAGGTATTTTTACCAGGTCAAAATGATAAATTTTCTATGAATTTTCCTGTATTTCATTATACATTCCTACACAGTGCTTACCGAGTGGCAGCTGGGGCGTCAACTTGTGGCACTTGCATAACATCAAGATGACTTTGTGATATTCCAGAATTACCACTCTGAAGTATGCTAATTTTGCTACACACTGCGCATTTTTGCCAAGAGGTATTCAATCACTTAAACTCGGTTTATGAAGAAATAGATCTCACAAGCTAGAACTTGCAAGTTTTAAACAGCACTTCTGTAAACGTTTAGAACTAAACAAAATAAAACAGAGGTCAGTTTTCCATGAGGAGACTCCAGCTGCAGATCTGTCATAAAATTATAAACATATTAATTTCATTAGCCATTACTAGGATGTCTATTTCATGAGCATTCATGATTTAGTTAGGAAAAATGAATCTTTGGCCTACATTTCTTATATCATTCCAAATCAAAAATGTGGGGAGCCATTTGTGGGAGAAACTGTCTGTACGATCTACTTAAATAGTAGAGCCATCAGTCAGAGCAATGGAACTCGAGTGAGCTGATGTGCTTTCTGAAAAAAAAAATAAATTTTGGTCTAAATATCAGAACTTCAGTAAAAGTTATCTAAAACCACAACATCTGAAAGAATGTAATTACTTACTGAAATCTAAGCACTTCAAAATCAATTCCGCTGTATTAACACAAGTATCACAACATGTAAGCTGAAAAAGCACTAACAGAAGATCCTGACTTGTATACAATATACCTTCATGTTTACGTGTATTCATATACGTAGATACATACATATGCATACACTGATATTTGGTGCTACTTAAAATGAAGCTGTATTGCAAATACTTCCTAAATACAGTACACTCAAGCTGCTAGAAAGATGTTAGTACAGGACGAAAAGAAGAGACTCCTTACATCTAAGGTTTGAACTCTGTACATATGGAATTCCTGGCAGCAGAGACTTTAGGACATTTCCAAAAGCAGGAGCAGAAAAATCAAGCTCTAAAAATTCAAGTCTTCCCTTTGATATTCTGAAGTGCCAAGCATTCAACAACAACTATTTCAATAATGAAAAAAGTCTGTTATGGCTCATGCTCTACATTTGGAGAAGACAGCAAACCTTGAAGGAGAACAACTCCTGTTAAGAGCCAGTTAGAGCCCTTTTATCAATAAGCACTGAACTGCATGTTTACAGAGAGTCTTCATGTGAGGAACCTCATTTCAGACAGTGTATAATCACTCAGTATCCTGGTTTGGAAAGAGACATCACTGTAACAGAACTTCATAAATTAGCCATTAAGATGCATCTTAATCAACAATAAAACATGCCCTTGCCTTTCTGCTTTCAAGTACTATGGTTGCAAGTGTGAGGCATTGGAAATTTTAGGTACAAATCTTTTTTAAAACTTAATTATTTTTATTTTTTACAAAGAATTATAAAATGTATATAAGATGATGAAAAACTCATTTATCCTTTTAAGATTTTTATTCCTAGAGAACTTTTGAAAAACATTATTTGAAAAATAAAAATCATAGACTCTGCAAAGTACAAAAATTTACATCTTTGCACAGTTCCTGTGCTTTAGTTGCATTGTATTCATTATATACATATATACTAATTTGTGCTTTTAATTACACAAGTTTAGTATAAACTTAGAAAATTAAGTCTATGAGTTAACTATGCTAAAAGGATCTGGGAATAGCAGGAAACTTAACTAAAACATAAGTTAAAAAAAATAATCCTAAAATATACCATTTTAGTGAGTCTACTTCAGAGTAGACTATCAATATTACAATTTACTAATCTAATGTCAAATGTTTACAGCAAAAAAATTTTCTTGCTTCTTTCTAACTCTTTAGATATTTACTGTATACTAATATGCGTATCTGAATGCAGTATCTTTCTTCTCCACAAAGAAAGTCTTCATTTATGTATGAACTCCATTTTTCTTCAGACTTGCTCTTAGCACTTCAATTTCCTTCCAGTTTCTAAGACAAAAAATAATGAAAAAGGAACACAAAATACAATGTGGAGCATGTGAATTGAATGATGAGCATCAACCTATCACAGTTATAAAACAGAATCCAGGGTACAGAATTAATCTAACAATCTTATTCCTCTAACTAAAGTCTGAATTCTTAATACAAAAATCTTGCAATCAAGAACAATCCCATTTCCTTATCTCTCAAATTAATCTAGATATTTACCTTTAACACACTATTTCAAAAGTTTTAAGGACAGAAGATCTTAAATAACTGTATGCAAATAACTCTTCATCACTGTAGAAGACCAAAGCCTGTGAGAAAGATTACTGTTGTCATTTCATAAGCCTGCTTTACAATATTTTATTTAAACAGTTTATTTTATACTATCTATTACTGTGATTCATGTTGGTTTTCCAAGTTGTAAGGAAGTATTAATCACTGTTATGAATCAGAAGGCGTAATTTCTGCATACAGCTCTCACTCACAAACCTGCAATGTTTTGAAGAGGACTCCTGATATTTGGACTTACCTTGTCCAGTGTAGATGTCGCATTCAGAAGTTCTTGAAAATTTCTAGATCTTTAGGGGGTACCGGAGGCATCTTGTTCCAGTCATCTTCAGGATAAGCTTCAAAATTGGAAGTATCCCCATCATTGGATACTTTCGGTACAATGGGAGGCTACACAAAACAAGCACAACAAAAATGTTAGTACAGATTCCTCAATGAGCTCCTCTCCATCACATTAAAGCAGAAACTCTGTAAGACTCATTAAACAAAAAGGGTACATACTTACAAAATTTCACCTTTTTCACTAATAATGAATCACATGAAATAAATCTAATCCAAATCTACGCTCTTTCAGCCTAAAACCATTAACCCTCATCCAAAGACTACACTCCCTGCTAAAGAGTGCCTCCCCATCTCTCCTGTAGGTCACCTTGAAGTACTGGAAGGCTGCTATAAGGTTTCCCCAGAGCCTTCTCTTCTCCAGGCTGAACAAGCCCAACTTTCTCAACCTGTCCTTATATGAGAGGTTCTCCAGCCCTTTGATGGTTTTGTGGCCCTCCTCTGGACTCACTCCAACAGGTCCATGCCCTTCCTGTGCTAGGGACTCTAGAGCTGAATGCAGTATTCGAGGTGAGGTCTCACAAGAGAAGAGTAGAGGGGGAGAATCACCTCCGTTGACCTGCTGGTCATACTTCTTTTGATGCAGCCCAGGACACGGTTGGCTTTCTGGGATGCAAACTCATGCTGCTGGCTTACGTTAAGCTTCTCATCAATCAACACCCCCAAATCCTTCTCTTCACGACTTCTCTTAATCCATTCTCCTCCCAGCCTGTATCTGTGCTTGAGGTTGCCTCAACCCATGTGCTGGACCTTGCACTTGGCCTTGTTGAACTTCATCAGGCTTGCATGGGCCCACCTCTCAAGCTCCCACGGAATGGCATCCCTTCCCTCCAGAGTGTCAACTGCACCACACAGGTTGGTGTGACTGGCAAACTTGCTGAGGGTGTACTCAATCCCACTATCTATGTATCCCACAAAGATGTTAAATGACATCAGAGCTGAAGTTTATGACTTATAGAACACATTGTCAATCAGTTTGTGTTCTTTGCATATTTGTGTGACCAGAATTTACAGTAAATGATTTGAAAAATTTGACTTCATTACAATAGATCTACATAAAACATCAACTGGGTGTAACAACTGTTAAAACAAACAAACAAACAAACCCCAGTTTTAAAACAATGTGAATTTTTTTCTTTTTTTAACAAGAAAAGTCACCTACAGCTTTGTATTAGGATATTTTCTGCAAGAACACTTTCATCTCTTATCTGTTTTGCAAGAACCCAATGTAAGATTATCTAGCCAGAAATTTGTTGTAAGAAACTAATGCAAAGAAAAGGAAAATGAAACATTTAATCGGTACTTGATTGACTTCATATGGCAACCTACGTTACTGAAAATCACTGCTGTAAGAAATCATACTAGTTAGAACTTTGAGGAAGGAAAGAAAGGCAGTTTTACTTCCAGATGACTTTAAAAAGCATTTTGCTGTGCTGATAGCTTTTGCAAATGTTTGTCCTCATATAATACTAGAATTCAGTGCTGTTAAAAGGTATGTTAGAATTACATTCATAAATCCTTCTCTCTCACCTTCCCTATTCTCCTACTCCCATATGCTTTGCACATTTTATTAAAGCATTTACCTGAATTGAACTTGGCACAAAGCTTTAAAGGTCAGAGTAGAATACTTCCACAGATACAAGGGCAAGGAGGAGAAAAAAATAAAACACACAACCAACCAATCACTAATCCTCCTGTCCCCCCAAACAAAAAAAACCCACACCTACAACAAGTAATTATTTACAAAACGCTAAACCTGAAAATTAAATGCTGTATTAACTAATCAACTTCAGCAACGCAAGGAGGTTTGGTTGGTTTTTTTTTTTAATACTTTTCATATATAGACCAAAATGCCAAGTGGACATTCACATAGTACATTCTGCAGCGTAAAAGGGCAAAAATGCATGTAATTATCAATATATGCATATACACACGTGCTCATACACATATACGAACACAAAGATGCAACAGGCAACAAAACCTCAACAGATCAGCTTAAATGAACAATGATTTCTTGTTTTAATGTCCTATACAGTATTTTGCAGAATATACCTTTAGCCGCCTTTGAGGTACAGCTTCCCAATCTATAGATCTGAACCATCGATGTCTCTTCACATCATCTGCTCCATTCTTTAAAGAAAAAATCAAAGTAAATATTTAGTAAGGTATATGTATGCCACACCATGTATTTCATAAGCACGGTGGTATCAAGGCAGAGTAATGGTCTAAACTTTTTTTTTCTCAGGTGATAATCATTAAATGATTCTACAGGATAAATTCACAGTGTTATTTCCCTAGCAGGTCATAAGTTCCAGCAATAAGAGCCAAATGTCTTTTTTAATTTTTTTTTTTTATTTAGCAGTATTCTTCTCGCACAAGGGAGATCAAGAACAGGCTTTAAAATACCCACAGAACCATTCACTGCAGTTCTATTCACTTCTGTTTTCTCCAACATTTCAGAGAATGCCTCTTATTCAGATACACTTTCTAATTTTACACTAATAAAAAAAAAATAACTGAGTGTTGATGGTGTCTTAAACAGAAATCACGTCTGGGAAGCACATAGTTCTGTCAAATATTACAGACATTTAGTACCAACAAGAAGAGGTTCTCAGTACTGTTACAAAAGTATATATAATAATTTATTTTCATTTTAGATATACGATTAAGGGTGCATTTGTCTTGTAATGATTATTCTCTCTGGGCTGACTGTTTTGATTATGTACATAAGGAACAAAAATGTCTTTTTTTTTTTTTTTCTTCCCCCCGTCAGGATGAAGTTTGACTCAAGCATAGACTCATTCTCAAGGTATTAAGCACTGGGGAAAACCAGATGGTTCTCTGTCTCAGGCCTGATCCCAGCACAGCACAGCTCTTGAGCTCATATCACATGCAGCTCCATGGAAGGAAGTGTATCACACATTTGTTTTTTTAGATTTATATGGAGTGGGACTATCCACGCTCACATCCAAACAGGCAACAAGGAAAGTAATTTATTACCTAGTTTCCTCAAAAGCAGATCCGATTGAATGTTTCACCACAAAATGCCCAATGGGATTTCAATCTTTTAAAACCAAACATGACTATAGAAAAGCACCAGACTTAAGACTGACCTACTGCCTCCACACCAAATCCCACTTCTAATTAGAACTATTTTTTACTTTGACATTTTGGACAGGACATTTTGTAGGGAAAAACCCCAAAACAAACCAAAACAAACACAGACTTAAAAAAAAAAACAAAACAAAAACGAACGCCAGACAAACACATTTCATAAAACCCATGTTTGAATAAACCAAGGTTTGCTTTTATTTTTGTTTTCCTTCAAAACTGTCAAAAGGTATAAAAGTTTTCACTGGTCAATAACTATTTACATTTTCAGCTAATTAAAGTTTGGTTTCAATCCTTCTGCTGCCCTCTCACCGAAAACACTGCAAAGAATTCTGAAGGATAAGAAAAACATTTCTTTCCTAGCTTTTCTTACCAATCTAAGTTTGTGCCATAAGCGACTCTGAAGAGAAACTCTGACAGTGGGTTCTAGCACCCATGTTCAAGTAACTTGGATGACTCTGCATCTTTTGCCCTTTTCATCTATGTGCAGCCCAAAGAACTAAAAGATTTCACAAGCTAGTCTAGGTATCTGCAACACTGTAACAATAATAATAGGTCAATGAACATAGGATTAACTTACTCTGCCAGAAGGGCAAATTAACCTGCACGGAGTTTTGCGTGGTGTTTTAGCTAGCCTGTTAAAGTACCTGAGTTAGTTCACATGCACCTAACTTCTCACTGCATTACCAACCGTAACTGCTGCACAGCTGCAGAATCAAATAAGCTTGTAATACAGCTATCATCTTCTTGGCATTACAAGTAGTACCACATCAGGTCATCTACAGAATTCACAGCATTGCTTTGTGCTCCTCCTTGACATATCCAGATATAGATGTATTTCTGAGGTACGCTGGAATGCACCCAAGACACGTGAGCATATTTTTGACTAGTAAGCTTATTGTCTTAAGAAGTCTGTTCAGAATAGGACGAATAATACTTCTTTGTGGAAGACTATCTGCCTGTGCTCAATCAGCCCTGCCACCAAACTATGAGGACAATAACCAAACAACATGGTACTACAACCCTTATATTCTTTAAATTAATTTTTAAGCTTCAAATTTGATTAGTGCTCCTTCTGGGATTAAACAACGCCAAAGAAAGAACCAAATCAGCTGGCACCCTGTCCTCCAGGACTTAGCACCACATTTCTGATCTAATGTAAGTCTTCTAATTAATGAATAAACAGGTAGGGAGTATGATTTCCAGAAATACACAGAATACACAGTTAAATTTGCATTTAGGACTGCACAATTGAAGTAATGTATGGGCAAATACAACTCAGTTTAATGCTTATGAAAACATGATTAAATTGTCTCCTCGTTATCTCCTTATGAAAACAAAAGCTATAGAAAAGCTGTTCTACATCTTTCCTGCAGAATTCTTTCAACCTTGTGCTATGTTCTGTGTTACACTTAACATTTTATACTGACCTTCATATTTCCTAATCGTCTTGTCCTGTCAACCACAAGCAGCTTCTTAATAAGGTCTCTGCAGTAAAAAAAAACATGTTCTCTGTTAAATTAAAGTAATTTATATTTGACTGTTATATCAGTGTTTCAGAATATGAGCACACTTCCCCTTGACTAGTTAATACTGTGTATAATTTACCCATTAATTTCCTTCATATTTTAGGACACTTAAGAGTGAATGATAAAAAATAATAACCTGTTCTCAAAGAAAGTTGCAGAATTCTTGCAAGTTCCTTTTAGACTCTTTCAAGAAACAAAGGAGAAAAACTTTCTCTCCTCTTCTGCTCTCCCCAAATAGTACTATATCTTTCTTTGTATTTTTGTATTTTGCTGGGCATTCCAAATCTCAAAATGGATCTCAAATCTATTTGGCAGAATACAACTCTAATATATATTGAAAATACAGATAAAGCCGCACCCTCAACTTTATACATTGACATTTAAAAACTGTGGCAGCTAAATATTCAGAGAAACCATGGAAGAGTTAGTTACCTGCTTAAAACTAGTAACATCTAGCTTTAATTTCATTGAAAATGAAAAGCCTCTGCAGAGACTCCACTGAACAGTTCTCCATAAAGTCAAATCAACATTTTAAAAGAAGAACCTAAGTTTAAAGACATAAAGGACTTCCATTTTAGTAGCACTGTACTTTAAATATTAAGCACCAAAAACTCCAACATAAATCAAAGTATCACATTTTAAGTGAGTATCACATTTTATCGAGTCAGTTTGATTACTTATGAGTTGAGAGAAAAATCTGTCTTCACACTTCTATAGACAGTTACGTTTACCTCAAAGATTATTTTGCTATTTATTTTTAGAATAATAGCATTATGGTCTCATTGTATAAAGTACCAATGACAGGATATAACAAAAGTTTAGCCATCCTTCTTCTTTCTACAGCCTCAAGTAGACCAGAGAGATGCAATACTGCATAAAACGCTGGGTATCTACAGAGTATGGCTAATTCAAATTTTTAAATTTGCATGAGGTTTAAAAAAAACCCAACAGCTTTATATACAGAAACGAATGCAACCGTATTAATGACACACTTGCCTCTCTCCATCCTGAACTGTAACACCTGCTATCCGAAAACAAAAACACTATTCTGTCACCTATCCTTCAAATCACAAAGAATATGTGAACTGAGAATGAATATGCTAGACTGTTTGAAAAGCTATTGTATTTGGCAGGTATATAGCTCTAAAATTCATTTGGAAAAACATTATTTTGCCAGGTAGGAGAAGCATAAAAAAGTCAAGGTAGAAAGCATTTTTTTAAACTCTCATGATCCTTTCAACGTTTGGATTAGATTAAATCATGTGATTGACTCCTTTTACAGTCACCTTTGCAGAAATACCTCCTTCTAGTTCTTCGCAGAGAAGACTAGTCCTTATGAAGAAGCCTACAAGAACAGCTATAACCAGACTTTAAAACAGAAGTGGGACTGAAAAAAACTCCAGAAACCCAGAAGTATACTACCAAGCTATATGGCCAGAGATAAATAGGAATTTCCTATTCCTACATAACCAGAAAACATTAAGTGGATCACTCTGGGCTTCCTTCAAAAATTCTTCTTAGAAAATAACAGTTAAAGAATGAGCTTGCTGAGCAATACTGTGTTGTCACTAAAGATGAAGACATCTGCTGTATTCAGTAGAACTAACATCCATTAAATTGAAACACATAAATAGTTCAGTGCTTCTTTGGTACATAGTTTCTAAAGAATAATATAGAATTTAGAAACAACCATGTTAAAGTCAATCCAATAAATATGTTGCTGTATGTACTTGGGAAAGGAAATTCTACATCAAGGTCTTTCCAAACCAATTACCATTAAACTGCTGTAGCACTGATGTTTCGTTTGCTATTTTCCAAAACACTCTTTGCAAAGAAAAGTTTAGAAAATTTAAAAAATATGAAAAATAACTTATAAACACATTAGTGGCCAAAGAAATAGGTGGAACATAATTCATACTTGTGTTTTATCAGAAATGAAGTAACACAAAACTCTGTGGACAGTCTTATTTTGGAATTTCTACTTGATTAATTTATTATCATCATCATGGCAGAAGCTGCTCTTTAGGAGAGAACTGATGGTCAAATATGTCAAGGACGGCACATATACAGGACAAAGGACTTGGGAAAACATCTGATTAAATTGCAAGGCGATTAACAAAAAACGGACACAGTAGAGAGAGCAATGTGAAGAGATGCTAGCTCAGGTCAGAAGGAACAGCTCTTATACAAGACACATAGCAGGTATACAGCACAGTTAAGAGACAGTGAACACCATGCAGCAGGAGGGAAAGCAAAAGTAGTAAAGATTCAAAAAGTAAAAATGTAGAAGGGTGACAGGGTGTATGTAGGCAGGTAGACAAACGTCAACCAGAAATTTTATATGGTACATCTAGGTAGAAAAGTTTTCTCAGAGTTCAAAAAGGAAAATAGTTTTGCTTCCTAGGAGCAGAGAGGTAAAGTTCAATTGTTATAAACATTGCATAGCACTAATACTGCAGACATAGCCTGGATGTGACAGGACCCTAGATAGTCCTCATCCTTGCTGAGATGCCAACTGATACAAAGAAGATCTAGAAATCAAATGGGATATAAGTAAGGCAAGAAGAGGACTGTTTTCTTAGGACAAAATAATCTTGGCACTTGCTTTAGGCTAACAGTGCAGAGATGTCAAAGACTATGTAGTTCTGCATATTGTGGTTTAGGAAAAGGAAGAGGGGTTGATGGAACAAGAGACACAATATGCTAGCAATTCACTGCAGAAAGCAAGTGAAGCTATGTAAATTAATTAGCTCACCCAAAACCAAGGTGTGAAAGTCCAAGCTAGAATCCCATGAGACCCCTTAAAGGCAGAAGTATAACGGGAATGAGCTGCCAAGCACACACTGAAAGAACATCTGGATAAGAAAAGCTGGGAAAGAGGTGTATCAACAGCTATGTTGATCAATGTATCCTACAATTCATTGGAGTCATGTCTAGACTGAAGACCAAAACCTGCATATGCATGCTTATTACTACAACTAGGAAACTTCACAGCATAAGGTACCTTCTGGATAGTAGAAACCAGCGTTGGTCTGTGAATGTCGAGCACAAACAAAAGCTAACAGCATCCCTACTTTTAAATAATTTCACCATGTTAGAAAGGCTGCCAGTGATCATAACCTAATTTGAGCTGTTGATCTTCTGGTCACACTCTTATACTTCAGTACACACAATAGCATGTGAGACAGTTTTCTTCCCAAGACAGACTGGGTTAGGAAGATCACACAATGAGACTACACTAAATTGGAAACAGCATAGAGATAGTAAGGGCAAACTCTGCTAAGAGCAGACACAAATATGAGACACTAATCAGCCTAAGGTGATGTAGACATGGTTGATTCAGTGCACCTGATGATTCAATGGAGGCTTAAAAAATCCTCCTCACATCATTACTTTTGCAAGAAAATTCATAAAAAGTTCAGAAAAATTGGACAGATTTCATTGCATTTGCCATACAATATTTTATCTATTCACCTAGTTGTGACAGTAAGCAAGTGCCATCTCTAAGGCCTCTTCTTCAGAACACCTTGACTGATTAACCTGGGAATGTATGAATATCTCGTCCTCACCAGCTCAATCATCTTTGCTTCTGAGGAGAAACACCAGGTTTAAAATTGCACTTCCTCCATTCTAATGTTTACTAACAATTATTTCAATTATGGAATTTTTAAATCCGAAAGAAAGTATTTCATCTGCAATTTACCTGTAATGACTGGAAAATACTGTGAATAAAATCCACATATGCATACATAAGACTGCATATTGAACTGGGACCCTGCTGTCAGAAGTGGAAGTTGTTTTTACACTGGAACTCTGAAGCATCAGAGTTATTTCAAGCAGTTACATTGAGAGTGGTTTAAATGGTATGCATGCATACAAAGGATCAGTGCAGTGTTCATTTCCTGCTCTCCTAATTTTTACTTATATTAAATTATCTCCAAATATTTCTCTTCTTTTCTTTCTTCCAGGTACCAATCTGGCACCATGAAGTTTTGTACAAGGTGGAAAAGCGTTTAATATTCCAAAATATGAAGTACAGTAAGAGAGGCAGATATTATCTTACAAGCGGATCTCCAGGCTGAAGTCTACCAAACACATAACTTTACTTGGACTGAAAGAATAAACATCATCTAAAATATTTTCCATCATGGTGTTCTAGAAAAATCAGAATCTGTTATCTGGTCTTCTGTGAAGATCCTTCAGAACAGCGCTCCAGACGTGTTTATAATACAAAAGACAGTGTTGGGAGTCATGGACTTACTTTACATATAAATCCAAATGCCTCGGGAAATCTATTTTGCCAGCAAGAATCTTCTGATATATACCAAATGGATTGTCATCAAAAAATGGAGGAAACCTATTTTAATACAGCAAATTTTTAGAGGTTAGAAAAAGTACTTCTAAAAATCTTATAAACAGTTATTATGTTATAGTAATTCCTCTCAGAAATCATTGATTATATTGTTCTTTTTGGTAGGGCATCATCAACCAAATACCACCTTGAAGAATAACTTACATTAAGGCTGCTATTGCAAAACAGAACATATTTGTACGCAACACACTGAATACAGAATTAAAATTGAAGTATCACAAGACAGATTTTGTTACATTAATACAGTAAATATATCAGCTATGAAACCAATCTTCAGTGTTAAAGTAAAAAATGCTTTCCTCTATCTGTAAAACCCAAGGGTATGCTTTCCAAAACAGCATTACCATTTTCGATCTTGTCCTGTAACCACAGGCATATCCTTATTCACTAGTTTCTATTTAAAGTGTCAAAGGACCCTTGTATTAATAGATTGTCCAGTTCAGCTATTTACCTTTTGAATTCCAGTATGTTTTGTTAGAGAAAGCTTGAAAAAGACAGAACATTAAATTCTCTCAAAGTGTAGTTGTCTTTTCGTGTTGGACAGATAAAGTACTTAGTTCATAATCTTCCCAAGATGATCAGTAAATCAAGATGCAATTAAAATGCTACACTTACTATTTTCTATAAAGTTCTTCATTGAGTTATGAGGAAACCTGTTAGGGGAATGGAATAACTAACTGCTCCTTCACTAATCTCAGTCCCACCTTGACTTCTTTAACATGACCAACACATGCCTCTTACTATGCTGCTGTCTCAAAACCCCTACAGACTAGAAAAAAAGGGATTTTGAATATCAGCCATATAAGTAACAACAACTATTGCAGTCCAATGTTTAAAATATTTTAATCTTTCCCTAATGTTTAGAATTACTTTCTAAGAGAACTTAGCAGTACACACACAAATACAGCATTGGTGGCTTTGGAAATCATTGGTAGCACAAACAAGGGTGAAAGTGAAAACAATGTTCTTCAATACACGTTCATTCTTTAATTTTATGCTACTCAAACTAGCTTATACCTCAACAAGTGCTACACACTATTTCCATTATGTGTTTTCAGAAGTACTGATTTCGTCGTTATTCAGCTGATGTTCAAACAGATTAGCACATTTCCCTTGTAATACTGTAAAATGCAGCCACAGACAAAATCAAATTCCACCAGAATAGTTAAGTTGTCACATGTATAAGGTAAAAAAGGTAATACTTCAAAGCACAGAACAGCATGACAAAACTGTCTAGTTAAGGAAAGACTGAAGAACATTTGTTGGTGCTGTTCAGAAAGCCAGAGTAGCTTCATTTTGAAAAACTGAGTAGTCTCAGCTAGAAAGAAATTGGAAAATATAAGAATTTAATGAAAAAATATTTGTGTTTTTATAAATTCCTGCTTTTGACACTAAAGAATAAGGAAAATGCAATTGATATTTAACATGCATAAAATTTTCCCACACCGGAGACACTATTTAAGGTTTCTTTTTTAGTCACGCAACATTATGTCCTTAACATTCTCCAAAGCAAGTTGACAAACAGTACACTCAATTACCAATTTTGTATTTGTTATTGCATATTAGCATCTATAAACACATAAAGCAATTAGAATGAGACTTTGTGACTATGTACACTACAAAGATGCCAGCTGCAGTAGGCAGACTGACAGGAAAGGCAAGGTTTTTTTCCTCCATCTCCAAACATTCTGCACACTACTGAGGTGCAAAATCAAGAATAAGTATGGGTAAGTTTTTATGTATTTACATACGTTTAAATTGGTCTTTGCTTTCCCACTTTGAAAATCTGGAATTACCATGTCTAGAATTCTTGAGATAAATTTAAATCACACTTGGCTACATAATAATTGAATAGCAATACTGCTTAAAGTGCATTTAACTGTACGCAAAATGAGAATAGCTTAGAAAGATTATATAGTTTTCTTACGTACAAACCAAATTACTTGACTCTGATACTATTTGTGTTAATCTTCTGTACAGCACAGATTTTAGACAAAACAACGCAAGTATTGTGCTAGAAACTACTTAATAAATCAACAAACCCTGCCTTGGGTTTCAGACTGTCTTCACACCATAACAAACAGCTGCCTTTTTTCCACCAACTGAAAAGAAGCTAAAAAAACCCAAAAACTTTCTATATGGGACAACAGCTGCAAACCATTCCTTTTGCTAACTGATGCATAACAATGGCAGTGACACTGGGCTCAAAGATAACAGACAGTTTTAGCAATGAAGAAGAGATATAGAACCACAAGGGAAAACACACGGGACAGAGTATGAAACCATAGACAGGAACTATTACCTACTAAAATGATAGACCAGCACATCACATACGACCACCAAAGCAAAAATGAAGAACACAAAGACCCCATTAAATGAGACAATCCAGTTAGCTATACATCTGATGACAGTATAATCACAACCTAACATATCTAATGTTAGCTAGCAAGTATATTTTCCTCTATGGCAGATTGTAACAGAAGACGTTTACTCAAAATAAATAGATCTTTCAACTCTTTCTATTGACTGCTTGGTTAGCTTGTTCAGATTAACTCTATGAACTTGATATTACTAATCTTCTGTAAATTCTGTAAAGATTTCTTCTCATCCCTATTTCTCCCTGTCATTTTCTCTTCCTATATTTTACTATCTTAAGCCTACATGGGACCTTGCCTTAAGTCTAGTATGTGCAGAACTAGAATTCTGTGGACCTCTAGAGATTAAGCTAGAGAAATAAGACATTGTAGAACAGGAAAATGTGGGTGGTTTGTTTGTTTTTAGAGATCACTTCCTTACACACACACCTACCAATTCTTTTCAATTGCTTTTGGGGTTCAGAGAGAGTAACTTCAGCAAATAACTACCAAATGTCTTAAGTAATTTGCTCGCAGACAATAATCTTTTCTTGAAGTCAGCTTTTGTTCACCTTCAAATAATAAAATAATAAATCTTCTTTGACTTTCAAGGGATAAAGCTACCTAGGACTGTTTTTGCATTAAAAGCCTTTGTAGTAAATTTCAAGCTGCATCTTGAGTTGGTGAGGCAAAACATTTTAAAACACCACTGCTAATAACAGCATAAAGCTGGTAAAATGCTAAAAGCATATGCCCTGTGTGACAACCTGCCCTCTTAAAGAAAACACACACAAGCCACAGTCCCTGCCACCTTAACCCCCAAAACCCCAGAATCTTAAAAATCCTAGGCAAGCATTATCAATCTGTCTGCCCTGCCCCCTTCCCCCCAAAAAAACCAAACCAAAACCAAACCAAAAAAACCAATCCAAACACAAAAATCAAAGTAACAAACTTGGGTGGAGTCCCTATGGCAGCTCTCGATGGGGACTCCACCCGAACACCAAAAAATAAAAAGAAGCATCCTATTGTTATGAAGAGCATGTTTAAACAAATACTGCAGTAAAAGCCAGTACAAAATCACTTGCAGCAGACAGCTGCTCTGTCCATCAGCCTATATAAGATCTCAGTTGCCTTTTAGAAATGTATAATTTATCTCTATTGCTTATGAGTGTCTATAGCCAAAGTGCTTATTTTAAGCTTGGGGGAATTCAGATCTCACTTGAGCCAGACAGCATCAGGACACAGAAGACCCTACACAGAAATGATTACAGCTGCTCCCTTTTTTTATGAAGAACATATACTGGTCATATTTCAGTAGAATATATAGCAGTCATACTTCAGCACTTTGCAGTCCTGAGGTCTCACTGACTCCAGCGGTGAGATCTTGCTTGACTATCACCTGTAGTCAGCATGTGAACTTTGGAAACCATGTTTCTATTACAGCTCTAGTAGAGAGAATCCTATCAACATCTCTGTAAGGCACAGAAAGGAAAAATGCCCAGTATCCACTTACACCGAGACCACACAGACCAAAGAGCAGTGGCAGGAAGGTAAATCACTCAGACTGCAGCTGGGAGACTGCAGCACCTGCACTCCTGTTACAACACCAGACAGTTTTATCTACAGTCTTCATGCTGTCTAGGACTAAGATTAGTGGCAACAAGGCTGCTGGGAATTTCTTGCTCCTTTCATCCCTCCAAGAAGGATTCCCTTGACCAACTTGTGCCGCTCATCCTTACAGAGAGAAGCAGAAGAAAGGTGAAGCCTGGCCGCTGCACAGATCAGCCTACATAAATAACAACTTTTTATTAGACCAGTCAGACAAGCCTGCCTGGGACAGTGGGGAACTATTAGTACATTTTAATGCTTTTTCTGTCCAGAAATTACCTTAAGATTAAAAGTGAATGCATATGCAAGTCTTCAGGACATTAAGAAAGCAAGCAGTGGGCAGCAATGCTGTCCTGGGATAAAGTTTTGATGCTACCAGGTGGACTTCTTCACAGCAAACACATGCAATGGACTAGAGCTCTGAAGTGATCATCCATCAGAGGAACTCCCTGCTCAGGCAATCTGGCGAACTTGTCAAAACGTCAGAAGAGTCCCCAAAGTTACCCTAAACTACCAGTAGTGTATAGACAAAAGGCAAAATAAATCTATGCAAGGATGGTTTTGTTCTGACCCTTCTATGAGGCAGCAGATCCAGAACAAAAGGCCATAGGGGCAACCTGATCTACACCCAGGGAACGAGAAGGCGCAGAGGAGCACAGTGGGCCTGGTACCGAAAAGTTCTAACAAATACGAAACCAAAACTTATGAAATATACCATGTTTCTTCCAAAGCTATGAAAGCCTTGTTTTCACCTGCATTTGCTCTGCTGCACCAATCATGGCAAAACTGATGTCTTTTTTTTTTTTTAAAAAACCTTCAAAACACATAGCCAAGACAACAAACAAGGAAAAACTTGTGAATGTCTTGTTCAGGACACAAGCAGAATTTTTAATTCTCCCTAAATCAGTTACTTCTTCTACTGAAAATAGTATTTCTTTATGAAATCAGAACAAACTAAGACAATTACTTTTATCTACCTAATACTTAAAGTCAGAAACAATTAACTATATTAATGCCAGAAAGGCTCTCTTCAGTTTGAATCTGTATTTTTGGGAAACATCACTTATCAAGCAAATGCCAAAACACCAAAAGCAGCATTTAAGTAAACTGATTTCCAAATAGACCCTTTACGCTTTTTCCTGTTCTTTTTTCTTTGGTTTAAAGACAACCAGTGCTCAGTAGTAATATAAGCTGTACTAATGAAAGTCTTCCTACTTGCCACCATGCATTTTTACAGACTAAAGCTCTTGCTGCATTTTTTCACTGTACCAGAAATTAATTACAAAGTTTCAAAGAAAATTGGTAGTCTTTAAATGTACACGATTTTATGTATAAGAAACTAAACTTCAACAAAACATGAATTTCCAAAACCAATAAGGAAAAGAGCAGCTGTTAAAAACAAAACAAAACAAAAACCACAAACCAAAACACACTAAAACGAACAAACTTCAAAAATTAACAAATCTTCATAACAACAGTGATATATGCTTTTTTGCTTCCCAATTGCTTTCTTCAGAAGTAGAAATTAATCTGGTACATTAATAATAAATTTAGCCCAAATACGCTATTCCAAATATTGTAAATAGAACTAGTAAAGAATCCCGTAATACTATATTACATAATATTGCTGTGATGCAGTAGTTATCACTTACCCTGACAACATCTCAAATATAAGAATTCCTAGGGCCCACCAATCCACAGCTCTTCCATGGCCTTTGCTTTGTATAACTTCTGGAGCAAGGTACTCAGGAGTGCCACAGAGTGTCCACGTCCTGAGAGGAAAAGAAGAAAAAAACCCACAAAACATACAACAAAAGTAGACTGAAGTGAAACTGAAATAACAGTGATGGAAAAAACAAAACACACAAATAGGAAGTGCCCAACATATACTTATGTGTTTATTGTATATTGGAACAAGAGAAAAAAGAAAGAACTACAAGATCTACAAGACTGCTTTGATGATGCTCTTCAGTTCTGCTGTAATAGAGATACATGGGAATTAAGAAACTTCTTGGCTGCAGGAAATATCTGCACACTGACTTTCACAACTGCTGGTATGGTACTCTATCCATAAGGCTATACGTTGCTTTGAAACTATTAACAGTGGTTTTCGCCCTGTAAGCTGCAGACCCTGGGAGTTCATGGACTACTTCTAACAGGCCCAGCAAAAGGCAAACTTATTGGCCTTTTCCAGAAGAAGGAAAAATTTTTGTTTAGAAAAAACAAAGGGAAGAGGAGAAGATAAAAAAAGTAATAGTGTAAAATGAGTAAATAGCTGCAGACATAAGTAAGATTCCTTTTACAATCTAAGTAATGTTTTTCAAATAGTATTGAAATGTAACCCGTCATCACTTCCACAATATCCATTGAAAGGAAAATATCTTGTATTTTTAATTATTTAAAATACTTACAAGACGTAGCTAAGCAAGTGTGATATATGTAAGTAATACTATTTTTGATATATTTTAATGTCATTTTTAGTCATAGGTTTCTTAAAGTAAGCTCAGGATATAAAAGTGTTATATAGCTAGATAACTGAAATGTGTACTTCAAATTAATGAGATAAATTAAAGCTAAGCAGTTCGTGTTTACAAAGACCAATTTACAATTTCAGGAAATAATATCCTGAAAAAGTTTCTTTCAGAAATTGCAAGTCTTCTTTGTAAAAATATCCATGTAAAATTTGCCAGACCTCACTATCTTGACTTAAGTTTAAACATGTGCTGGAGGAAAAAAAAATAAATCTGTTTTCATTTTTAATAAATTACACTTTCCTAATAACATGTCATGAGATGAAACTTTGAAAAATTACTTACCAAGTCAAGAGAGGATGAAATAACAGCACAGAATAAGAAATAAAAAAAAAGAGTATTGCATTTTAAGAAGAGTTCTAGTAAGATATGACAAAGAATATAGTCACAAAATGAACGGTCACTGCACACAATTTCTAACTTGAAGCAAAACAAACTCTAATTCTTTTATTCCTGAGTGAAGGAAGAAACTTCTCCAATCAAAACTGTAACATGGTCCTGAACAAATGCACTAAGATGAACAGCAGTCACCTTCAGAAGTAATAAGTACTTCTTTCAACTTCTAGTTTTTCTGACCACTGTTCTGCTAAACTTAACAAAACTTATTTTCCTAACCATAAATGGACATTCAAGATGCATCTTATGGAATCTCAGACTATCAGCATTTTTTTTTTTTAGAGATTAAGTAAAACATTTTTCTGAAATTGCAGAATTATTTTAGACAGAGCTTTTGGGGTTTTTTGTTTTGTTTTGTCTTTTAAGCCTTACCCTTGATTCATAAAAATACTTAAGATCAAGGAAGAGGAGCTGTACAGTTAGTCAAGACTTGAAATGAAGACTTCTGATGCACAGAGCTGAATTTCTTTAAGCTTGATTTTAAGACGGCAAAAGCTAAATTACTCCAGTTAAACTGTCAGAATGCACTAGACACTCTATGCACTCAAGTGTTCCGTGGTTCTTGAAACTACATTCATTAACATAAATACTACTTTAATTTTTATCATAAAAGAGTGGCATAATTTTTATCGCTAGAAATTATAAACTCATTTTCCAAATCAAGCACACTGAAGAAAATTCTTTCTTACAACACTGCTTTAAACACTACTGCCATCTAGCAGTTGCCTAGATCAGAAGAATCAAGAAATCAAGCAAAGCTTGTAATCAAGAAAAACAGCAAAGCTTTGTTGTCTTTTAAAATCAAACAGTCCCTCCTCCCCAAAACTGAAAAAAGCTGTATTACAATTCATCCTATGGCTTTTTGATTTATATTGATTTAGCCAGCTCAGCTCTGTAAATAAAGCAGCTGTCAGTTTTACTGTATTTGGGAAGAAGGGCTATATACATAAAGCACCCAGAGAAGGCACATCCGTTCCAATGGACAAGCTAGCTGCTTCGTGGGACAAAACACCACAACGGTCATCTTTTCCTCCCCAAAAATTGCCAACACTCTGAATGCATAAATTCAGCACAGATGCAGACTTCAGTGGTTTTCATCCCTTATCAAGGTCATTTATACACAAAAAAAGTCAGTCTCACATTTGACCATGACTTCCAGGATGACATAATTTGCTGGTGACAATATAACCCAAATGACCCTTGATTACCACACAGGTTAATAACAAGATCTTTTTTATTCAAGCAAAACAAAAACCACAAATTAAGGAAAGGCCAACATAACTTGAAGTCTCCTAGCTGCACTAGGAAATAAAATCTATTACCACCAGCAGCTCATACACTTCTCCTAATTTCAATCAAGATATTTATTAACTACACAAAAACTTGGAGGAAACTAATTCTCTGTCAAGCTGTGTACCTGTGCCATAAGATCATGACTTGTGTTTCCACTTTTGTTGATCATGAAACTATTTATTTTTTTCAGAAAATGCATCAAGTAAATTCTATGAAAAGATCAAATAGTCCTAAGTATTTTTTTATCATTTCTATTTCATGACTGTTGCATATTCAACCAAAAACCCAGATCATCCTTTTGAAGATGAACTATAAAGCTGAAAAATAAGAATAGACTGTTTCCTTCAAACTGCTACAAAGAGTCCACTGTTCCGGGTTTTCAAGATAAAAGCTGAATTACACGTAAGCAATAGTTGGTAAGGTTTAACATGTAATTTTAAAACATGAAAATAAAGAATCTACTCTGGTCACAAAGATAAGCCGTAAAATAGTATTTGTGGGACTTGTTAACAGCATTATTTGAGGAAGTTAAGTATCGATGGTTAATGTATTTTAGCGTTCTACACTCTTCAGCATCCACCTCTGTAGTCCCTAACAGGCTTCTCACATATGAGCCAGAGATTCACACCAACACCTTTTTTCGCATTCTCTTCTGAAAGTTTCTCCACAGCTATATTTAATGGAGATTGCTTTGTTTCCAGCCCACAAAAGTTTGTTCTGCAAGACATACTTGCTTCTACAGTGACAAACAATACACTTTGCAAACAAGACTTGCTGCATCTCGTTTCGCTTTTTCTCTTCAATCCACTCTGCAGATCAGTCATGAGGCACATCCAGCTCAAGCAACAGTGCAAAAGTATCCCCCATATCTTTAAAGTTAACTACTTCTCAAGTTTCTAGGAAACCTTTCATGGTTTGTTTTTTTTTTTGAGGAATGTAAAGTGAACAAAATAAAATTAACAGCAAATAACATTCCTCAAGAAAAAAAATCCTAACTTTAACCTGAAACTTTCATAACATTCTGAGTGAAATCTGTGCATAAAAAATATAAACTTCTATGAAGTTTAGTTTTCTGCTTCTCTGAAATAACACGAGAATTAACAAACCAACCTACCAAACCAAAAAAATAAGTGAAAAAGATCAGAAACATGTTTAATGGATACACAGTATTTAAAAAGTCGCATATGCTTTCCAGAAAAAGAAAGATCAAAAAATGTAGTGGCAATAAAGTTCAAAGCAAGTATTTTCTTCATCCTTCAGGTAACAGTCATTTATAAACACCCCCTCCCCATCTTTTTTCTTGATGTTGCCCCTTTTTTTTTTTAAAGTAATGGCACATTAATTTTATGTGACTGTACTTAGAAGAAACTGAAAAAGTTGTCTTCAGTTAAGCAACACCAAGGTGGAAAAGAGAAGAAATAAACAGCAGTTGAGGCAAAGACACACCGTTTTGGAGAAAAATTTAGAATTTTTAAAATAAAGTTCACTATGACCAAAAAGGGAGGAACAAGGACAAACAGAAGGATATATCAACAAGGAACACAAGGGGACAAGAAAACCTCCCTCTATCCTCTTTCTCTAGAAAAAAAAAATACAGACTAGCCCATCAGAAAAAATGTACTAATAAGTCGGTAAATGTACAGGCTACTTCTCACAGTGGGAAAACAAGCTCTAAGCCAGCCACTCTCTCTACAGAGCAGCTTAGTTGTAGATAGACATGGTGAACACTTCATCCTTTCGCACATGGTAATGGAAAGAAAGGAAAACATTTGCAGAAAAATCTCAATTAAGCAACTACAGAATCATTCGTGGGAAGTACTATGTATCAAGAATATGTAATTGTATTGAAGGTCTCCTGCAGACCACGTTTTATTTTACATATCATGTCTTCTCTTCTCTAGGAATACATTTGTTGGCCATAAGTAGCAGGTTTTCTCACAGCCGTTTGAAAAACATATATACTTTGTGTTTTATTTTCACAATTCGTATACACTGTATATACACATATATATGCACACTCACATATATACACAAAATGTTCATGTGTACAGATGTTTGCCATGCATAAAAATTACAAAACATCTCTTACACTTTTGATCTAATAGTCTATGAAACAAACTAACCTACTGGAGTGCATTAGTGGATAAATTGCTGACAACTGTGTATTTTTTACAGTGACAAAAACACCTTTGTAAAAATGACTACAGCTAGTGGGAAAAATACTACCTAGATTGAAAACAAACAAACAAACAAACCCAAACAAACTCGACACAAAAAGACAAACCAGACCTTCATAGGGTAACTACCTGTTCTCTAACTGATAAAGTCCTTGCTCCTTCCATTTTTTTGTTCAGACTTTGTAATACCTATTGTACATTTATAGGTAAATCAGCTACGAATATAAAACTACTATAATGTTCTGTGATTCAGTTCAGAACAAACTGATCAACTTCACGGCCCCCTCAGCAATATAGGATGCAAAAAAATAATTAAAAACCAGTAGTGGTAACTTCTTTTGATGTCCTAAAATGTATTTGAACAAATGTACTCTTAAAGATTCATCTTCCAGATTGAAAAATATACCCTGATGTGAACTATCACCTTATTTAATGAAAGGTTACTTCTGCATTGCCTTAAAACCCACAGAAATACAAATTAAGAATAACCACTAAGTGGCAGTATCTACATGTAAAAAGAAAGTTGTAAGAATTTATATGAAAATGTCTCATAAACAGATCATTCTGCTTTCTTACATGGAAGAAGTAGCCTTACCTCTTCCTGCAAAAAAGCTATTTTAATTTCAATAAAAAATAAAAAGCGCCAACATTTGTAGACCTATCTGCTTGCCCAGTGGAAACAGAATTCAATCAAACACGTTGATATAAACACGATATGGTTTTAAAACAGACTTTTAGACCTTAAGGGTGAATAGAACAAGCATACTTCTTAGTTGTCTACCATTCTTCTGTGCTGAGGGAACCCAGCACTGAGCATGTAACCCATAGGGAAGCAACCTTTATGACTTCCATAACATGATTTAATTTGTCTCATCTGAGTTTTACTTCATAAGGGATCCATTAAGAGTAGCTTCCTCAGATCCACCTTCATTTCAAATTGATCTTGTGGATTTTCACACACACCCCCTGAATTGATGGTAAAAGCAGCACAAAACAGGTAAACAGATAGGTGAAGAGGATGAGCACAAACTCACTTACTAGGCTGCCTCAACTAGAACAATCAGACATTGTCTCCCTCAAAAGGTGTCTCAAGGGCATAATACCAAACTTTGTCACACTGCTTTTCTAATATGAGAGGCTAGTTTTTTCTTCCATTTCTTTGAATCCCATTGACAGCTCTTGCTTCCTCTTAGGAACACGTATTATAATCTTGGAAGAGTAGTTCAAATGGAGAGAAGAGAGAAATCACTAGGGAAAAACCACCTCTGCATTATCAAAAAGTTTACATACACTAGTAGAAGGGACAGAATGCTGACAGTACTGTAGAAGTTGAAGGTAAATAAATCACTTCTGAAGCTAGCCTTACTGTTTCTGTCTAGATTTTGCAGTTTCGTTTCAGCAACAGACTAGTGAAAACACAGAATTCAGCTTTAAAATGTTATTCTCACATTTCAAAAATCTCTCTAAAAGGAAAGCAGAAGGAAACACGAGTTACAAAACCTCTAGGAATTCAACATACATAGAAGACTGATGTCCCATTTAACATACTGATGTACATATCTCAATGTTTGCTCATATTACTTCACTAAACTCCCTTTACCCAAGGCAACTGCTGAAAATTTAAACGTAACAAAACTAGCCATATAAAAATATTTTCCTACGGTAGCTTATCTGTGATATTCTAGTTATACCTAAGGTGGTGGTTTCCATGTGGCCATTTTAAGACTATCATTTTCTTCACATCAAAGGATTTGACGTCTGTGAACCACACGGAGTATTAGGTGAAATGCTGAGTTCTGAAATCAAATCTTTTTTCTTTCAACTGTTTAACATGCAAAAATGTAATTACCATAACAAAAACCTACTTACCTATCCACCAGTTTTTTAGCAAATCCAAAATCAGTAAGCTTGATATGTCCTTCCTTGTCTAGTAAAATATTTTCAGGTTTTAAGTCTCTGTAAACTATTTCTTTGGAGTGCAGGTATTCTATTGCACAAATAATTTCTGCAGAATAAAACAGTCCTGTGCTGTTGTTGAAACGCCCCATGTTGCGCAGGTAACTAAAAAGTTCTCCTCCTGGCACATATTCCATTAACATATATAAAAACCGATCATCATGGTTGGTCCAAAATCTGTAATAAAAATATTATTTTATTGAACAAACAAATTATCCCTCTTATTGTCTTTAGAAGTAAATTTTTGTAAAATTACATCCGTTGCCCCAACTACGTACATAATTAATTTATGGTTCCTATTTCACAAATATTTAAAAATATTTAAAATAATCTATAAGAATTATTTAACAGACATTCAAGTAGCCAACTTATTAACCTGAAAAGTAAACCAGTTAGTTCAGGATGTGCACAGCACAGGCCAAGAAAGAAAATCTAACTGATAGACTTCATTGCATTGTATAACACAGGTATATACTACTGCCAGTCTGCTAAGCCCAGACAATTCTAACACACCTTGCATTTTATTTAATCAAATATTGCCAAAGTGATGGGGGGTGAACAGAATATGCTTTTGTAAAGATATTTATGACAAAATGCTCAGAAACAGGACACCAGAGTCCCCTTCCCCTCTCCTATCCCTTCCTCTCTGGAAATATACAACTTGAATTAAAGCATCAAATCACAGTGCTTGGTCTTCTACAGTATCTTTAACAAAAGCAATAGAAAAGAAAAAATTACAGCAAAACATTTCTGTGCCTCAGAATTAACCTAATGATAAGTACCTTTCATTCCTCAGACTATTGCCTTTAATTTAAGAACTATTATTGTGGTACATTCATTACTAGAGCACAGTAAAGAGCGGCTAAGGAAGAAAGAAAATCAGTACATGTGACTTTTAAATGCTTCATTAGAGCATACAAGAATCTTCTCTCTCACATTCCCTATAACTAAGTTGTTTTTCCTTCCACCCACATTAAACAACTCATATACCACACACTCAAATGTAACTCAATAGTTGAGAGGAAAATAAGTATCTAGTACCATCTTGAAGAATATCCTACCATTTTAAAATAAACACCTTTCCCTATTACTATGATAACAGATAAAGAACACTGTATCTCTACCTACATTACTGATACATAGACATACATATAAAAACCTGTTCCCTCTGTTCTGTCTGTATTTTAACCAGTCTAACCAGATTTACTCAGTCTCTCCATCTTGCTTTCCTGCATGCATCTCAAACTCCACAAACGCTAGAACTCATCTTACTGATACTATGCCACACACTGGATTTCTGAGCACCGGCTAGAAACTAATAGCGTCGTAATGTTGGAAAAAGCAACAGCACTCCAGGGAAAAAGCCTCCTCCTGCAGGGCTCCTTCCATCTTTCAGATGACTACCATGCTTTTGCCTCTTTTCCCTCTGATGCTCTCTTAGCCTTGGGAGGAAGCTATACTCCCTGCAGCTAGAAATTAACTAAGGCTAATTTTGTCTAATTTTATGTAAAACTGATTAAGGCAGGTAAATGCAAAAACAAATGTTGGTCAATGGCTCTGTATCCACGCATGAGAAAACATAAATGGAAATCAACTGTGCAATTACCCAGAGGTTTAGTTACCTACAAGACATATATATGTAGAAATACTTATTTTCTCACCATTCTAACATCAAGAATCATTTTAGAAGTCATTTTGATGACCAATCCTAACATTTCTTCATTAGTATTTTCCCCTCACTTAAGAAAATTTATCTTCTGCAGTATGAAAATAAGAGGCAGAGTAAAAAAAAGTTTAAATCATGACTCTGATTTTAAATTCTTGATTCTTCTATAATAAACACTTCAGTCTGAAGTCTATTTTAGTCTAGATTACATAATAGAAATTAAATGCTTGGTGTTTGTTAAGTACATAAGAACTTGCAATGAGATTCCGGAACACTTTAACTGCACTTATGAGTTAAATGAACTAAAAAAAACACAACAACTTACAATCTGATCAAAAAGGGGTGGTTGACTTCTTTCAAGACTGACTTTTCATTGTGCACGTGTTGCTCTTGCTTCAGTCGAATGACATCAGGAATGCTCATTACTTTCAGTGCAAAGTAACGTTTGGCCATTTTTTCCTTCACCAGATGAACACGCCCAAAGGTACCCGTGCCTGAAAAGTTGAAGAAGAAACATCAACTCATTGTAAAACATGGAAAAAAAGCAAAGCTAATTAATCAAATTAAAACCTATAGGAACTCAGTTCCTGGTTTGTTGGTCTTTTGTTTGTCTGTTTGTTCGTTTTCTCATCAATATATCTGTATTATATATTTTACCCTTTTTTTATACAATTCTTTTCTTGGGATTTCTCAATTTTTTGTGATAATGATTTAATAAAAATAACAGTATTGTGACACTGCCACTCTACGGATGATAGTGGAAGCATTTATTGCAAAGAAAAGAAGTGGTACTGAGTGGTGGGATAAACTCAAAAGTAGAATTCAGCTTACTATATCCACAGTGTGTGGCATAAAAGAAAAAAAAAATCATCACTGACCAATAATGTAACGTTCAATTGTAATGGATTTAATAATTCCTCAACACAAAAACCTACTTAACTCCCCATATATTATTTATTAAAACAAGGTAGCTAAAAAAACAATTAGGATTTTACATGTAGAAGTCATAACATAAAGTACAGAATACACAAAAATCATGACAATAACAAAAAAATATTCAAAATATTAATCTACCAAAGTTCAGTGACTGAGAACAGCTGTCTGCAATTGTTCAGGTGAGGAGATTATTCCCTTAAATATGCACAGAGAGTGATTAAATAGGATAAAGGAGTGTTGGGAAAAAAATACATAAAAGTTGCTGACCCTTCTAAAAACGCACAGAAAAAAAAAAATCTGCTTATTCAGCTGCACTGCTATATCACATGGAAACAGCAGATTTCAGGCACCTTTTTTTGTAATTAATGTATTCCTTTTTCAATCCACCCTCAAAACCAAAAAAGAAAATAAAAACATATTGTCTTTTAAGTAATGTATTACACATTTCTATATTCAATACAGTAGTCTTTAAAGTTCCTTTTAAGTGCATTGCACTCAAGACAACTATATGAAACCGAACTGAGTATTTCTCTTAGTTTGAAATTAAAGTTAAAACTAGCACGTTTACCCACACTGCTATTTGTACTGCAGCACAGTGTTATACATTTGAAGATGAACACATCTCAGCTCGCTGTGTGGTTGCTCATTCTTTTTTCACTCATTAAACAATGCTATGTAGGTTCCATTAGAACAGCACACCAAGATATTTTTAATCCTATGCTCTGGGAGAAATATACTCCACTATAAAGGACACTCGGCCTAACTTGCCTAACTTGCAAATGTTTACTCTCTTGTTGAGAAATGCCTTCCAAAAAAGTAAAAATCTTATAGTTAGGCTCATAATCACCCCCTTCTTTGCACAGACCCTAGCAGGCAGCCCATAGAACTGTTGTAATATTTTTAACTTGTATATCAATTGACTTTGGATTGTCCTGGACAGTTACAATCAATCTATACTACGAGACAATTTTGTGAGATGTATAGTGAGTCCTAGGAGATGTGTATACACATGAAAGGAAATAGGTTGGTGGGGGGCATGGAGAGAAACCAAAAAATAAACTTCCAAAACTGAGTTACTTGGGAAGGGGAGAAAAAACAAGGGAGTTTTTGCCTCTGGTAGGTTCTAGAAACTTGAGAATTTACTAAAAAAAAGTTATCTATATGTGTCTTCTCCCTTAAAACATTTACATTTTATTTAACAGTTATAATATTATAATATTATAGTTTTAATCATTTGTAATATTTTTTAAGAGCATGGAATTTACCTAATATCAAAGCAAAATACTCATCTTACAAACTAGAAACTAACAACTTCAGCAACCCAGCTTTATGGAACTTGCAGCTCCATTACCAACACAGCTTTCAAAACCAGCTTTCAAGATAAAACTTATAAGTACACAAGCCCACTAAGGATTACAGTTGTCCAAGTACAAAAGATTCCATCAACACAGTTTTACATTCCCACCTGTCCTGAGTTACAGTTCTTTAACTGTGAAAACTGTAAACAGCTCTCAGATAAAGCCTGCTGTTAAGTGAAGTAAGCCATCCGCTTATCCTGGAAAATTTATAATGCAATTAAATCCTTTAACAATGCAGCCACATTACATGACTATACCTGCAAACAACCTTACTTGCATGGGGATGGGCTTCTGCAGTAAAAAAAAAACCCATACAAAAAAACAGCACAAAAGCTTCCAAGCAGAGCCATCTGTTCAAGCTACTTAAAATACTATTTACACCTATATTGAACACATGGACAAAAAATTAGTTTATGTTATTTTGGAATTAGGAGCTGCAATGTAAAATCTGAGTAAAAACACAAGAATAACTATAGTTGCATTGCACACCAAAACTAAAAATCATCTCAAACTCCTAAGACTTCCAAATGTGGACTCAGGGAAATTAATAGTACCAACCCCATAAGTAAATGCTGTTTTATGTGCATTTTGATACCTGTATGAACAAAGTGCTTCCATAGACATGTTCAACAGGAAAGCCAGAAGTGAATACATACCTAATTGTTCCTAGGTCTCTAGTGATCTCATCTTTCATGACTTGTTCTACTCGCTCTAGAAATTTTTATTTTAGAATGCTTTGATTTTTCCTTAATGTTATTGGCCTAACTTTACAAATGGTGTTGCTCAGAAATAACAACATTAATAATAATAGAAATCACACGTTCCACCCATTTTCAAAGAAGGACCTGCTGAGGACTTAATTTAGCAATGGTTTTAACTTTGGAAACATGGCCTCTTTAAAAACTTCTTTGCCAGGAACAGCAAAGACTGGCAGGCTATTCCAGAATAGTGGCAAGCACCTAATTTAGACAGCCTCCAGGAAAATCAGAAGACCACACAGACAGGCAAGAACATACAACCTCCCTAACCAGTTTTATTGTTGAACTGAATGCAGACAGTCTTTTTTCAATCATCTTTAGCCCAATTTCAAGAAACTATGGAAATCAGAAGACAATACAGACCAAGAAGGCATCTAAGATTTGTTTTCAGACATCTTTCCCATTCAAGTCTTCTCAGAAAATCTATTAGGCCTACATCAGTTGGTAATGACAGTATGCAGACACACGACCACCACCCTTCCAGCACTTTTGACAAACAATATGCTCTCTTAAAGCCCTAAACAAAAACAGTAGTGATGTTCTGGAATTTACTTACACCATTCAAGCTGTTCAGTGAAACTCCCCTTTGAGCCAGCACTGTGCCCTCGCGGCCAAGAAGGCCAATGGCATCCTGGGGCGTATCAGAAGGGGGGTGGTCAGTAGGTCAAGAGAGGTTCTCCTCCCCCTCCACTCTGCCCTGGTGAGACTGCATCTGGAATATTGTGTCCAGTTCTGGGCCCCTCAGTTCAAGAGGGACAGGGAACTGCTGGAGAGAGTCCAGCGCAGAGCCACGAAGATGATGAAGGGAATGGAGCATCTCCCTTACGAGGAAAGGCTGAGGGAGCTGGGTCTCTTCAGCTTGGAAAAGAGGAGACTGAGGGGTGACCTAATCAATGTTTACAAATATTTGAAGGGTGAGTGTCAGGAGGATGGAGCCAGGCTCTTCTCTGTGACATCCAGTGACAGTATAAGGGGCAATGGGTTCAAGCTGGAACATAGGAGGTTCCACTTGAATATGAGAAAAAACTTCTTTACAGTGAGGGTGACAGAGCACTGGAACAGGCTGCCCAGAGAGGTTGTGGAGTCTCCTTCTCTGGAGACATTCAAAGCCCACCTGGATGCGTTCCTGTGTGATCTGATCTAGGTGTTCCTGCTTCGGGAGAGGGATTGGACTAGATGATCTTTCGAGGTCCCTTCCAAT
>WKFP01014261.1:172204-261743 GCA_011057875.1 Pterocles orientalis
TTTTTTCTTGCCTTTTTTTTTTTTTTTTTTAAGTGCTTAGCCAATCTCCAGACAACCAGATAAAGTCTGCACTCAAAGATTACTAAAATTACAGTATCTCACTTCAAACTTTTGGTCTGGATCTTCTGCTCACGCTTTTAGCCATTTTTGCAAAGAATTTTAAAATTTTCTTCTTTACAAATGCAGGAGAGGGGAGAGGAACAGGGTGGGTCATGATCGTCAAGGTGGGAGGCTGCAACAAGGTCTTGTTATGGTGGTTTATTACAGTCAAGAAGATCTAGCTGTCTTATGAAAGCAGGTCTTACTGCTGTGACTAGGTAGAAATTCTGTCCCTCACACTCATGGAAAGAAAACTTAAAAAATTGAATCAGGAAAGTGGCAACATGTAAGATGGCGACCCAGCCCCATGAATCTGAGGGCAAGTTTTTGGAAGCAAAAAAAGGCAGGCTTACTAATCTTCTATCAAAGCACCACTGCCTTCTGCCCTCCAGGAAGAAGACACTAAATTCATGGAACAGCTTAATCCCCATGAAAGAATTGTCCAATTTTTTGCCCTGATCACCTCAGAGTTTAGCTGCACAAACCAGCTAAGTTTGACCTGTAACTAATAAGTAAACATCCCTTAGGATTATCTTAAAATAGAAACATTCTGTACTTGCCCATCATAATGAAACACAGTGTTTACAGATTTGCACAATATTCTACTAACATTTATTTAATTTTAGTTCAAACCAAAAGAACTTCAGGGACTGTGTACCATTCTGGATGAGTACCAAATACTATCCTGCTGAAGGAAGAGCAGTGGCTACACATACTCAGACATACCTATCCTTACCTGTCTCTTTATACTGCAGCACATAATGCTGGAGTTTTAGAGCAGAAACGTGCTTACATGAGAAAATTACACTTCACGAAAACAGTTGTTATTAGAATATCTGAAGGAGGGTTTCTAGTTTACTTACACAATCTCCTTCTCCCTGCTGAGGCATACAGCAAGTGAAGGCTTCTCGTCACCAGGAACAAAAGCAAGTGAAGAGTGCCTGTGCTATTTGCAACATGCAGCAACACAATTCAAGATTTTCAGGACTAAATAGGCACACAGCATAAAACACACAAAATGCTAACCACTAATCCAGCATAATCTGTTTACAACAGAAACAATAAAATTTTTGCATCCCTTTGCAAATTTAATGTGGTTGAAGAACTTGAAGGAATGCCAGCAATCTTCTCAATTAGGTAACCTTCTCATGTTAAACACACACAAAGGGAAGAGGCCAAAAAACTGCAGAGGACCATCTTGGCCTAGGTATCAAACACAAGAAAGGCATTCTCAGGCTTACAAAACAAGCTGGATTCCCTAACGCCATGCCAAAATACCATAGTCAGCTTGCAGGATTTTACTCTCTTTGAAGCCTGGTAGGAAAGAATAAAGAATGTGGGAATATTTCTCATGCAATTTTAGATACTTTTGATGCTAGGAAAACCAATCCTGCAACTTTTGATCAGCTACAACAATTGCGTGAGTAGTCATGTAGTGACTGTTCTACTATTAATGTAGGTGACTCATTTAATACTCAGCTTGCCTCTTTATTTGCTTCCACTAATTAGGCCCAGCTGTTCCAGCTTCCCATCCTTTTAATCCCCAGCTCTTTCTTAAAACCAAGTTTGCCTTGCTCAGATAGATACCATCTGTTTTAACGAAGAATAAACTAGGTCATGTGAGATCCACAACCCTGAGGGCTGCTTTCTGAGTCCCAAAAGGGTTGGTCCTGACTTCCACAGATGCCTACAAAAAGCATCAGATGTATTTGCTTTTATTTACAGTTAGAAGAAACATTTCCTACTGTGCCACATATTAGTCTTTCTTGGTAGCCACAAACATCAGACTTAACTTTGTTGAATATCAGAGATAAACTAAGTGAACTGTATCAGATTACAAACTCACTGTTGAATGTCAGATTTGTCTGCTATTTAATCTTTGTCTCATCTTGGTATGGAATTTGAAGATCCTAGCAATACATGTCTTAAAAGGGGGAGTGGGGTTTGTCAATAATTCTTGACAAAGAAGGGGAAGAACTGGCACTGCAAAGGAAACCAGCCTGCCCAAACAGACTGGTGATCAGAAGATTAACACTTCAGAGAAAGATATGGGGAAACCACATGACACAAGCAACTGTGGGCTTCTACGACAGAAGATGTGGTTGGCACATGAACAGGACAACACAGAAGGAGGATGATGATTTTGGACACCACAGTAGCCAAGTTCACCTTTTTTTTTTTTTTGTTAAATTTTTCAACCCACAGACCAGCAAACACCTTGCAGACTACCCCTCAGCCTTCCCAAATTCAGTCTTCACACTGTTTCACAAACAAGCTGTGCATTGATCACCATTAACTCTTAGACTGCTGCTTCCATACCACTTTAGAGGGTTCTCACCTAAATCCAAAAAATACACCAGAGAAATAAAGAAACTTAGAGGAGGTTTTACAGGCTGCCTAATTGTTCTGTTGAGAACTGCATATCCCATATTACTGAACGTAAGAAGTTAGACAATACTTTTTGCAAAGCTTTTGTATGTCCTTCAATGATCATATATCTGATGACACAGTCTGATTAAAAGGGCTTAAAAGCATAGGAAATAGAGATGCCTTATGTAGTGTTCACCATGTGCAGCTCCGCCAGAGCAGCTTGCTTCTATGACTTTGTTCATTCATCCATTGTGCTACTATTCGGTTTATCGCAGGAACTCCTTGGATAAAGAAAATGTCTTTCTACTTAGTAGCAACAATGTGAGATAATATACATCAAGAAATATGCCCGTTACATTCCAGGCAAGAACATCACTTTTCAAACTACCTTTCCCAGAAATTTTATTCCCAGTGGGATACCAGCAGCTCTCTTTTACCTCCATTTTGGATTCTAGACTCATAATTCCTCATCAACTCATTTTTCAACTGAAAGCTCTGTATCTTTAATTCTTTACCCCAGCTCAGTTGAAGTCAAAAAGAAAGCAGCAATGCATGTTTCAAGTACAACTTAGCTTTTGACTCAGAGATGCTGCTGTAAAAAAAATTTCTACCTCTGCTGCTTCCAGATTGGGAAGACCTGACATACTTTCAGGTTTGTTTTCACTTTGTATACAGGGAGCCTATAACAACACACCATTAAAAGTACATTTAACAATCTGAAATTTGGTATAGTCTCTTTTCAACTTCACACAAGATTTCATATGCTAGAGAACTCCAAGCAATTGTGTCAACAACTCTTGTTGTTGATCCACCCACTTAAATCTCTCTGAACTACAATCCTTAAGAATTAAGGAACTGACAGGCTAATTACTACCCATCAGTCAAGCTTCCTGTTTTTCACATAGTTCAGAGACAGTTTCCCGATTTCCAAAAAGTTTCACTCAACAGAACACCCATGATGGGAGTTCCTTTCTAATTCCAGACAATTAATTATTTTTTAGTTCACGACTTATTGGGTCTCTATAAAAATACTGTAAATATCAAGGGTGTCTTTAAACAAGATAAGCAGAATCCTTGAAGGTTTCTTCTCTCTTTATTCTTTATTGACATCAAAACCCTGCTGAAACTAAAGCATATCAATCTCTATTGACCCAGTTTTAAAAAAAATTGGTCTGGAACGTTTCAAAAGACATTCAAGATAAGAATCGGGTATCTGTCTGGCTACCAACACATCCCAAGATAAAACACTCAAAAGGATTAAGTTATCTATTTAATCTGATAAGAATTTCAGTTAATTAAAGCATTATCTAAGATTGTCACTTTTTTAATAGGTGGAAAAGAATCTGTAAATTAGAAAGTATACTAGTAAGATAGGTCATCTTTGGACTTTTAAAAGTTATAAAATGTCATCCAAATCCTATTCACAGAATTGCTTCTTTCAGGTAGGGAGAGATCAAAATAAGCACTTCTTGGAATGCAAATATTAAAGAAGGATTTTTTTTTTCAATTTTTTTTCCCAAAAATCTCTCAAACAACAAAAGCCAGACATATAAACCCCAATATCTAGCCATCTCCTGTCCATTAACTGGTGCTTAAAATTCCTATCGAGTTGAGAATAAGTCAGGATTCTTTCTAAATGAATTTGTGCTCAAAGTTAAAGAAATAATTAAAGCAATTATAAAATATTAAGTGTTTCAAAACACTAAGAAACAGCTTCCTTAATGTGAGACCTCAAACAAATTGACGGACATTTACGCTAAAAGTTACTATTTTTAATTAAAATGTCTTACACTTTTGCTTATGAGAAACAAAATAATCTGGTTTTGCATCACAAAGTAACCAGACTCAGGAAAAGAGAAGGAAAAACAAAAAGGTGAGTTTAGTATTATTCTAGGCATTATCAAAACCCAGATTTTAGGCTACAAGATTCCTTTTGATTGTTTAAAATAAAAACTAAAATGCTATGATAGAAACATTTTATAGTGTAACCCAAAATGATGAATCCTGATCTGTCTACTGCTTAATTTTGAGTCTGCTGTTGTGAATATGTGGCTCCTACTTCTTGAGTTGGGATAAGCACTACGTTCAAAATTTTGAACTGGATGTCCCAGAAGCAGTCTAAGCCAAAAGGGATTGATCTCTAATTTTCTACAAAGCCAAATAACTTGCAGTTTCTCTGGTACTGCATAAAGAATCAACTCCAGTAAATCATTAACACACCATTTTTCACTTATTCTATTCTGATGATGAGCTAGAAGTGCTTCCCAGTGATTTTTTTTTCCACCCTTTCAATGGAGGCAAGAAGACAGTAAGTAAAACCTATGCAGGGACATAGTAAATTGGAAAAACTGGCTCTGTAATTCCCACACTTAAATCTCTACCTCATCAGCACTTCTATCTTCACCTTCAGTTCCACTGTTTAGAGGCATGGCGTTGTTTTTCTTTTTTCTTTTTTTTTTTTAAAAAAGACAAACCACAAAACACGAAAAACCCCAAGCAACACCAAAATCCAAACCAACAAACCCAGCATTTTGCTCTGTCACAAAATCAAGGACAGACTTTAGTAATTCAACTAAAGGAAACAGTCATTAAGTTCTTAAAAGTTTAAAACAGCACCTCTGCAGAAGATACACCACAGTTCAGGTACTTTTATTTTGCTCTACCAATTGCTACAGTTAAACATATTAAGTCCATAACTATACCCAAAGAAAACAGAAAATCTTAAAATGAAGCTGACCAGCTAAACAACTACAAAACATAGCTGTTCTCATGTTCTCATATAAGAAAAATAAAAAAAATAACATTAAGAACTAAGAAACAAACACTTATAAATGCAATAATCCGTGAAGGATTTAAAGAGTCACTTTGCTCTACAGAACTTACAGTTACAGTCTAATAAATAGAGATACATACAGCAGCACCGGTGGAAGCTTTAACAGCAGCTCCCTCTGAGCCTATGTGAGGCTAAATAAAATACTTAGTAAGTATCTAACACCTGATTAACCACTTTCCTTTTCAACCCAGAAATACGTGCCTCTGCACACTCCTACAATTTTTACATAATCAGCATATTTTCTTCTGTCCTGAAACTCAGCTCTTGCAGATTTCCTCCTTTGTTTTTTCTGAAAAAAAGTACTTGATGCAAGTCAGTTCCATATTAATGCAGAGAAAGTATCAGGCTTAATATCCTTGACTGTGTCCTTTTAAAAAGTAAACAAAAAAAATCTTGTTAAAGTACAAAGGTTTATTCTTGCTGAACGAATGTAATAAAAGCTGCATTGTTTGTACTTGACCGATTTCCTCCTTCACCAGTGCTGGACAGAAGCCTTTGAGGGACTGATACCTCTTATAATACATTCCTTTCAATTACATTTCACTTCCATCTTCATCTAAAGTAGTACTAAAGGAAAAACAAACCAAGGGAGACATTTCATGGTGCACAAAAACTGTATTTTCAAATACTTTTAAACCAGATTATCTCTTCTCTACTTAATACTGTATTTCTACAATGAACTTAAAGTACAAGATTGAAGAGTAAATTATGTTGAAGAGCTCCAGGATGAGGACAGATCAAAGACTTGGGCTTAATTCAAATGCACTCAGTACGTTTTAGATCTCTCTGTGTTTCAGGAAATAGATTAATAGGCAACTAATAGAAAACTGTTCAAGACTACCTATTCCCTGATATTTTATGTGCTACCACAGAATTAGGCACAGGAGGCTGGCTCTCTAGTCTGGAAATGCACTTGCACACCTATACCAGCAAAAATGAGATTTTGCTAGAAAGACTAAACTGAAATCCAGATATGCTAATATTCAGAAAGCAAATTCTCTCAAATTAGCAGTGAAATTAAAGTTCAGTGGTGGTCAGTACCTACTTTTCTCAGGTTTTTTTTTTTAACCTTTTTTTATTCAGACTTTTTACTTTCATTTTTAAAATTTCACTGACATTGCTAACTCAGGATAACAAAGGAAAAGAAAAACAAACAACAACCACCCTTTGGACATCTACAGTGAAGACAGAGCTCATCCACTGAGTAGTAGTTAAAGGTCTTGAAAAATTACCTTTTTTTTAAATTTACAAACTGGAGTTCTTTCTTCTTTCAAAGACAGAAGATTACCACAGAAGACCACGCAACCCCATATAATCTCTTTATGGTTGGACATTAAAAAATACAATGGACATATGTCCTGAAAAACCACCATTGTTCTTGGCCTGTTGCAGTTTATGGTGGGAACTTATAAAAAGTCTTTTCACAATACAAAAAAGCAGAAATAGTAAAGTTGCAGGCTAAACTCTGCAAGCAGTAACTGACCAGCTTGTCTGTACCGCGAACAGACTTTCTCCTTCTTTCAGGCAAACAACCAACTGCCTCCCCAGACACCTTGGGTAGGAACTCATGTAATTACAGAGTTTACCTTTAGTCCAGCCAGATGGAACCAGCCAGTTCCTTTCCAGCTTGAAAGAGGGGGAAAAAAAAAAAAAAGGCACTGCTACATTCAATTGAGCAGTTTTACACATCCAATCTATGAATCCAGACATACCTATTTCCCTCTGATGATTACAAAGCAATTCTCTGCATGCAGGTTTGATAGCCATTTACACTGCATAGGTCTACGTTCAGACAGATTAAACCTACCTTGAAGTGACATGGTTTGATATGTGCATGTGGGATCTCATTACATGGAAATTATTGACACAGAATATACTAATTTGTATAAGTAAGTATGTATTTGTGAAGTTTAAAAAAGAATTGTTACCAAATCACTAAATTCTTCATACATGTCACCAAAACTATGCCAAGTGATACCTATACAACTTTATAATCTTCCGCACTGTGACTCAAATAAAACTTACTGGCACAATATCACAAATGTGCTATTAAATTCAGCTCATTTATATAGCATTTTTTTTAAATACTGACATCGTTAATAAACAGACATTATACACAATCGCAGCTTAAACCACACACAATTTGCAAGCTTGCATTTACCCATACAATCTGTAATTTTATAAATGTTATTCAAGTTTATACAGCACAAGAGAGTCATATAAGGTACTTAAAACTAATGTTATGTTTACCTTACACTTCATCTGTTACACAGACAAACGCAGGAAAAAGGACTTCTAACGCAACTAAGTCCTTTTCTGAAAACTTTATTTAGTTTGATCTTTGTTTTGACTGGGCCCTCCTAAGTACTAAACATTTTATTATAACATGCACAAAGGACTGAGTAACTATAGAAAAATTAGTACCTTCCTGAAAGACTCAGTTTCTTTGCATCAATAAGCTACGACACGTGCGCTGGGCCACTGCGACCTTGTATTCTGTCTTCCATACATTACATTAAAAAAAAAAAAAAACAAGCTACAAGCCAGTAAGAATCTTCTCCTAAAATACTACTTCAATCTGGAACAAGCACCACAAATGGATTTTTGGTTAAGGGTTAATACATGGAGAATTCATGGTTGGAACAAAGTATTCCCCAAAGAGAAGGCTTTGTTTATATTCATAAGGCAGTATCAACTGATATTCCTGAGAGACTACAGAGTAAAGATGCATTACGTATCTAGAATTTACTTCACATGTTCACCACCTTTCCAGACTCTCTCATACTACACCACAGAAAAAATAGTGTAACACTGTACAAGGGAAGGTGATGAAATCCCTGTTGTTTGGCACTAAACTGGACATAATAATATTCTCCACATAAAGAGCCATTATGTGAGAAAGAGGAAGTAAGTCTAGAATATCCAAATAAAGTTATATCTGATATGGAACTGGAACAAATGCACTAACAGAAATATTAAGTTTCAAAATCCCAGACTCCAAATTCAATTCTCAAATATCAATCAAATATTTCAGAAGAAATCTCTATAGTACCCAGAAATTACATTACTGATAGAAGTAAAGAATGAAAATATTCTTTGTATTAATACCTAATGTTACTGAAGACATGCCACTATTAATTTAACAGTTATGTTTAGTGTAAACAAATACTCTAGCAGAAAAGTACTGTGGAATTTGAATTTTTCAAGATATTCAGGATTGTATGGACCACTACACTGTTCTTTCTCTATAATGCAGAAACATAAGTCTAAACTCAATTTTTTAACTTCAGCTCAGCCTACTATGTGACTGAAACACAGAATGGATAGATTAGGCTTTTTCTATCTTTACTATTCCTTAATAGGAAAGAAAAGCCACTCTACAAAGTTTCCCCAGTTAAATGCCAACTGCCCTTATCAGTCTTTCCTTTCCCTCCCATTTCCAAACTGGAATTCAGTCTCTCTTCAATATTATACCTCTGAATACCATACCCAAGAAACACATCCAAGCCAACAAGTAAGATTTTAAACAGAAGGTCATACCTAATTGACAACTATTTAAATTGACAAAGATGAACCAGAATGAGAACATTTGAGAATTTATGAAAGAGTATACCCAAACAACTTACAAATAAATTCCTTTCATGAAACAACCTTGATTTTCAAAGTGACTCTCAAGAAACAAACTGTATAACAAAATGGAAATCAAGAGGTGAACGGGTCACTACAGGCAATACTAAAGTAAGTTTCAGAGGCTACGGTATATATCATAACAATATGACTAATTTTACAACAGTAAGGACAAACTTTTTGGCTGATACCAGATGGCATTTTTGTGCTGGACATTGTTTCTGTACAGTTTTTCTTTTTTTTTTTTTTTAAAGCATAAAATTATCTTAGGTACAATACTTATTTTAACACCATTTGCACTAAATACCATTTGCTAATTTCATACATTTGAAAACACAGGTGGGAAGATGCAGTATGTAATGAACAGGCAAGGATATAGGTGAAGTCCCTAAACAATAATTTTTTCCCCATCCAAAAGCAAGACTGACATACAAGGTTATGGAAATAAATCTCATTTACAATGACCATTAGTTGCTCCTGAACAAAAATATTTAAAGAGTAAATATATACATAGAATAAAGAATTTATCAGATTTGAAGTTATTCATGAGTCACAATATGAAACTGAGAATTCTTCATACAGCCACATGGAGAGTGAAGAGAAGGATAAGGTTCAAAATTAAAACATCAATGCCATAGGGAAATAAAATATCCTACAGTACAATTGCTTCAATCACACATGGGCCAAGGCTTTTAAGATTCGTGAAAGGATACTTTGTTTGGATACATGAGCACAATTTAGCTTACCTCGATTTACATGTACCAAGCTGTAATATTCACTCCTAAATTTTCAAGCTAATATAAACACTGTAGAAGAGCTAAACTCATTATTTCTTGGAATATTTATATCAAAATGCAGGTAAGTGATTTCAGACCCACTTCATACTATTTGATAGCTAGTTTTATAGAATGACTGACTTAACCAATATAAAACAGTATGTGTAGTGTGAGAAGGCTTAAATCTAAGAAAATCAAAACCTGTATTGCAGAACACTATGAAGTCCCACTGATAGCACAGTATATGCTTCTTTAAATTGTATATAATCTTTCAAAATACAGACCTCAAGTGTCATTTCTAATGGCAATTTTGTTCAAATTTATTATTTCGAAATTGTTTACAAGTAGGCCTTTCTTAAATATTATCTGTAAATTCAAAGACTGGCTACATTAAAATTAAAAAAGTCACCTCATCTTCATGTTGTAGGATTTGAACAATACCATAGACAAAAATCCATGTAAATCCAGAAGAAGGAAAATAATAGACACATACACGAGGACGTACTCAACACAAATCTTTCCTTAAGACCTGAGAACTTGCTATAAATCTAAATAAAGCCTGACCTAAAGAATGCCTCAAATGGAAAACACAGCTTTAAAATGAAAAGTAAACAAAACATACCCCCCAAAAACCCCCCACCCCCCATTATCTGTGTTGGTCAAAAGCATCAGGAGATCAGAACCTTAAGATCTAAAACTGATCAGTCCAGGATTAGCATTACCTGGTTACAACCCTTCTCACAAACCTCTACTCTAGACATAAGAGTTTATGTATAGGGTATTTAGAATACTGCATGGAAACCAATTTTCAGCACTAAAGAGTTATCAGTTGCTCTGTTCCACAAGCCCTCAGGAGTTATTTCCTGGATCTGAACTCATAACGGTCTGCGTGGCCATAAAGAGTATCAAGTATATAATACAGTAGCAATAGCAGTGAAGACTGCTAGATAGACCTTACTAATAGAAACACAATTTCCAACCCATCATATCACACTTACAGTTACGAATTAGCCATATAGAGCTCTTTTTATGTCCCCTGTGTTCTCCTCACCAGTCACTGAAAGCAGTTAGTCATTAGTACTTAAATCTTGAAAATAAAACCAAGTTCTCTTTTTTCATAAGAATATTTTATTTTAGATTTTCAGCTATTTCACTTCACTATCCAATGAAAGTCTTCATCATGCATCAATTTTTTTAGCAACACATATCCACATATACACAGATATATGGGTATATAATTTTTATATACCCGTATATCCATTTGCCCAACCACAGGTTGATTTATTTTGTTGTTTACTGCCACAGTTGCTTCTCACTTCTACCCTCTCCCATTATCTCGCCCCATAAAGTCTCAGAATTAACTATCTGAACCTAGTCCTAGTCTGATATATTTAAAAACAGGATCACAGGCTGAAATCAAGAAAGCAATGAATAGCACATCCAACACCACCTTCATAGGACAGATTAAATTACACCTAATTGAATTCCTGACCTGTAGTTCACATGCCACAAGTACTTGATATGCCCTTGTAGACTCTGTTTCTCCAAAACTGTAGCATCACTGCTTACTAAGAGGTTCATTTGCTATTACAGCTGACATAGCATACCTTTCAACAGAAAGGTATTCTAAATTATTCATTTTAAAGAATAAGCATTTCAATATCATTTATAATTCAGGACTTAGTCTTAAAGAAATAGTGTACACAGAGAAATGTGCTAAAATTAGAAGGTAAGGCCAGATATAAGGATCAGAAATGAACACAAAACCAATCTATCTGGGCCAGGCCACCAGTTCATACATAACCCAAATCCATTGTAACTTAAAATTAGTGGTATCTGATGGTTATTAGTTTACTATCCATTAACAGTTTTTACAGAAGCTGAAGCATGTTAAGTTTTCATCAGCAAAGACAAAAGGCATACTTCTGCCCTGAAGAGAGATTAAATACGCCAAACAAGAAAAAAATATTAGGTATATTAGGTATTTACTGTTCTATGAACAGAACTGTAGCTTGTTTCAGATGCTTGCACGTTTCCTAGGAACAAGTACCAGTCTCAGAAGACAGGACAGAGACTGATGAAATTATTATGTCATATGTAAGAGGTCCTCCTATAACACTGATGGAAGGGGACACTAACATTGCACTATCCAAAATATACCTCCTCAGGAAGTACCAGAAAAAAAGCTGTGCCAATGACTAATACAAATATCTTACTTCTTGACATAAAAAGAAAATCTTTTCCTTAATAGGATTTGCCAATACACAAGTTAAGTACCATCAATGTTTAAAGAGTCCCTAAGCACCTGTTTTCACTGCACTGCCCTTTTTAGTCAAGTTTACCAAGTTCCTTGGCCTTTACAATGAGGTCTGTGTACAACATGCAAAACACTTTAGAAATTACTGTATTTTACTGTAAATTATTTAATAGTTTGCACCAAAAAAAATTACTTGTCTTGCTTATAAAACTATACCAACTATACTATGGAAGGATCTCCAAAGCAAAGTGATCAAACAGTACAGCTTTTTTCCTTCTCTCTGCTCTCCCCCTCCCTCAATGGTCCTAGCATTTCGAAGTCTCTGTTTTGTTTTGTTTTTTGCTGTTACTATAATCATAGTTAATTTTATTTCAAGAATCATATTTCAGAGAACCAAGGGAGGCCAAGTAAAAAAGTTTTCTTTGTTCTCAAACAAAGCAGCTGCTGACATCTCTATCAGAAATGAAAGCCAATTAGGGTAGAAATCACAACTAGTGGTTGAGTATCTAGAGTTCTGAATCTCTCCCTAGCTGTTACATCCAATTGCCAGCAAAATAATTTTTTCCTCCTACAAATGTTTTAAATGCCAAAACATGTGAAGATTAGAGAGAGGTTTATCAACATATATTATTACAGGAGGTAAACTGGCAATATTTCATGGAAGAGTGCCCAACTTTAGAATATAAGTGAATCCATAGCTGGCTTATTTCCACATAAAGTTGCTGATACCACACATACGGTATTAACTAGCACCAACTGCCAGTTCAGATATACCTACCAAATCAAGCACTAGCAACATCCGTTTCTTCACACACAATCAATTAGACTACCCAATCGTGCTCCTAGCCAGACTTTCACTCTGTTCTACTTGCTTTGCTCTGAAAAGAAACAATACAGAGGAAACACAAATCCACCTAAACAAAATGGAAGAGTGTCTCAAAACAGCATTAATTCCCCTTATCCTACTCTCTTTTTCCAACATCATTTTTAAGTAGGAATTCCAACATTCTGAACCAAAGGTATAGCCTCAGCTATGGATTAATCTCAGTTACTGCCTGCCAGCCTGCTCTGACTATTGGTAGTCCTACTATGGGAGTACTACTTTGGTAGTCCCCATTTCTCCAAGAACACCCTTAATTAAAATACAAATCGCAAACATGCAAAAAAGTCAGTAAAATTCAAAAAGAATATTTAAACTTAACACAGAGGTGTGAAACCTTGTCTCCAAATACATAGTTTCAAAGCATTTCACTTAAACATTTAAGATCAAGATTCAAAGAGAAAATTATTTATATTGCAGGCTTTTATCACCAAGGTACAATCTTAAAAGCAATGTGAAAGAGGCATACTCTAAGCTATGAGATCAATAACTATGCAACCAAATCCTGCTTTAGTTTTAAGTTAGAAGGGTTTACCTGCATACCTGTCAGAAAAAAATTAAGATTGCTGAAGGACTGGCTAACTAGTCACAAAGCCAGTTGTTTCCAGCATTTCCCATTTCACAGTGCTGCCTCTCTATTTATAATTAGCATCTACTGCAAGTTCTTCTCAACGGATAAAGAATTTACTGATAAGTAACATCATGCATAGTAAGTACAATTCATAAATATTTAATGTTAATGTTAAAAGAATATGAAAAATCCTTGCTAAACAGGATTTGGAGATTCTAGTTCTCAGTCTGCCTCTGATGTCAGTCAGGTTGAATTTTTATGGAATTACACCCTAGCCACATCTTATGCTCAACTTCTGCCTGCACACTGAAATCATGTTACACTTTATTTTTTGAGGGTGGGCAGGGAAAGATATCCAAAATATCCTTTAGATTGCAGATGTCAAATACTGTTATTTCACAAAATGCACATAACTCACTCAAATTGTCGTATCACAGATTTCCAGAGTGTTGTTCTCCCAGAATTATCACAAATAAAGCCAACAAGACTGTACTCTGCCTAACCCACAACCGACAGTGCAGTGCATTGGAAAACTTAGGCTTACCTAATAACAAAGGCAGCAAAACATCGTAGACGCCACGACCAAAATAAACCTTTTCGCTTACAGTTAAGTGTTGCAGATAAAAAGGGGTGAGATAATTCTAGAAAATCTCTTCACTTAGAAATTTAGAACAAAGGATTTACTTTATTTTATTAAACAATTAAAAGGGATCACTTTCATAGCCTTTAAAGCATCAGAAATGGATGTCCCCCAATTTGCTTCTACTTTTCAACTGATGAAGGACAAAATGTATACAACTGAAATCCAAAAAGCTAACTTAAAAAATAACCTATTTTTCCCTTCAAAATAAATATATTTCCATCTCTTTTAAAACATTTTGCACTAACTTTGGTGTTCTTTCTTTCAGATTATTTACAAATATCTTCTGTTACTTTGTTTTTCTTCTAGTGGTTCTGTCTTGTACAACACACTGTCTGTCTCACAGCTTCTTCCCAGCTGCCTTTTCTAGCAGAAAAAAAGAAGTAACAAAACCAAGTTTTAATCAAGGAAAATTTTCCATCAACAGACCCAAGGAATCACTGCTAGTCACTATGAAATTACTAGAAGACATGCAAAGGCTTTTCAACAGAATAATTTTAATTAAGTTGCAATACTGGGAAACTTTCAGAAATATTTTAAATTATATTATTTCCAAAGACATTAATGAATGAGCAATTGCTATATATATATGGTTGCTAACATGAATTTATTTTAAGTGTATTGAATTACGTTGGTCACTAAAAAAGGAGGAAGAACAGTGTTGTTGATTCAGCATAACTTCTACATTCACCACTTCTGAGTGTGACAACTGGGTGGGTTAAATAAAGACATACTGCAGAAGTCTTCACAGGCCTTTGAAAGTCACAGAAGTCAGGGAGAGTTTAGTGGCCTCAGAACACCAATTCAGCATACCGACATGCAACCTGAAACATTTTGATGAAAGGGGATAAGAATCCCAGTTTAGAAACAGATGGACCAGCAGCTGTCCTCATTGTTCATTCTCCAGGGACAGACAAGGAGTTATCCACTATCTTCCTGAAAACAAACTCAAATTTTACAATGCAGACTCTGAAGTTATTTTTGGCAGGCCATGCAAATTAGAACTGTACAGTCTATCATCTGCTGCAACCAAGGAGCTGTAAGAAGCCAATACCAAGCTGGGGGAAAGAGGTCTGTCATTAGTTTTGGGGCAAGTGACTAGAGGAGTCTACTATTACAGCACCCAGAAGTTTCACATAAACACAGTCAGCTCCCAGCCTCTTACTTTTTATATTCACCATCCATATAGTTATTACAGTGCACCCTAATTAGTAGATCAGCAAAGTAAAAATCTTATACCCCGTTTAGCCAGTTTCTGAAGAGCCAATGGAGGGACAGCTCTCTTAACATCTACAATTCTGGAGCATTTAATTTACTAACTGGAGCAACACCTGAGAGGCATAAAAAGCAATACCAACCAGACATTTTGCTTTAATCCAGAGAGCTCCCTGCACCTTCAACAATAATGGCAGTGTCATTACCATAAATACTTCAGATTGCTCAGAGTCCCCATATTCCCCAATACAAACAGAACACTTAAGCAAATGCCAAGAACACTGTCTATGAAGCTACATTTTAATGAAGAACCGTACTAAAAATCAATGAAAAATACTGCATAGTGAGCACCTTAAATGGTCAATTGACATGATTTTGCTAACAAATCATTACCTCCTCTGTAAGAAAAGTAAAAAAAAAATCCCAAACCTTGGCAGCTCCACATGCTTTCCTCTTTAATTAGAAAATCTCAGAGATTATATAGTTGCATTTTCCATGCCAAATAATGTACTGTTTTGATAGCTTTAGTCCTTTAAGTTATACATCAGACAATGCAAAGTGAACACAACAAAAACAAATGCACACCTAAGTCACAGGTTACAACTGCTAATAATAGTTTATATTGTATAGCTCTTCTGCCTTGAGTTGCCTCTCCCACATACTCCAATAAATACAAAATATAAAACATTACACCTGAATTATTGCAAACTGCATGGTAGAATCAAATTAACAAATACCAGTATGTGACCTTTCATGAAAAATTAGCTAAGAATCAATCCTTTAAAGAAGTAAAAAATATCCTAGTTAAAAAAAAATGCTACACGCTGCAGATACTGTATAAATAGTTTGTAGAAACAAAGACCCACTAAGTACAATAGATAGACAACTAAGTCCTATATTTGCTGACAGAAAATGAGCAGAACTTTTCCATATTCTCATTCTTCCTACATCAAGCTGTAGAATTGTAGAACCTAGGTTTTATGAGTTTATATAAACTTAAATATCTATGCATACATATTTAATTTATAATCTAATAGAGAAAGCTGTAGGTGATATTCAAACTGAATATCCAGTAAAGAAACAAGAGCACAGAAGATTTTCCATAAAACTCAGTCTGTTTTAGACACCATAACCTGTTGGCATAAGAACTACAAAATACATTGCAAACCAAATCACAGAATCACAGAATGTTAGGGATTGGAAGGGACCTCGAAAGATCATCTAGTCCAATCCCCCTGCCGGAGCAGGAACACCTAGATCAGATCGCACAGGAACGCATCCAGGCGGGCTTTGAATGTCTCCAGAGAAGGAGACTCCACAACCTCTCTGGGCAGCCTGTTCCAGTGCTCTGTCACCCTCACTGTAAAGAAGTTTTTTCTCATATTCAAGTGGAACATCCTATGTTCCAGCTTGAGCCCATTGCCCCTTGTCCTATCACTGGATGTCACAGAGAAGAGCCTGGCTCCATCCTTCTGACACTCACCCTTTACATATTTATAAACATTAATTAGGTCACCCCTCAGTCTCCTCTTTTCCAGGCTAAAGAGACCCAGCTCCCTCAGCCTTTCCTCGTAAGGGAGATGCTCCATTCCCTTAATCATCTTCGTGGCTCTGCGCTGGACTCTTTCCAGCAGTTCCCTGTCCCTCTTGAACTGAGGGGCCCAGAACTGGACACAATATTCCAGATGTGGTCTCACCAGGGCAGAGTAGAGGGGGAGGAGAACCTCTCTTGACCTACTGACCACACCCCTTCTGATACACCCCAGGATGCCACTGGCCTTCTTGGCCACGAGGGCACAGTGCTGCCTCATGGTCATCCTGCTGTCCTCCAGGACCCCCAGGTCTCTCTCCCCTACACTACTCTCCAACAGCTCAGTACCCAACTTTTACTGGAACCTGGTGTTGTTCTTGCACAGATGCAAGACTCTAAACTTGTCCTTGTTAAATTGCATTAAATTTTTCCCTGCCCAAATCTCCAGCCTGTCTAGGTCTCGCTGGATGGAAGCACAGCCTTCTGGCGTGTCAGCCACTCCTCCCAATTTTGTATCATCAGCAAACTTGCTGAGGGTGCACTCTATTCCCTCATCCAAGTCGCTGATGAATATATTGAATAGCACTGGTCCCAATACCGAACCCTGGGGGACTCCAACTAGACTCCATCCCATTCACCACAACTCTCCGGCTTCTTTTCTCCAGACAGTTCACAATCCATCTCACTACCCGATCATCCAGATCACACTTCCTCAGTTTAGCCGCGAGGATACTGTGGGAGACAGTGTCAAATGCTTTACTGAAATTGAGATAGACCACATCTACTGCTTTACCATCATCTATCCACCTGGTAATGTCCTCATAAAGGGCTATCAGGTTGGTCAAGCATGACTTCCTCTTGGTGAAGCCATGTTGACTGCCTCTAATGACCTTCTTATCCCTGATATGCCTAGAGAGAGCATCGAGAATAAGTTGTTCCATCACCTTTCCAGGGATGGAGGTAAGGAGGTGAGGCTGACCCGGGTCCTCCTTCTTGCCCTTTTTGAAGACTGGTGACATTCGCTTTCCTCCAGTCCTCAAGCACCTCCCCTGTTTCCCACGACTTGCCAAAGATGATGGAGAGTGGTCTAGCAATGACTTCCGCCATCTCCCTCAGCACCCGCGGGTGCATCTCATCAGGACCCATGGATTTATGGGTGTCCAGATTACTTAACCGCTCCTTAACCCAGTCTTCATCTACCAGAGCAAACTCCTCCTTTGTCCTGACTTCCTCTGGGGCTTCAGGGGTACGGGACTCTTCAGGAAAGCCTTCAGCAGTATAGACAGAGACAAAGAAGTCATTCAGTAACTAAATAAATACCATATAAACAAATAAAACCATATAAACAATTAGCTTTACTCTGATATTAAACAAACACTCCCCAACAAACAGAGTAACAAGACTAGAAATCCAGATACTTTACAAAGTATTGAAATTGCTTGATGGGTGCACTTCAGATTTACGTAACTATAATATAGGTCAAACTGAGCTGGACTCCTCTGCCCCCTCAACCAACTAGGAAAGTTGAGGGTCAAAGCAAGACTTCGGGAATGGTTCCACTGATCAGATCAACCCAACAAACAAGTCCAACATTCCATCACCAATGGTATTATGCAGAAATACGTTATATCATGCAGTTCAGTCACATGGAAATGATGTTTCCTTCATTAATTTTAATGTGTTTCAGTTATAAATAAACAAATAAACCACACGCACTAGCAATTAGTCCAAAGTGAAGCGTATTGAAGCAGACCAATTGATTCCCTGGAGAATAATGACACAACATCTAAATTTATACAAAAGTTACCGTCAATCAGTTAATAGACCAGCTATCAACTGCTCCAAGGTGGGACAGGAGTGAAGAAAGAGGGCAGAATAAAGAGGGCAGCGTGGAACATTTTCATGAACAAATGCCACAGACAACCACAATTTAAGACTGGATAAGGCAGCTGTCAGAACTCAGCAAAAGAAAATTTGAGCGTCCACACATCTGAAGAGCAACTCTGCAATGCAAACATCCTCAAGCTACCTTAAAATAGGCACAGATATCAATAAAAATCCTTCAGCATGAGAATTTCACAGCAGCTCAGACAAGCTTATTTTACTAACCCAAAAACACAAGCACTTTAACAATACAACTAGTAGTTGTATTGAAATGAAGTAAAAATGGTTTAAATCTAGTTTAGGTATGTGTTGTGGTTTTGTGTGGTGGGTTTGTTTGGAAGCAGGGAGGGGCCACAGTAATGGTTCCTGTAAGTAACTGTTAAAGGTTCCCCTGGACTCCAGCTCTGCTGGTAGCCAGGGAGGGGCTGCAGTGGGGGCTTCTGTAAGTGACTGCTAAGGCTTCACCCCCACCCCCAGCTCCAAGGTTTTAGTTGGGGGGGGGGGCAGGGGAGAGGAAGTGTGGGGTCAGGGAGTAGGGGAAGGAGTACCACTGATCCAGCCCCTGTGAGAAACTACTGAAAATTTCCCCAACTTCAGGCTGGACCAACCCCAGGCCAGGGCTGAGCCAATCAGCACCCCTGCAAATAACATATTTAAGAGAGGGCACGGAACACGGGGGTTGGCTTGGCCGTTACGGCTGTCCAGCTGCCTGCCTGGCTTCTGCAAACCAACCTGCTGTAACCCAAGTCTCCGCCACGGCTCACCTGAGAGCCAATGAAAGACCTGTGGCAGAGAGGGAATCGGCATTTTGAGAGGGGACCACTACACAGACACGCCAGTCAGAGAAGGGAAGCAAGAAGGAAGGAGGCTCCCCTCGGCAATTCCCCTGGAGCGTGGTGAAGATTCATGGTGACACATGATTTGTCCCTTGGTGAAGTTCATGAGAAGATACAGCCGTGGAGGACCCCACGCCAGAATTTTGGAGAAGCCCACACTGGAGGCAGGCAGTCATCAGGGAACTGTGGCCCCATGCGGAGAAGGACTCACACCAGAGCAGTTTTTGACAAGGACTCTCCCAAAAGAAGGGACCCCAGGCTGGAGCTGGGAAAAACTGTGAGGAGCGGTGGACTGACTACATCCCCCATTCCCCTGACCCTCTGCGCCACTGGAAGGGAGAAAGTACAGAACAAAGCCTTTGGGCTTTGGCAAGAAGGGAGGGGTGGGAGAGAAGTGCCTTTCTAAAATGTAGTTTCTCTCTCTCATTATCCTGCTTCTTGTTGTAAATAGATAATAAATTCAATTGTTTTTTTGTTCTTCCCAAGTCTTGCCGGTGACCCTAAGTGGCGAGTGAAACCCCCCCTGTTCCCTGCTTCAGCCCACCAGGTGTTTAACAAAGGACTGTCCTCTGGTAGCATTTCTAAACCACGACAGTATGTCTGCAAAGGAGAATTGTAATTGTATATTCTACAGTGTAGATGTGTCCAGAAGAGCATATTCTGAATTCTGCTAGTATGCTAACACTTAAGAGTTTCAACACTATTTTCTGCTTGTCATCTTTTGGCCTTTCAGTCAAAGAGCTTAGGTATTTACACAGAACAGTAAAGTTGCCTATTATTATGAATTATAAAACCACAAAACTTAGAGTTCAGTAAGACTGTGGCCCTTAAACTGTGAAAACAAATGCTTAAGTTAATCCTTATAATGAGAATGCTGGTTTAATATTCCCAGAAAGATCTTCAGAGTAGAACAAGATGTTTTCTTCAAGTTCAAAGAAGCTTGCCAAAATGATAAATCTGTATTATTCTCAGAATACTTTTTTTTTTTTAGATTATAATAGGTTCAGAGCAAAACTGCTCACAGAAACACTGTATCTATTTTACACGCTGTCCCTCTAAACCTGTAGAAGAAAACAAACACCACTCACTGCTTCACAAGTAACGTCTTTTCAAACACTGTCCCCTGAAAACCCTCAAGAAAGTCTTTCATTTGACAATGTAGAGCCTTACCATCACAACTGAAGTTACTTCAATACCCTTGAAATATATTATTTACCCAAAATAAAATGGTAAACATAATACAAAGGGCAAAAATTTGAGCATTTCTTTTACAAAATTAACAAGCAAGACTACAATTATCCACAGAAATACAGTACTGAGACAGACATAAGTGGTTTTTAACTACTTTATCATTCTGTAACATTTCACTCACTTTCCAAATATAATGTGTTTTGTTAACTACTTTTATAATTTACTCACCTGTCTCCCAGGTGAATTTCCTTACCACTCTAAATTTACAGTCTCTATGGTAGAGAAGAGGCTGTAGTAAGGGAAAATCACTGATCTACCTTCAGTATTAAAAAGGAATAATAATAATAAAACAATACATACTTCAAATAAAAACCGAACCATTGCTCTAACGTGAAGTGTAAACAGCAGTTAAAAGAACATTGTATGCTATACCTCCCCCCCCCCCCTCCTTTTTTTAAATCACACATTTCTTCATTCATTTGAGAGACAGTCTTCCTCTGGGAAAACAGAAAGTCTGATTTTGAGAATAGCTCTTCCCTATCACTTGTATATCCCAGGTGCACACTAACACACAGTAGTCGGCAAAACTTTCCTTACCAACATCTTTGAAGTTGCTAAAAAACCTCTGAAATTGTGTCGGAATGGGAGGATGCTTTCCCAAGTAAAGAAATCGTGTTAAACTACTCCTAGTTGTACAAGCTAATGCTGAAGATGTTTTACAGTGATAAGTATCAACAGTAAGGGAATTGTATTGTTTAACCTAAATTAATTTCGTTAAGAACAGCTTACGCCCAGACAAGCCCTTGCAAGGTAAACACATGGTTCCCATCTTTTACTTCACAAAAATCCACTCTTTGTTGTTGTACACCGGTCTACGCCTCTCATAACAAACAAAAGTGGTACACAAACTCCCTCACCCTTTTCTTTCTTCAGATATTTACATACCACATATCACCCTTAAAGTGGACCAAACTAGGATTAAATGCACTTTATCTGGGGATTCATTTCCCTAAGTTTTCATGATATAAAAGCCAAAATATCAAGACATCCATCTCCAAAAGGCTGTTCTCCCTATCCACTACAAATAGCCCTGACATGCAAACTCAGGAACCTAAACACAGAGAAGGTGAGTCAAGCCCTAAGGACCTATATGCTGTACTTTAAATTCATATTTCCTCCCTTGGAGGAAGGTGAAAGAAAAAAAAAATTCAAATCTATTTCTCTTCTTTTTCACTTTGGGCTGACACACAATACTTTTGATGGAAGAATTTTTCAACAGTATCTTCACCTGGAATGTTAGTTTTATTTAAGCATAAACTTGGCAAGGGGAAGGTGTGGTGTTAGGTGCTTTTGATTTGGTGGGAGAAAAGTTTTGCATGCTTCTTATTTCTGAAATATTAGCATTACTTGGGTTCCAGATTATTTGATTATTTGCATTGCAACAGGCATTTCTGGGCATCTCTGGGCTATTTATAGGACTTAACAAATTATTTATCTTGAAGAAGTATATTTGTGCCAAAGCCCATTCTATAACATGCAATCAAGTTCACAACATCAAAGAAAGATTTCTGAATTTCTTTCCCCAATTAGATAGATATCTTAATAAGATAAAGGCAAAAGAAATAGGTGACAAGCAAACACTAGCTGTTTAACTCAACACTGCATACAGAAAAGCAGAAATGTGAACTTTCAGTTTTCACATGTTCAGACTTCTTCCATATACTCTCACTTTTCTGACCTTTCCGAAAGATAAAAGAGTATTTCTTTCAATCCATTTTTTCCAGCCTAATGAGAACAAGGACCTTATGTGAAAGGACCTGTTGCTGCCTACTCCACAATAAACATTATGCTACTGAAATTCATGTCAGCAGTGGATAACAGGAAAAGCAAGAGAAGAAAGCTGAGTCACACCTGGTCATTTTCTCTCTAGAACATCAGCTATAACAATACTAAGGATTTATTTTGGGACAAGTATGATCTTGTGGGAGGGAAAAATGAAGCAAGAAAGACATTCCACAGACAGAGAGTGAAAACAAAATACAAATCATTTAGCTTTATGACTAAAGTCTCAAAGATGTACAAATGCAATGGTGAATTCAGGTCACCATTACAGTCACAACATTCAGACCATGTTTTCTTTCAAAACTTGTGGTATTTAAGGACACTGCGAAGTAAAATAATGGATTATTATTTATCATTTCAGTATCAAGAAAAGGTGACAAAACAGGAAAAAAATGCTCACACATCCCTCAGAATATTTTTAAATAGGTGAGGACCTCAGTAGTGAAACCAAAAACAACACTTGGGAACAAACAAAACTAATTTGAGCCCCTTTAAAAAAAATTATAAAGCCACCAGTGTTCTTCACTAGTAAAGACCTTAGCTATTCTGGTGCAGAATTTTTTTACTTAGACTATAGGCAGGGAAAACAGCACTGTAATGTCCTATACAGGAACAGATTCCTTCTTACAGCGTTAGACTACAGTTCTGTACCTACTGTTCTGCTGGTATAAGGCTATTTGAAATGTATTTGGCTAGCATATTTTCTGTGTGAACACCGTGAAATTAAGTATTTAAAAATATGTCGTACCTCACTTCTCCCATGTACTTTTAAAAATTTTCCCATGCTCATAAAAATTAAAATACTGGTTTGCCCAATTTTTTATTCTACATTTGTTTAGTGTAGAGCACTTCCTGGGAACAGTTGTTTAAAAGAATCTTTTTGCATTAAAATACTATTATTAAAATATTTCAATCAATTGAACACATTTACAGAACCCAATTTTCATTTATAAGGCCTTCTATGGCATTCATTGCACTTTGAAAAATGGACAGGAAACAGATCCTACAGGAGAGAGGGCAAGAATTAGTTTGTCATCTTTCTCCTCCTAGAGTTCTCTTCTTTCCCCCTTCCCTACTACCATACTTTTTCATTTAGGAACATACCATTTGTTCTTCCAATTTCACCTACCCAAAAGTGAAAAAAATTTATTCTGGTTTTCTTGTACTTATTATTCTAGTTTGTCTGAATTACTTCCTCACTATGGCATAATGAAAAATTTACTAGCTCTTTTTCAGGATATACGACAGGTGTCAACTGCAGCCCCTCTAGCTACTGGAACAGGAAGATTTCTCTTGTTAAATGCTCATCAAAACCAAGAATGATTCAGAAACTGTGCCAGTAGTGTTCACAGCCTCTCTCTTCCACCAACCAGACCTACAAAAAGTTTGAAATGGGTTAAGATAAGCATGGGTGGGCCATGAAATTTCAGCAGTTAAGTTTCAATGACCGTGGTGGTCATGGCATAAAAATTATGGCTTCTGCGTAGCACAGAACTACCTCAGTCTTGGCACACCTGAGTGTGAATTCAACTGAGATTCATCGGAATATTTCAGCCTGGTCCAAGCAGCAGTTTCTGAGTGTGCTAAGCAAATACTCATATTTCAACCTGCTTTGAAAGGAAAATTATTTCTAAACCAGAAGTGGACAACCAGGCACCTTCAATAGCTCCAGAGCAAGAGTCTCTAGTTAAAAAAACCACACACCTCAAAGGTTCAAAGCCACATCTTCAACCTCTCAGGAAATACCCTCAAAGAAATACTCTTCCTGTTCAGCCTCTCTTAGTGCCAGAAGCCAGTATGCACTCCACTCCTGTGCCCTCCCTAAACCTGTTACTTCACTTGATCAACTAAGTATTAGGGCAGTTCCACTGAAAGCATACCTGTACTCCAGTCTCTGCTCGCAATGCCTTTTACGGAAAGGCCTACAAACATCAAAACAAGGGCTGAGTCCTGGAATGTTCGGGGGAGATAAATGTCCTTCCAATCGTTATGCTGTTTTCCACTTTTGCTCTTTCTTCCCTTACAGCGAATTCTTTGCTAAAACAGGCAGAGCAACCAACAAAAATCACAGAGAACACATCCAATCCAGCCTGCACTGTGGTGGTCAGGTTAACAGAGAGATTTTAAACCTCTTAAGTGTATGAAGGATATTTAAAACAGTAGCTGTTCTATTCAAAGCAGGCACTGTTTCAACGATTTTTTTTTTTTATTTTTACATGAACTTTATTCCATCCTGCAAGAGAAGGTGCCTAAAGTCAGGGATGACCACGATCTCTCAGAAATCAACGTCATTTTGTTACCTTAAATATTACTCATAGACAACTGTATGAGCATGGAGCTTAACTCCCTATTTTGCCACTTTCTCAAGCTGATAGTTTTCAAGGCCACAGTGTTTCTAAGCCTAGTTATGTCTACAAGCAACAATTATTCTAGTAGGTAAGATATCAGAACTTCCTGTTGTGTAATTCCTGGGTATCCCCTTCCCCTCCACAAAGGATATCTCCAAATATCTCAGAGCATACAGCTTTCAAGAACACCAGCAGAAAGAAAAAGGCTATTCTCAGCACAGAAAACAAACTGCAGATGACTAAACTGCTGTAGTAAAACTGATGACAATACATTAATCTCATCTATTTCTGCAGGGAGATCAAAATAGGGTAACATTGACTTAAACCATTGCTAAAAAAAAGCTGTAGATATACTCTTATAGTACAATATAAACCTAAACTGTACTTAATTAGCCTAAGTGAAAAAGGTTTAAGCCAAGCAAAAGTGAGCTTTTGAAGCTACACTACACATATACATAGTATTCTGCACTGATTCAATTTACAGCCCATTTAACTCAGGAATGCAATGTAGCATGTTAGTAGGTGGTTACAGAGCAGCCCAGCCTCACAGAGAGTTACCGGCTCAGAACTCAGATGCACTACAGATATATTAGCAGGGTACTGCATCCTTTATAAACTCTGCCACTCAGAGGCAGGTAGAAACGTGTTTGGTTTCAGTATCACTTCGAGGCTCCTGTATTGCTTCCTGGTCAGGAGCTAGAGCCCTTGCCTCCTCACAGCCTTCTATCAAGGCACAAAGGTATGTCACGAAATAATTTTAAAACCACCTTACAATAATACAGCTCAGCTTCTTTGATAAGGCAAGGCCTTATGTATTTTTACACCCTTCAAGTTTTACATTTTGTCTTCCTTCTCCCTACAAAATAATGCCACGGTTTGTAAGAGATGCAAAAAATGGCCATCTCAGAGAGAGCTATCTGAGAAAAGAGGAAAAGAAAAAAAAAGTCAAGCTGGGGAAGACAGAGAAGGAAAGGTGGCCATTTTTTAAGTATTCCATCAGTCCCCTGGTAGGCAGCTATCTGCTCCTTTTACATTTTATTCCCTTCTCTGTGTCTTCCTAACAATCAGTCTCCCTTTTTTAAAGTCTTTCTCTATATCTCGTGGAATCACAACACTCTAAAGAGATAATGCTGTTTAAAACTGTCACCAGGATTACTTTCACATTTCTTCACTGGCCATGACTATTATGCCTTCCCTAAAACTTACTATTTTACTGCAGTCTGTGCTTCACTTGAAGTCATAATCCTCTGTGATGACAATTGTACCCACAGCAACTAGTAATGACGTAACAAACCAGACCAACCACTGCTGCTGGAAAAACAAGCGTTACAAACCTTTCAAGCAGTCTCTTAGTAATCTCAATTAATTTCTCAATAAAATGCCTGTTCACGTTTCAAATTGGAAAAATTCTCTCAAAAGACAACGCATTTCAAGAGAAAATAACGTGGTCTTCACGAACCACAACATTCTCAGGCCTTCCCAACTGCATTTTTAAAGACCTATTAAAAACATCAACTTCACTAAGAAAGGGTTCAAATCGCACCCTTTTGGCTGAAGAGAACTACAGGGGACATTAAGATTTACAGCACTGACTGGAATAAATCCATCAGTCACAGTCCTATAAACAAAAAAATAATAAAACTTCCATATAGTTGAACATACAAGCCTTCAAACCAAGTGCAAAAACATATGTAACTATACGCATGTACATTCAAACACTGCACAGACAGAGACAGTGGACACAAACACAATGACCATCATCACCGATGTCTGAAATGCCAATTTATTAAACACGCATTTACTCTGCAATGCCGCCGATGACAGGCAGTTTTTAGTAGGCGTAGTAGATGTGAGATGCAACCTCGCCTTCTACCAAAATTCTACACATGCAAAGCGTCTTTGCATCGGGCAACAGCGTGTTGTGGTTTTGAAACATCCTTAGCTGTATTCAGTTCACCTGTTTGATCTCTTCACTAGCCCGACAACTACATTTAAATGATGAATTCTCGATCATGATGCAGGTAAATGAAGTTAAACCAGATAAATCAGGTTTTACACCAGCAGGTCTTTAGGCTCCGGCAGTGACTGTCCCCGACTCACAGACAGGCCAAACCCGGTTACAGGCTGGTTCAGCTTGCAGATCAAAACCACCATCTCGCAGCCACAGACGATGCCCCTGGCAGCACAGGGGCTGGCCACTGCTCCCTCACCGCCACGCCAGGGACAGACACTGCCCACAGCCTCCCCCGGACCCACAGCGCAGGCTGCAGCCGCCGCCACCGCCAGACCTGCGGCGCCGAGCAGCCCTAACGCCAGCCGGCGGCCCCCTCCCCAGCGCGGCGGTTCCGTGCTCTGCGTCTGTGTGCTGTGCGGGGCGGGGGGAACGGGATCGCCCCCAGCGGCACCTGCCGGCCGCTAAAACGATCCAACCCCGCTGCCTCAGACCGGGCCCACAACGCCCAGCGGCCGCGGCTCCAAGGCGCGGCGAGGGACAGAAAGGAGTGGAGGAGGGAGGCACACCCTTAAAAAAAGGAGGGCACCCGAGAAGAGACGGGGGCAGGCGGCCGTTGGGGTACTCCCGGGGGCTGCCGGTCACAGGAGCAGGCAGGCACCTGGACAGCTCTTTTGTTCGCCCCCGGTCCCGCTGCCTCACCCTTCCCCGCACTCACCCACGGTGGCCAGGGTCTCCAGGTCCTCCAGCTTGTAGGCGGCGGGCTCGGGCTCGGGGGGCGAGCCGGGGCCGGCGGGGCTGGGGACCGGCGCGGCGGGCTGAGGCGCGGCTAGCCCCGCCGCTGCCGCCTCGCCGCCGCCGCTCTTCGCCCCCATTTTAGCTTTGGCGGCGCTGAAGGCATCCATGGGGCCGAGCGGGCGCCCCGCAGCCGCTCAGCGCATGGAGAAGGGCGAGCCGGGCCGGCGAGAGGAAGAAGGAGCCGCGGGGACGCAAAGTTTCAGTCTTCAGCAGGCGGGGTGGCTGCTCCCCGAGTCTGGAGCCGGTTTCCGCTGCCGCTTCTGAGGGGGCGCGGAGCCCTTCAGCATCGCGGCCAGTCGCCGCGCCGCCCGCCACTCGCAGCAGGGACCGCCGCGCAGACAGACAATGGCGAGGGTGAGCCCGGGCTGGCCGGGCCGAGCCGTGCTGTGCCGAGCCGAGCAGCGCCGCGCCACACCACACGCCGGGCGGAGGGGCGGGGTTTGCCTTCCTGCCGCTGCGGCACGGGCCCGCAGAGGGCTGGCGGGGCGGGGAGGTGCGGCCCCGCCGCGGGGCGGGAGCGCGGAGCTCGACCCCAACCGAGGGCGCAGCTCGGAGGGTGTCTGGTAACGCCGGTGGTGACCTTTGCTCGTCCTTCCCCGCCCCCGCGTCCCGCCTGAGGGGCAGCGCGGCTCTGCGGCTCGGGGGAACGGCATGGCGGGGGGCACTGGCGGCTGCCGAGGGAAGGTCCCGGCCGCTCCCCGCGGAAAGTTAAAAATAACTGATGGGAGCCTCGCCAAGCGCCTGCCTGGCCCACCTGGTTTCACGTTGGCGGTTCTGGGAAAGCTCAGTCGCTCCCCACGCGTGGGAGCGCGGGTTGCGGTAACTCGAGCGTTTCAGGGTTAGCGAGTGTCCCTCGCCCGCGCGTTGCAAAGGCTTTCTCACGCGTTATCTCGCTGCCTGTTTTCAAGTAGGTGCGGGTGTCGCCACGGCCACAGCCCCTACGTGGTGCTGCTCAAGCCTGCAAAATACTGGGATGGCTGGGGGGTGCCCTGAGCTGCGCCCGGCCGAGCTGAGGAGGCGCCTAACGTAACAGCAGCAGCAGTCGGGTACCCAACATAGCTCCTTCCACGGCAGCCCAGAAACTGTTGACGATTGTGTTGAAAGACAGAGAGAATCCGTGTGTGAGCCAAGCCGCTGAGAAGCGTTTGTGTCAAAATTGGGGAAGGAAATCCTAATTTTTGCCATGCCTTGTTCAGGCCCAGTTTTACACAGTTCACAGCTCCCACCCTTGTGCTTCAGTAAGCAGGGGATCTGTGAAGCTGATGTGTAAAAGAAGCCACACAGGTGGCATTTTGCATCTCTTTATTAAATGTGACAATATGGGAATATAAGGCCTACTAGGTGGAGCAGGTTCAATAGTAATGAGAAATAATTATGTGTGTGTTTACAAAAAATGAGTATAAATACATTATGTATAAGAATTACAAATTTATGTACACCTTTCCTGAATTTAAAGAGACCCTTGCAGTCTCCTTTATAGTCACAGCACTCAGAGAATGTAACATGTATTTTTATCTTTTAGCTTGTTGACATGAAGGTTTATGACTAATTTGGAAAAATGCTAGGTCATCTCTGCTTCCTGACAGCCTGTGGAAAGAACCACCAGCAAGGAGGATGACATCACTTTTGCTACAAAATTTCAACTTTAATTTCAGTACTCCTCAGAATGCAAGTTTTGCACTTTTGTTTTGCTTTACTATGTTACTTAATTTCTTTTTGTATTATTTTTTTGTACATTGTGTACAAAAATTGTGGTGATTGAATTGAATATTTTACAGGTTTCTTAAACTGCAAATTGTAAATGTTCTGGCAGGCTGTAAATTTAGTTGCTGTTTGGTCAAAAGATGAGCAAGTCAATAAACCTCTCTTAACAATAACTGAAAATGTTGTTTAAGGTAACAGTTTGAAAAATAAACATTAATACATTGAAGTAATCTGAGCGTATATAAAAATGTAGCTTTTTTTATCCCAAATAATTGCAAATTTAGATGATTTTTAGGAAGAGGTACAAACTGATAATGATCATAATTTTCAAGAGAGAGTATTTTAACCTCAGTCCATCCAAGAAGATCAATAAACCTTTTTTTTAATAAAAACTAAGAAAACATTCACTGCTCAGATGTTAAAAAGGACAGAAAATACTTTACAGAAGGTATTGATTATTTTCAACTGATGTTTGTATTTATGTTGTGAACTTTACTTGGTGATTAAATTACTTGCATTCAGGAATTTAAAACTTCTTTAAAGAGTCTCCTGCTGCCATGCTTCAACTGTTGGTGGCATGTATGACAGCACACATTCAGAAAGGCATTCAGCAACGTTTATGAGCACAGGATTAATTCCATTCAGTGTAATGTCTCTTTTCTAATGATTAAGGTTAATTTCCTACCTCGCTAGACTGGTATCCAAAGCATATGCTAGTTTTAGTTGTAGCAATGTAATTGCAATGTTTATATTTAGAATGTCACCATATTAGTGTGCTTTACCACCTCTGTATAACCTACTTAGAATTTATCTTGCAGACACTAATTATTATTCACAATATTTCTGGGGAAGACAATGCCATTCTTTCTAAACACAATGAGACTGAGAATCAAAACTTGTAACTTCATAAATTACATATGGAAGTAGAGCTGGCCACTGGGTTGCAATAGTGGATATGAAACTTGGTTTCTTGCCCAATTTGGCCACATTTCATAGGAAATGCAGCTCTGTTCTTCTTTTGTCTTTATTTTTTGCCACTATTTGAACTTAATATGTGAACATTTGGTCACAGGTACTTTTTGAATAGTCTTAGCCTTTCCCTTGGCCTCGGTAATTGATAGTTTTAATCTTTTTCACGTTCCCCACACATGCAGTAGATGCCATCAGCCAGGTTCCTTTAGCTTAAAGAAGAGTATAATGCCTTACACTTCCATTCCTTTACCTTGCAGATCCTTACACCAGAGCCCTTTTTCCATTTTGCCTTAAAAGTACCAGATGTTACATATGATTCTTCCCAAAAACAGTAAATGCCTTACTAAAAAAGATTTAATTTTAAAAAGTAGGGAACAGTAGTGTAAATAAACAGTTTTCCCAATACTCACGATTCTAGGTGAGCACTTTTTTCTTCCATTTCAGCTGCACAAATTTTTCAGTGTACTTCTATTCCTGTATAAACTCAGAATTTTGAGGGGCCAAAAGGGTCCCAGCTGTCAATTTGGCTCCTTCCTGCTGCCTTTCGTGTATGTACATTTGCCAAACTTCACTTTGCTGCCCATACAGCCACACCAGCAGTTCAATGATTCTTTGGGTGCTAAATTACTAACCTACCTCCCATTCATTTCTTTTTGTTCGATTGTAGTTTTTTTTGCTTCCCCTCGGGAAAGCTTTGGTTAACAATTTTAAGCTAATGGAAAGGATTACAAACTTTCTACCTGACTATCTATGAATTGATATCAGAGATCATTTCTTTGTCATTTTGAAGGGACATTGGAATACATATATCATGCAAATGGAATATGATTTAAGCACCTAACTCTTGGTCTTTTGGTTCTCTGAGAAAGCAATCAGTCATTTAAATGTCTCCATGACTGCAGACAAAAGAGTCTTTCCTGTGGTCTGAGCAGGTTTTCGTCTGTCTACCTGAAACCACGCATTTTGCTTCCCTGCAAATGTGTGATTTTCCTTACAAATCTTTTTAAAGCATGTATTTACTATCACTGCCATGGTAAAACTACTACAAGTTTGCTAGAGAACCTGTTCAAACCTGTATAGAGGAAGTGAAGAAGTCCTTCGGTGGTGGTTATTACTAGTAAAAAGCTCCGTATCTTCTCCTTTTGTCACATTATGTACAGTGCCTAAAAATGTGGGGCTGCTAAGGAGGAAGAATAACTAGTAAAGATAATTACTACTGGTATGTGTTTTTCATTTGTTTTGTTTTGCTAAAGAAGCTCATGATCAGACAAGTTCTACGAAGTAAACAAGCACCCTTTCGTGCAAGAAATCCCTGTCTGTGACAAAGAAAGGGGGAAATTGTTCCACCCATCTGAAGTAGTTCCTTCATAATATGGAAATAAGACCATTCGTCTAATGAACAATCACATATCATGCAAATGTATCTACACATTCATAAAGCAACTGTTGCACTTGTATTTTCATATGATTACATTTAGTGTTTTTTTTTAAAAGCATTTAAATGATTATGAGTATAGTGTCTGAATCCAAGTGAGAATTTGAGCACCAAGAATATAACATAGATGGCTACATCCAAAACCATGATTCTGTTGGTTCTTGGCAAGTTGATACCTCTCTTTAGAAGTACATCAACTTATCCAATTCAAACATGGAAATGCTGTTACTAAGGTGTCTAGACTGCTGCCCAGTCTGATCAAGTTTGTGCCTAGCTTCTGCCAAAACTAGATTGAGATCTGGAAACAAGATGTTGTTTGCCTACGTTTGCTGAGGAACTCGTTCGGTTAAGCATTCTGTAAGCATATCTGACATATATGCAAAACTGCTTCTCTCACAGAATTAAGTTGTGGCCGCCCTTTTAGATAAAGGTGTTGGAGGACTGCTGTGTTAGCTAATAGGAGACACTGAAATACCAATGTGCTGGACAAGCTCTTCAAAGACAGACAGGGATGCTTTCTTCAGATGGAAGACAAAATAGAATAACAACGCACTAGGACATCTTTCTGTTAATTCTTTTCCCCAAAGAACTAGTTAAGTATATTCATACTAGTACATCTTGTTTTGAATACTTAGGGTAGCATACTGGTTATAGCAGTCACTCAGCAAATGGAATATTCAGCATTTTTGATCTTAATTATATGAGAGGACTTCTCATTCCAGCCTCCTGCCTTTAAATTACTGAAGGCAACTGCAGGACATATTCTCCCATATTGTGCATTCCTACTTCACAAACACTCCCTTTTTACTGTGCTCATGAGATGAAGTGTTTGGTTCACTGCTCTGAGGAATGCTGCAAAAGTCTTAGAAATTAAATATAGTACAAGTCACATTTATTTATACAATTTATGGTATGTAATGGTGGTGTGTTTTTACAAATTTTATCAAGATTCTGCAAAGATTACTGTAAAATAATATTTCCATAAATGATTAATCCATATGAGCCATATGAGCTTTATCTTTTTTTTTTTTTTTTTTTTTTTTTTTTCTTTCAGCAAGACATGCATTACGGGAACTTTACAACATTCAAGGTAGTCAAACAGAATAATAAAATGCAGCTGTTGTTGCCAACCTCAGGGAACTAAGTCATCTCATCAAGGAGTCCTCAGTTAGATAAATGTAAAATTTCAGTGCCCAAATCATTTTTCCCCCATATATTTAGAAGTTAGACTTTTAAAGAGAAATTGCATATTCTAAGGCACACACATCTAATGCACAAACAGAATAAATATTTTAATTCTGCATTTTTTGAAATTCTATTTGGTTTCATGTCAGTATTTTCATGTCCAAGACTGAGGACTTGCGTGAGATAAAAGATGCAGCTAAAACCTTCCTTTAGTCACAGGCATCAAAGTGAGAGAAAGATACCAGGCTTAGGAGTCCCTCATATCTTCATCGATTTAGTGTTGAGTTTTCCCAGTGTCACACCTCATGTGGGCTTCAGGCTCAGAAAGGTACAGTTCATTTTAAGCTGCTCTAAATCCAGGCTGCCACAATTCTGTCGTCCTCCTCCCTCTCTCACATTAGCAGTCCAACCCACACCCTTGCTTTTGCATTTGGCATTTAGGCAGCTCCCTGGTGAACTAGTTCAGGCATTAGTTCAGAGATTTATATATAAAATAAAGTTACTAGGGTTTTTACTTAGATCAGTTCCCCAAACCATTGCTGTGCACCAAGTTCTAGGGCACTGAGTGCCCTTATCACCCAGTTCTGGGGAATTCTGCAGCAGGCTGTGTTTCCATCAAGCTGGTTCAGCTTTATCCCCCACTTTCTTGTGCTTATGCCTTTGCTGTCATCCCCATTGCCCCTTGAAAGAAAAACAGCACTTTGAATACTCTGGATGTACCTGACTGGAGCTGAGGTTAGTGTTTTCTGTGAATGGTTTTAAAGAGATCTTAATTTAGTGTTCTGGATGAATACATCACTTCACAGTGTCATTGAGGCTGGCCATAAAACCAGAGGAAAGAGATGGGCACCTCATTTAGATTATCAGGGTTTCTTGTATTCTGGAGGTACCTGCCTAGCTCTATCAGCAAATATGTTATTAGACTTAACCCAAGTTAGCTCTAGACAAGAGGGTGGCAGTCTCTCTCTTACTTCTGTAGCACTTAAAATTGGCTAAGCAAAGTCTGACCCTTACTTACTCCAAGTTTAGGCAAATCTCTATGAATCTTTGCAGTTTATCTCTAAAACAAAGATGGCACCACAGTCTCCAGAATTTTATAGATATAATGCAAAGATGTTTTATAAATTTTTATATTCATGTAAGCAATTCTTGTTTCTTACTCTTTGAAAGCAAAATGCTTGCGTGCATAATAGCTACATCTTTAAAAATGGAATGGAATTGTGGCAAGAAAGGACATTATCGGTTGAATCCAGCAAAATTGATTACTCCTTTATTATCCATAACTGATATCTTCTGCTGTGAAGTAATATATTCTTAATCTGTTCTCTGGTGTTCTGTAATTCATTAATTTAATTACATTAAAATACTATAAATTCTGTAAATTCATTCTGTAATGGCACATTTATCACTTTAACACTCCAAGCTAGCCTGATTTATACTTTTATCTTTCGCTATCAGTTAATATCCTTATAGAAACATGAGGTCAAGCGGATAGAAAAGCCTTCAAAATATTCTTGCTGATACTCTTACTGTACGATCTCTACTGAAGGTAAAGCAATAGATTTCAGATTTCCTAGAATTCAGTTTTGTACGCATGTATGAAATAAAATTGATGTATGATTTTTGAACTTTTTCTGCTAATCAAATATATATTTTGCCAAACAAATATAAAGTGATATAATTGTGATTCATTCTTCTGTTTACAGTTCAGTTAATGAACTGTTCAGTACATGAGAATCATTGCAGACTCATCAAGCAAAGTATTTAAACACCTACTTAATTTCTATTAGTTTTAAGCAAGTGCCTAGATTCTGTTAAAGCCAATGGAATTAGTCACAAAGTACAATGTTTCAATGATTGTGGTTGAGTTTGCATGCATAAAGTCATGCATGCACATATGTGCTTTATGAATGGGAGCATAAACCAAAAGGTATAATAGTATTCAAGCAACAAAAATGAAAATTATATTTTCAAATACAAAATGGAAATACATTTTACTCAAACATCTTGCCCATGTCACTATGAACTTCAGCAAAAAAAAAATATTGTGGCTTTTTGGAAAAGTCAATTAATATATGATCATTATAGATCTGTGCAAACGCTAGGTTATGTCCAAGCATATATATTACGTAGCTGGTCCCAGTCACTCCTGAAGGAAAATTTACCATCAAGGGTTTTACATGTGAATTTGTTCAATGCTCTCACATTTTTTGCTAATTTATGGTGCATTTGATTTTTTCTTATATATTGTTTTTGTGTAGTATAAAATCTGAAAAATAGTCAATGTAGCAAATATATAGTGCAGTGAATGTTGGGCAACACAGTATGTGAATGTAAATGAGTTCAGAAACATATAAGCAGAACAATGGCTCATTGATCTTGCAAAATACCTAATTACATAATTCCTCAGCTATACTTAGCAGCTGATCTCTGGCCTTTGAGATGATCTTGTTTCCAGTCTTTGTGTGTGTTGGAAGGCAATGGATCATTTCCCTGGACAGCTGGAATGGATCACTTGTTCACAGTTCTGTTAAGGATGAGAGCTTTTAGAAACCCAGGGTTTGCTGCACAGTCATTCTGTTATCCAGGTTTCAGACTGATGTAATTTTATAAATTTTATACAGATGAAATTAGGATTATTTAATTAAATGTAAATTCTGACAGCTGGAATTCAAGCTAATAGCATTTCAGGAGATAGGTAATTGCATTCAACTGACTCACTGTCAATGCAATTTCCTGCAAGTCTGAGGAGAATGAGGAAGATGGTGCCTTGAATCAGAGGAAAAAATAATTTCAGAAGAAGAGATGCTTTAAGTCAGCTAAAAGTAAATGGCACCACTCTTTGCCAGCTTAGAGCATAGTATATCTGGGAATCAGATTATGTCAGTCATGAAGCAGAGAAGTTATTCTCATCATTAACAAATTTACTTTATCAAGGCTTATACCCTCTATTTTGGAAAGTTTCTTACCGTGTTTATCTCTTTTTGTCATGATAATTTTCTTCATCCACCCATCTACTCCTCATAGGCACAGGGATATTTCTGTGGTGACGGAAGCTTTGTATCAGCCATAATATCCATACACTTGAGGCTGGTTGGTTGGGTTATTTGTTTGCTATGGTTAGTTATTAATGACATACCTCAAGTATTAAAAGATGGTTGTTTAGATACTGATTCAACCCTAGTGGAAATTAACGTGAATCTTGTATTTAGCAATGTCCATAATTAGTAGATAATATGTTTTTGTAAAAGAATAAATTATTTTAGGAAGTCTCAGCTTATAGGAAAAAGATCTTTACTTCTGATGTTTCCCTCTCTCTATTTCAGTAAATTTCACAAAATGTATCATGTGCTTATTCATATCTCCTATGATGTATATATCAAAAAATATGACAACTTTAAGTTGTGTTGAAAATTTGATAATTGTAACTTGGAATCCCATTTTAATCATTACCATTTAAACACCAAATGTTTTCCTCGCCATTAATATAGGCAATTCTTGTAATACTTTAAGTTTGTCTGAGACGCTGTGGATGTTGTGGATGCCTTTTTTGCATGCATGTGGACATTCCTCATGTGCAGACTGCTCTCATTGGTGCTACCCATAGCTTTTTTCATGTTTTGGTATATTTGCAGGTAAAGGAAACTGTAGGTAGAAGAGATGTTTAGGAGATTGTACTGGAACTGCAGACAACCCTTTGTAGCTGCTGCTATCCTTTACAAATGTGATGGGCCATCCTACGCATGTTGAAAACAATGAGTTTTGCCATTGATTTCATTGGGCTTACCATTCGAGGCGTGGAGCTAACCGCTAATCAGCACAACGTAGAGCAAGAGAGACCTCTTCTTAGAGTTCTAGTGGAATGAATTGTGAGGTTTTGTTTTCAGCCATGGCTTGTCTCTTCACACTCCCCAGCTGCTCCAGATGAGCTTCACAAGGCAAGCGCTTGGGCCCACAGCCTCTGTTGAACATCCTGCTTCTCCATTTATAGCCGTGCTTGAGAAGGGGACACAGCAATCCCCTAAAACTCCTGTTCCTTTCTGTCCGATAACTGTGATGCAGAAACAGATACAGAAGAATAAGGCGATGACCTTTCTCTTAGGTATGGTACAAAGTATGACATTTATTTGTGCACCCTTAATATTGTGGGGTTTATATATATATATATATATATATAACGTGACGTATCTGTAATCTATTTGACTTAATATATCTGCACTCACTTTTTTTTCCACATATAAGTTTAGTTCTTGTTGTTATTCTGCCCTCAGATGTGCCTGTGCATGTCTGCAACCTATTAACCAGAAATAGAAGGGGAAAAAACAGGATTTGGGGAGGGAAAGAGGACAAAAACCTTAATGATGCTCTTTCTGCACTTATTTCAGATTATTTTTTGTATTTAATCAAGTTGTTTTCATTTTGAACAGTTCTATTTCCCTACTTTCTCTTTCCTGTGTATGTGTCATGAAAGCCACATGGATTTATATAATAGAGTTTACTAAAAAAACCCTGGCTATATGTATTTTAATAAAAATATTTATTTTTGTTACCTCTGTTTTTAACTTGGGCTGCATTTAGCTACTTTTTAGGTCCTGTAGCATGGAGATAAGGTTTTTGATCTTTGTTTGGTTACTCCTTTTATTTTGTGACTGTTATTAGTCAGATACTTTACTGCCTTAACCACTTTATCAGTGGTGCTTTCATGTTATAAGAAGCTGTTCTCCTCATGTTTATATAGTGTGGGTTTCTTATCTGCTTCTGTTTTTACACACCCTTTCATCAGACAGCCAAGCAGTCTTCTTTCTCAGAATAAGGTTCATATCTCCCAATGACACGTATGTAACTGAAAAAGTTACTGCTCAAAAATGAATAGAAAACTGTGCCAGATGGCTTAATCTTTTTTGCATTCTCCAATAAAAGGATACCCAAATTCACTGTGGAAAAGTATAGTATGTGAAAAATGACAAATGTAAATAACAAGTAGTACCAGACATAGATGCCAAGGAGAAAGAGAGTCTGTGTGAAGACTCAGTGAAATGCAGGGTGGGCAGGGCAGTGGGAATCGGGGCAGCACTTCCAGGTGGCACTGCCGAGGATTTCTGAGCCCCAGAGACAGCCTCTCGAAGGAGAGCCTTGGCAGGGTTTCCTTTTTCAGCTTCCTTCTGAACTGCTACTGGGGAACAGCAGATTTACATTTCACTGTGGATGAAGCCCAGACTGTAGAAAATGCTGAAGAGAGAAACTGGATTCGAATTTACATGACTTTCTTGACCAGTTCTATCCATTTCAAATCCCGTAGGTGGAATGGACCATAAATGCAAGTATGGTGACACGTGACTTTGTGCGTGTGTGTGTGTGTGTGTGTGTGTGTGTGTGTGAAGGCATCTGTGCTGCCTGTAATTTATGTAAACTTTAATTGATTTAGACTCCAATATAAATCTGATTCAAAAGTTAAGAGGAGAAGGATTAAGTTCTTCAGCAATAACTTAACTGGGTTCATCAGTTATTTTTAGTATCCAAATTTGAACAGATGGAACTTGGTCAATATTGAAAAGGAGAATATTACTGTAATTCAGGAAGAAACGTGCATAAGAGGATGAAGGGATTTCACAAAGAGACAGTGGTAAGAGACAGAAGTGCATCCCTGAAAATACAGATATATGAGTTTTAGGGTACAGGTGATTAGGGGAACATCTGGTGAGATGTTTCTGAATGAGCATGTGCTCTTTAGGCTGGACAGCTGAACACCTCATCTTCCTGTCAGTGGAATACCTGACTGTGCCAGCCTATGCCTCCAGTGGATGTCACATACAGTGAGCGAGGATGGGGACATGCAGGCAGGTTTTCAGAAGTCAGGAAATCAAGAGATGAATATGTGAAATTCATATTGTGATGCTGTTACAGATAGTATAGTAACAAGGCTAAACTGGAAGATGGAAACAAAACACTTCTTCAGGTTTATTCAGTAGTCTTCTACTCTGTTATGTGGGATGGAGTAACTTTTAACTGACCTTTGATAGATATTCCATTCACTGTAAATATTAAAGATCTTCAACAGTGCAGTCTGCCATTCTAACAAAATTATTTCAGTTATAGTATTCAATGGGGAGAAAAAGCACAAAGATGGCTTGCACATTTGAGAAGAGATGTGAGAATAATTAGTGATATTATTTCTGAGATTCAGTGAGAAGCAGTTATCACTATCTAATTTGAAAAGCACTACTGGTATTTATTTGGCAATATGACAAATATTGCATATCTTAATCTCATTATATCATAGATTATTTCTGTTTCTTAAAAGTCAGTGGTTATTTGCTGGACATAATATGACATAGCTCTGGTACTTATTTAAAGTTTTTTGGTAGAAGGGTTTTAACTTTAAATAAGGTTTCAAAAACTGACAATTTAATCTCCCCAGTTATACTCAGCGATTTTGAGCAGGATAAAATCTTTAATGAATTTTAATGGAATCAGAGGGCAGCTTGAAACTTTTCTTGGATAAATCCATTGAAAATGTATTTGTCAGTTTGGGCTTGTTTCGTGAAAGCAGATAGGTGTGTGTTTCAGTTTAAGCTTATATATGATTGGAAGTCTGTAGGAACAGAACTAAATGCTTTGTTGACTAACAAAAACCTAAGCACATACATAACAGTAAGTGCTTTACTAGACCAAAACTCTTACAATTCAAAGGTCTTCTCCCATTGCTGTGAGAGTAGAGCGAAAGAAGAAGAGAAAAAATTATCTTTGATCTCACTGAACCATTTAAATTATAAGCACAGCTCTCTAGGAACCGTTTGTACCAAATCAGGCCAATTCAGCAGAATGTAGCTTCAAACTATGTATTCTTATTACATGTAACACTAATTTCTCTGGGTGTGATTTTTTTTCTCATCCAAAACCATGAAATAAGCATAGAGCAAGGAATACCTCACAAAAATAAAGTACCACACTGATGGTTTCTGACAGTGGGTAATGATTTGACAGGGGGAAAAGGTGCACTCATGACACAGGTTTGCTGGAAACTCAGAAATTCAAGTATTTCTTTAGCACACCAATTTATTATTTTCCAAAGATGTACTAAATTTTAGTTTCACAAAGCAGTAAAAGTATCAAAGTGGAACTATTGATGCAAAGGAAATATGATATTAGAAATGTACATTTGAATGGTTTTGTACATTTGCTGAAAATATGAAATAATTTATTGCCAAATGAACCCTACAGTGCAGTGCAGAAATCGAAGACTAGCAAATGATTAATCATTGACACATGTAAATCTCTGTGCTAAGGCCATCCAAAGAATTAAAATATTTTCTATTAGTCCGTTCCTGTCAATATAATCTAAAGAGCTGGGCTTCCCCATATTACGGAAATACCATAAATTGTCATTAGAAGGGATTAAGCATTAGACATCTCAAAATAAAGCTGCAACGATATAAATATCCTGAAAATATTATTCTTTGCATGAGAGAAAGGTCAGCCTCTGTTCTGGGAAGCATTCCTGCTGAAGCTGTGACAATCATTCAAGGTCATGAGAATACCTTTTCTGTATTGAAGCCTGGTAAGGTCTAAGTAGGGAACAATTTTAAGATGGGGGAGACTATATGACCTCTGGATTCCTTAAAGACCTCTTGCTATACCGCAGAAAGATTTCTGGTAGTACCTATTTGTCCTTACTTATCAAAGTTCCATATATTACAATAAGGAAGTGTTCATATCAAAGTTTTTATGAGAATTTTATATGTTGCCTCCAAAAACCAACTCAAATTACTAACTCATTATTTTATTTTTTAATTTTAGCTTTTGTAACATGTAAACTGGAACATAAATTAGTCTGCCACTTATTTCAGCCTATTTCAGTATTCCTATCTAGGTTTATGCCAGTGAAAATCAGGCATTTTCTGAGTAGTTCATTTACCAGACATAGGGAACTTTAAAACTAGGTTAGAATCAGAATTGATATTGCCATATTTTAGTCTGAAACAAAATATTTCAAATTTAAACCAAACATTGATTAAGAATCTAACATTTTTCTTTTAGAAACACATTTGAAAATTACTCAAGTGTCTCTATGACAGTTACGCTTTGCACTTTCTCAAAAGCCTATAATTACGATGTAAAATGCCATGCTGTTTCTTTGGTTGTCTTTTAGAAATCTTAACTAAAATTTATTTTTTTTACCGTTTAAATTTTGAAAACAGACATATTTATTCAAGATAGCACACAGCTTTCTGACCAGAATTCAATTTCAGTGAGTGCAGGGGAATAACCTGATTTTTATTTTCACTCCACAAAATTCTCTTTGTTTCTCCCTGAAGGGCTAGATTATTTCTGTGACATAAAAAGAAGAAAGAATGAACACTGCTAACTACACTAACATACTGAAACCATAATTTCAGAGCCCAGTGTGCTGAATGAGGAACTAGTAGTCATCCATGAGTGAGAGGAGGGAAAGGCAAGTGCAGTGTGGGCAAAGCTAAGACTTTACCTTTGATATGCAGATTAGTAGTATACAAAATCAAGTTGGAAATGCAGGTGCCTTATCACCTCAGCCATTGAGGCAAAATGGCATTCAGGCCAAGTTAAGCAGCCCTCTGATGATTGTTTCTTTTTCCCTCAATCCCTTCCACTTGTCCCCTCAGTTACACAACCACCCAGTGAACTGTCCTGTCAAAGTCGTCAGTCTGAAAACTGATGTAGTAGAAAGAGTGGGTTTTTTTCAGCCTCACCAGTTCCTTGGTTTGGGTCACCACAGAGCTGCAAAATTAGCTGTTCCAAAAAAATGGAAGAGGTGGTCAGGAGCAGAGGATGTACGTGAGCCATGTGTGATGGTGCCATAGCTGAAGAAACCCACATAAGATGATGACCTCATAGATGTATTTTTGTCAAACTATTTCTTGCCATTGATTCAATACAGAATATAGTGAAGTCACAACACCTGTGTTTCCTCCTGAATCTGTTTTATAAGACTGTCGTTCTTAAAAAAAAGAAAAAAAAAAGCTTACATTTGTTTATCTACATTGAATTATGCCACTGGTTGTTTTGCCTAGGAAATAAACTGGTTCCTCAAAATTTATCAGAATAGTCAGAAAAGACACAATGATAGTGAAAAGTTTAGTGATTTCTAACATTCTTTAGACTGCATTCACAGTTGAATCTTAAACTGTAGTCCACAATATACTCCACGAGTTGATTCCAGCTGGAATGATTTCTTTTGTATTCCTATTTATTTTGCATTCATGTAGTGCATTATCTACTTTTATAGCATAGACTTGTCTTTTGTTGTCTTTTTTTCTTATTTTGGCCTTATCTTTACAATCTTCATGCAGCTGAAAAAGAAATCTGACATTCTAATGTCTGTTTGTTTTGTTGTAATCTTATTACTGCAATCTCTCACCAGAGCCAAATTCAACCCAAGATCTTGCCAATCTTGAATTGTTTTTATCAGTCATAGTTCTTTACTATCAACCTTTGAAACTCATTTCTACAAACCTTGGACAGGTCCCCATATGAATTTCTCAAAAATTAATATCTAAGTGCTATTATATTTTCTGATTTTTGGATTTTTTTCATCCTTTTCCCATTATTTCACATCACTGCTTTTCCTGTCTTTAACAATCTCTTTTCTTTCATCTGTGATTACTTCTCACTATTTATAATATAAAATTTGCAAAATCTGTCATGGGTGTTGGTTTGAAGACTAGACCCTCTGCTACTGTAAAATACATCTTAACTTACCTGTGTTAGGTTTGGTACTTCCTCATGACGCATTTACCATTTCTATTTCTCCGTATTTCACCCTATCTTTTATCTATTTAATCATTCTGCAATACTAACAGTCTGTTTTGGAGCTCTTACTATCTTTTGCTGTTTAGTAGCCTAAAAAATTACTTCCCCTCCATTCTATCTCCTTTATGTTTCTGTAAAACATGTAACAATTTCTGGCATATTTCACTCATGCTCACTCACAACTGTCTTCCCTTCTGCTGTTTTAGATTTATTTCACCTTCTGTAGCACATCTATCTGTTTATGTCTTCAATACATACCTTTAAAGATGTATTTATCCCTAATGATTCAATTTTTTACTTATTTTGAGGGAATACAAGTATTTAGCAGATTTCCTATGCCATTGTCTTTCTTAGTCCTTCTCATCCATTTCAGATATATTTATTTTATCAGCTGAATCCTTAATTTTTTTCAAGATTTGTTTGGCAAAATTACCTTTGAGTGATTAATGGATTGATTAATTTTTGCTATGATTGGTGATAAATGAGCATAAGGTAAATAGAGCATCTGGATTTCCCTAAAAAGGATACCAAATCAGGAAGAAGTTAGAATTTGTTTTAAATGGGGAGTGAAGGGTGGAACAGAGTCTGTAGTTATCCTCACTTGAGATTTTGGAAGCAGTGAAGTCAAGCAACTCCCCAGCTGACAGGGCTTTTTGATTCAGGTGCAATAATGGCTAATGCAACAATGATGCTTCTATGTCATATCGAGTGACTATTTCAATGCTATTGGACCCTGTACTTGTGACCTTAGCGTGGCAATGTTTTTAAGAAAACATTAGTGATGACCATGTGGAAATAAAAATTCAGCTGAAGAAAAGAAACATGCTGACAGAGTATGATATGAACTATAGAAGTCATTATAAATTCTGCTGCTTTAGCTGCATCTCGTAGCCCAATGTATCCATTTCCACCTCTGGCTTCACTGCACTCTTCACAGCAATACCAGCATCACTTCACTGCTAAACTTTGTCTGGCAAAAGGCCCTAGAGAAAATCCCTGCAGAGAAGGTGTAAAATATAGCACAAAATGAAAAGAAATAGCTTCAAGCTTGCTAATCTTTTTTTTTTTTTTTGAGGTTGAGAACAGCCCTGTCTTTGATCCTTGCATCACTAGCTGCAGAAAATGGGCTACTCAGTAACCATTTCTTCTTCTCTGTTGGTTCCTCAGCCCATGACATCTCTGTAGCAGCTTAAGGAGGCTGGGTGATGCCAGGAGGGGAAACTAAGCCAGTCCTCTGCGCTGCAGGGGGAAGAGCTGTACATGTCAGGTCTCCTTCCAAGCTGGCTCTCAAAAGAAATCGGGCAGTTCTAGAGTTTCAGAAATAATTCCTGCCTTGAGTAATGGAATATTCACAGATCAAATGTTATATGTCCCAAGTCTATAGGTGCGCTTCACAGTTTATGGGAACTGCTAATTGATAAGCAGAATTCATCTTTTGTGTAAGAAAGACTTTCTGAAGCATCTTCCATAGGGGCAAGCAGCACTGGACAGTTTAATGTTCTCTTGCTCATTCCCAGGTCCTTATTAATATGAGAAAGAAGCATGCTGTGTCAAATTGTTCACTTGAGAGCAAGTCTTTTGATGTTGTTTAGCATTTATAAGTAGAACATAAAAGTCAAGCTGGTTTAGGCAGATACAATAGTATGGTCCACACTATTTCCATATTCTTTTTCATTAGATGTTCTTTCTCCCACACTTTATTCTTTTTACTAGTGTTTGACTCTCCAGTCTTCTAATTACATTCTGCTGAGTGTATGCGTTTTTCCATTACCTCTCTTGCTCTCTTTTCGTGTCTGTTCCAGAGCCTCTATCGATTTTAAAGATCATTGTTATTGTTTTGGACTACAGTAGAAAGCAGACTGATGAATGAAGGAGTGGATATGGCAGTGGCTGTTCAAATGTTCTCCTCTGTTGCCCAGAAATTGCCCACACTTCTGGTTTTCCCAGGAAATAAATTATCATTGTTCTAAAATAATAATACTTAAATACTGCTTTATGGTAATTTCTTCTGAGTATTGTTTTTAAAGCTGTCTAAACTTAAGACTGAAAGTTCACTTTTGGCTCCTAAATTAAGGTCTGAGTTTCATTAATGCTCAGTCTCCAGTAGCTTCATCCAAGACAGTTGCTGCATACCCTACTGCATCAGAAAATCATACTATTGGTGTCCCTATGCGAACATAGGAAGCCAGTTTTATATTTGGTTGAATTAGAAAAATCTCATAAAATTTACTTTTAGATTTTCAGGAAGAATTCACATTGTTTTTAAGTTCTTAAGGATGTGCTCTCATTTGAAAGGACAAAGACTGTCCTATACATCTCTTGCTGGAATTAATTAGGAGTGACAGTCACAAAAATACCATGTGTCCATTGTAGTGCATAGGCTTTCAAATTTTCTCTGAATTGTCCTTTTTCCAAATTAGTGAAACAGATAGAGCCATTTTTGTGGTCACAATCATTCAATAAATCATGAATAATATGTCCTACTAAATCTTGTGCTGTTAATCTGCCTTGTGTTTTTTTAAAAATATTACTTAGATACCTTCTTTTTCATTATTTTGGAAAAACTGATAAATAATGAAAAATATTTTGTTATATTTATATCCACGTTTGATCATTTATACAGTTCTAGGAGGCATGACAGCTTTAATTTACGTATTTTTTACCAGATGATTCCATGGTCGTTAGCATGCTTTCAGACTGCTACTATAATTATTCACCATGTAATCTAGAGCCTAATAATCAGATATATAAATTCCCTACTAATTACCCTGTAATCTACTATTTGTTGATTAGAAGAGCATGGGATGAGTATTTCTACTATTATTAATCTCAATTTACTTGATAATTGTAGGGCTGTTACCAATTTTTTTCTTGTATACTGGCTTGGCTATGCTCTGTGGCATTTTGTTGTGTTAATAAAATACCGCCTTTTTATATTCATCCATTTTAATCACTACTCAGCCAACTTCTTACATGCACTTCTAGTCTGCATTGTTCTTTAGCTGGTACACATGCAGGTCACTGCAACAGGTTATCCTTTGTTTTCTCTGAAAAGTAACCAGGCAAGTTTTGAGGCTTCAGGATATAAGTCAATGTATATGTGAAATAGTTAGAATGCTCATGTCTAGTTTAAGTATAGGGTGAAACCCTGCCCATGCTGAGGGAAAAACACAGGGAACTGTTGCTTTGTGGATCAAGAATGTACACATACCTGCTCTGAAGTTCAGGAGGAGGCACTGTGGTTGGATACTTGGGTGAAGATGAAAGGGGAAAAGAATAAGGTTAATTTAATGGTAAGGATTTACTATAAACTGCCAAACAGAAGGAGTAGGTGGATGAGGCTATTTTTGTGAACTATGTAATGCATCGAAATAGCAGGGTTGTAGTAGATGGTTTCAATTAAGTTTGTATCTTTGGAAGAGTAATTTTGTTTTTCACACAAGGAATAACAACTTGCCAGGTGGACACAATATTTTTATTTGATAAATGGTTAGTACTAGCAGTTTTAGATGTGATTCTAACTAGCCAGACAATACCACTTGAAAATCCAAAGACAGAAGACAGTGATTATGATGTATCTGGGATTCTAGGAAGAGGATGCATGGGTGGAAAAGGAGGATAAAGGCTGACAGCGGTGTATTTCAACAAAGGAGACTTAGCAAATGCAAAGTGCTGTTTGGTAGGGTAACTTGGGAAGACTGAAAGAAGGATAACTATCAGGGTAGAAAGCTATAACACTTTAAGAATTAACTAAATTTTGCAACAGCAAAATATCTCAATACAAAAAATAAGTGAGAATTTAACAAATATGATAGATTAGAGAAATTATCTGAAGTCAGTAAGATGAAATCCAATTAAAAAAATGCATATTAAGGCACTTGGGAATTAAAAAAAACCCCAAACAAATACAAAATGGGTAATCACTCCTTAGGCAGAAGAATTACTGAAAATGATTTTGGAGATACTGCGTAGAGCAACATAATGTAGATCAACGGTGTGATGTAGTTGAAAGAAATGCAAATTTCATTCTAGAGGGTATTAGCAGCTGTGTTATACATAACAGGTAGTAATTACTCTATTTTTTCCCAGCTCTATTGAGGCCTCAGCTAAAATGATGTGTCTAATTTTAGGAATTACTCTCTATGAAAGATGTAGGAAAGTTAGAATGAGTTCAGAGTAGAGCTAAAAATGCTAAAAGATTTAGACAACATGATCTCTGAGGACAATTTGAAAGCACTGATTTAACTTAGTCTAGAAAAAATAAGACTCTTAAAGGATACATCCTCCAATGTATACGGGCTGTTACATAGTGGTATTCCATTATCTTCCACGTCCACTGGAGGACAAATTTGCAACAAGAGAGGTTTAAGTTAAATGAAAAAATATAATATTCAAAACACATTGATAATTAATAGTAGGAACAAGCTGTCTAGTGTAAAAATATTATTTCTGTTATTGGAGGCTTTGAAAGAGAGACTAGGTGAGCATCTATTGACAATGGTCTAGCCTGTCTCAGCAGACAGAGATGGACTCTAACTTTTTTGTGTTTATGCCATTGTGACAGAAATGAGATAATTGGTTGGAAATACACTGTGTGCAGTATGAAATCACATAGCTCAGCTACATCATGGTATTTGAAAATGTTCATAATTATAGGAATTCAGATTGATGCTAACAATTTAAAATAAAATAATTTCCACTTGAGTGCTTTCTTTAAGATTCAAATTGTATATTCTCATTATAATTGTCTTATTCTAATAAGCTTTTATTCTTTTGGGTGATATGTTATCAATCTTATTGAATCATTGGGAAGAAATGCAGAAATTAACAAAAATTAATGAATAAATCCAAATGTAACTATACCTTTGGTAATCAGATAATGTTAAAATAAAAACACCTCACTCACCTTAAATGTTGAAGGCACTGACTTTTGAGAAAATGATTGGAAAATTTTGAATGCTAGAGACTTCTTTATCTTATTTTTTTCAGTGTAAAAATAAAATTTTACTTACATTACCCTATCATATCAAAGTCAGTCACGAATTACAGATTAGTCATCACTTAAGCACTAGCCTTGTACAGTGGAAGCCACCGGCTCATTACCAATACAATGATTTAATAGCCCATTCAGATTATCATCTGCTTTTAGAGAGGGTCAGAGCTGCTACCCAGGAATTTTCCATTAGCAATTTTTATGGTTGTGAGATTATGCAGCAATGCTGTCTGACCACAAGATATTTTAGAACTTTGTGCCTGAAAAATAGGTGTCACCCAAGCACATTTCAAATTACAACACTCCTTATGGAGAAAAAAAAAAAAAGCCAACAAAAAACACCAGCAAACGCTGCATTACTAATGGAATTACAAGGGAACTCCCATCTCTGCTGTCACTGACCAGGCACTATAGATGATGTATGTACCATCAAAAATTAGGCTTGCAAGTTGCAAAGCCATTTTACTGTAAAATCCTGTGGGGTTTGGGAAGAGAGAGTGGCTTCTAAAACAGACCTCTTCTCTGGACCAGAGGATCATTTTATGAAAATGTCTCTGAGTGCCTGCCTCAAATACAGAGATGGAAAACCCTGGGCTGTCAGCTTGAAGCCAAGGAGGAGGCTGTGATACACAGCTCAGGAGACCTGGGGCAGGGCAGGGAGGAACCCAGGCTTGGTGGCTGGGATCATCAGTGACAAATCTGGTTATTGGTGAAGTATTGAGACAAGATGGACAAACTGTGGGCGTGAGTTGCTGAAAGGGGGAAATCATGATTGTGCAGTCAAGAAAAAAATGGAAAAGGGAAAAACAGGTAACCCATTTGAAAAAGCCTGGTGTGAAGCAGATTGGAGAAGATGGAAAACAGTGGGTGAAAACTGCAAAAGGCTCTGCAACCACAGTCACATGCCCCTATTCAGAAATGAGGGTTGAAGTAGATACTCAGAATGTCATCAACCCTCTGTTGTAGTTTCTGATTCTACTCATGACTTGTGCAGACCGTCACCATGATACAACTGTTTCTGTTTTGCTTTGGTTTACTTCAGTTTACATTTTAGAAAACACCTACAGAGAAGGTCACATAAAGGAAATACCAAGTTTTCAAGTACTCAAAATTAAGAAATGCCAGATGGAGGCTTGCCTCCTATGCTATAGTTTTTCTTTATTTGCTTGATCACAAGACCTGGTCCCATGGGCCTGCTCTTTCAATGGAGGTGATTGTCATCACAGCACCTTTGATTTCATTTTCACTGCAGCTGGAGGCTTTGAAAAATTAGTGTCTCGCTTTCTGTTAGATAAACACTGTCTACTTTCTGTACTGCAATTATTCACTGAATGTAGCAAAACAATAATGAACATGTAATAACATCCATGCTAATGCAGGTGATATAGTGGGAGCCTGAATCAAGGTGGCATAGATGACTTTAATTTAATTGCTTTATTTTTTCTGAGAGCTTGATCTTGTTGATTGAGTCCTAGTCTGGGCTGTTCTTTGCCTTGACCTTAGATTCAGCACGCTAAAATTGCCTGTGAAAAGTATGAATTATCATGAGTAAATAACTGTCTGCAGTCTAACTGTTTTTTATTTATCCTGAAGAGGAATATTTGTTTTTAATAGCTGCTTTGTCATCCAAGTTTCATTGGAGACTTTTATACTCATCCTCCTTTCTAGGCAGTTTTATACCAACATTTTGAATCTATTTGTGGCTATTTCTTTTTCTGTTTATGTTCATCCCTTCTTGATAGTAGTAATTTATATGATATACGTATTTTTTTTTCAGTCAGGATTTCAGATGTCTTTTTGCAGTGCATTGCCTCCTTGGTATTGTGACATGAGAATATTTTTCTACAAATACAAAAAAAAATTATTATTTTGCTTTTTATATTTTTAGCTATTTCCTTCATCTCTATTCCAAAACAACACACAGTAAATCTTTTTCAGAAAAACTATGAAATTGTTTTGCCTTGCTGCTTGATTTGTATTGTTCTTGCAGCTTTATTGTTGTGATAATAGGGTTTTTTACTAGTTGCACTGGGATGTGCATCTTGATTGTAACTGTACAGTGACAGGATCTTATAAACAGTTCATGAATGCAAAGCAGAATGTTTTATTCAGTTGTGTTCTCTATATTTTCTTTGGCCTGTCCTCCTTTTAACATGATGGTAGTGAGAAACAATCTATCTGTGCATTTAAGGGAAAAAGTCCCTCATCATTCTCCCCTCAAATTTGAAAAAAAAATACATAGTTGATTGAAAGAAGAAGTAGCAGCAACTGAATGAAAATTTCCTTAAAATGTAAGAACAAGTTGAAAGTAAGAGTATAGATGAAGAAGATGGAAGAAACATGTTGAAAAGATGAAAGTGTTTCATGAATAGGAGAGAAAAAGAGGAAGAGTTTGAAGGACTCTCTCTCAATGTCTGGAGGCCTCAACATTTGCAGCATTCAACTTTACCTTTTCCTGAACATTTCTTCTCTACACAAGCGGGGAAAAACCTGTCATGACATGTGCCCTTGGAGCTGTTGTGACAGTACAGGTAAATCATAAATACAGTCTAGCAAAAAAGAACTGGTCTCTGGAAGATGCATAAAGCCATTGTCTCCAAGGCTGCTCACTCTCCTCTTTCATCTGAATGTCTCTCTGCCCTCTAGGAATGCTGCTGCCCCAGGACTTTAACTGCAATCTCAGAAGTTTGCTCTCATTGCAAGCTAGTCCTTCATTTAGTGGTGCCTACACTTAGCTCATAAACTACTTTGTTCAACTCATCCTCCACAAGTATAAGAGTTGCAAAGAATTGACAGGGCAAATGTTCAAAAATGCTCTGTGTAATGCAATTTCACTCATGTTACAAAAATAGCTACAAGTAAACCCTGTGGACAATAAAAAAATGAATTATTAAACAGTGCCAGAATAATTCATCTACTGGGAGATTTGTTCTGTGGGAAGAAAGAAGATTACTGGAACTACTGTGACAGCAAAACACAACAGAACAGGAGACAGACAAACAGACAGAAGCTGACATGCTAATTGTCACTACTAAAAAAATGTTAGTGAGCTGTCTGTGTGCCAAATGCTGCTTTCAGAAGGTAGGGTACAGTTTATTCCACGTTGCTTGCTTCCTCCTTTCCCCCCTCTTTCTCTTCTGCTAACCAAATGAGACCAAATGATTTTCAAGAAAAAGGCAGCACATGTTTTTAGTAAATAAATCTGTTTCTGGCTTTTTTCTCCCACAGGCATGGTAGCACGTTATGGAATAACCTATTTAACTGTTCTTGAGGAAAGTGTGGTCATAAATTTGTCAGAAAACACAAAGGTGACTGTGGCACATTAATTATATGTTGCAGTATTTGAAAGCTGGAAAGTTTTCTGGGGAGGTGAGGAAGGTTTAGCTGGTATCTCTGTGGACCCAGCAATAACTTCTCCTTGGAGCAGTATCTGTCCATGGATATCACAGACAATTTAGATATGACAGTTGAACAGTGACTTCTGACACATATTGGATTTGAAATGGTAGGCACCATTAAATTAAGTAGCTGGGTCACTCAGTGTGCTTTCTTTCTTGTTTTCCACTTTCTTGAACAGCCCTACTGAATAGGCATCTGCTCCTCTACTGTTACATTTGTATTAAATATCATTTAACTAATTCAGCAACACAAGACATTTGAGAAGCTAAAAGAAAACTGAAGGTTTGCAGTTGAGTCCTCAGGCACCTAAAACAGCATAAGACAATGTTTGGTTTTCAATCTCGAGGGACCAGTTTGATTTGTAAGAGACATATTTCTTCATTCCCTGACTTTTATGGACAGGTAGAGAATTGCTTTAAGCTTGCAGTGAAAAGATGTGGATGTCTTTAATGTCCCACAGCAAATTTGCTAAAAGCAGTAGGTACATCCAGTGTGGGTGATTACCTAGCAGTCATGCAGTAAGATCAGTAGTGAAATAATTGATGTAAAGAGAATTGTCACCAGACTTCAGCAATAACATCCTGCCAGGAAATATGAGGCAATTTATGCCATTTCAAGCCATTTTTCCAGACTGTAAACTCAGAGAGACATCACTGCATTGATTACACACTCACTTTATGTTTTAAGGCAGTGGGACTAGAGATATTTTAAATATAAATCATGAATCTGGAAGATGGCAGTTTAAAAAAGCATCTGACATAGTACTGCAATGTGCCTGTAATCATACTATACACATTCCCTGGCAGTGAGAACTAGGCAAAGTGGAGTAGATATATCTAGCAGTCATTACTCTTGTCTTTATGTGGACAATAGAAAAATGAATGTTGTTATGACCAGTTTCTCTGGTCCTAATGCCATTGTGGATCTTGTGGCTAATTATTGTCAGGTCACTGATAACTTTTTTAATAAACTCTATATTGTTTTGAAAAACTTCTTTACATTTGGACAGTGCTCTGGCAACCAGAAACCAAATTTACAGAATCAGCTGCTTGGGTCAGTGGAGGTCCTGTGACCTCGGTAACTGGTGAAATAACATTTAATAGCTAATATAAATAATACTATGTCTTGTATTGAGATCTGTTGCTTGCAGGTAGAGTAGGGACAGCATGTACCAACCTGGAAGGTATTTTGGATTAGGAGCTCCTGAAGAGTGTTTTGCACCTGCAGGCCTGGAACAAATACAATCAAGTCTGATAGCTAATACCAAAGAACAGGAGGCACTGTGTTTTGATGTATGCCACATGTCAGTGTCACCCTTGCTGGTCCTTTGAAGGAGCACAAAGTGAGCTGCTTCCATGCCTTTGCTGGGCTGGTTCTTCTGGCCAAGGCAGAGGCAGGCAGAGCCAAGATCCTGACCTTTATTTTTACATCCATTTCTTTGTGAGAAGGCTCTGGCTGTGTTCAGTATTGGCCTTAAACAAGCTTCATGAGGGGGAAAACCACCTTGCATTCTGACCCCTATGTCTTTTGTAGGACTGCTGTAACTTTAGGTATAGTGTTAGGTTTACGACTTAAAACAGGAAAGACTGGCAATCTCAGAAGCACGTGTCAGAATTTAGAATGAAGTTATGTTATTATTAGACATTTTTGTATTCTCTTAACTACTGTCTTCCAAGGCCGATGTTTACATTAAAACTCTTATCGCTGCCAACAAAAGTAAGGCTTGCCTCTCTAACAATAGGAACCCTGTTATTACATCTCGATGAGCGCTGGGAGAAAAATGTCTCCCTGATGCCATTGCTAACTGGGCAGGAACAAGCAGTGCAAAAAGAAAACATGTGACCCATCACAGCTTATCTCTGAATGTGACCATATCAGGAAAGTGGGGGTGTTTTTTGCAGCCTGTCACACAGAAGTGCTCCAGCGTCTCTGCCTATTGTTAAGGAGCTGTCAGCACTGTGGTAGCCTGGCTCCAATAGGCTGCTGCCTGGAGAATGTTAGCAGTAAGGGGTTAATGCAAAATAAAAGAGATGGAAAATGGAAAACAAGATGAAAGAAATGAAAATAATTAGTCAGCAGAAATGGTGCTGAGCCCCTTTCCAAAAATAGCAGATTTAACATTTCCTACAAGCAAGAGAAGAAGTATCTCAGTGACATTGGCTCTGTGGTAGGAGAAGTATAAATAGAAGCAGACAATTATGAAAGCCATTGAAAGGAGAACTAGAAAACACATGAAAGACCCTGGAATCACTTAATCTGATTACAAAGAAGTAAGAACCTCAACATTAAAGGCAATGTTAATATTCCCAAAATTAATTAACAAAATAAAAATAATTAAGATGAAATAGGAAACAGGCAGCCTTAGTAGTCTGTTGACCTAATTTGTTTAAAAGAGGTTTGGTGGTTTTTTTTCTTTTTTTTTTTTTTAATGAATAAGTTATAAAAGCCAGAAGGATAGATGGACTTGACTTATTTTCTTTCTTCCTTTATCTGATGTGGACTGTAAACTATTGTCTGCTTACCCCTTCTCATCTGGATCACCTTTTTTTTCACGGGAAGTGGTTTGGAAAGTCTCCTTCATTTTCTTTCTGTTTCCTGATGGATTGTATCACACCAATTTTCCTTTATTTAGGGAAAAAAAAAAGAAGAAGAAGGATGATGGTAGACACAATGTAGAGTCATTTTTAGGCCACTGGTTTGTTTTGGCACAGTTCAAAAATAACAGTGAAGTCTTTGGATGTGAACCAGCCCTTTGAAACTTTTGATGAGGTTTAAATCTGATTAATCCCACCCTTAAACACCACCCACCCTGTTCAATTTGTGCCCACATTCCTCACATTATATCTTGAGGCAAGATCCAGCAACTTTTTGGGAAGAAAAGAGGCTTACACAGAGTTGCTAACTTCCCCACCATATGAAGAGGTAATGAATTTTTATCAGTCTGCTTTGAATGTAGACTGAAACTTGAAAAGTTATTTAACTTCAGATGTAAAGCAACAGAAACACTTAGAGTTGCCATGCTTTTGGCCAAATCTTTGGCCATAGATTACTTTGGCACAAAAGCAAATGGCTCAGCTATACTAATTAGGTTGCAGGGAGAGTGCTCAACCGATCAGCATTTGTGGATGTGGGTGTGGTATGTACAGGAGGTATGGTTTCAGGTTTTTCTAAGGTACTCTTGGGGTTTGAACTAATACATTATTCAATATAAAAGATGATGAGCGTGTCAGTTTTTAATGCAAGGAATACACCCTCTTTTGCCAACAATAAACTCACTTGTAAAATTTAAAAGGCTTACATTAATAAAAAGGAGAATATAATATGCAGCATGAAAAAACCTACATAACAATGGGGGAAAAAATGCCCACCCCAAAAACCATGGTAGAAAGAAGTATTAATACAAGTAGCAGAGCAAAGAATGCAGACACGTCCAGTGGATGGAAAGTCACCATAGAAAAAGAGCTGTTGTTTTCTCTGGTGATGAAGGACTGGCTGGCAAATGCAACCCTAGACAGGAATGGTACCTGATATGAGGGGTGTGCTCCATGTATCATGTTGCAGAGAAGCCACAATGTTTTACCATGGCCTAGATTTACTGAAAGTCAAGCAAGGGTCAGTCTAAGATCATGTAAGGTCCCCTGTGTTCACTAAAGCTCCTCAGCCTACAGGCAGCCAGCTAACTCCTGAAGATAGCTTCTTCTGCTCAGAAATGTGGGGAAAATGCAAGTGCTTACAATGGCAGAGAGATTTAAAAAATCAAATATTGATTAATTAAAATTATCAAGTAATTGCTAACTACTGAATTATAGTAAGATGACCCAAGAAAAGTTCCAAGGTTTTCCATTGAAAGTGCTCTGGTAATCCTCGTACTGCATCCCATTCTGGATTTGCAGTGCCTTCTGATTGCTCCAACTAGAGCTGAGTTTACACCTTGTGCTGGGTGATTGGGGCAGTTAAAACCTGCTGTTGAGATAGGCCCATGCATTCTCAAGGCAAAGCTTTTAGGTTTTGTGCTCTGCTTCCTGTCTTTCGATCGTAAACTCAGGAAAAAATACAGGTGACAGGGAAATGAGTGGAACAAGTTAATGTTTAATAAGTTGCTGTTGACTTGAATGAAATGGAACAATTAACCTCACTAGGGCAATTTGCATTTTCTCTCATTCATCCTGTAGTGTAAACTAATGCATTTTCGCTATTTAGGTAAAATCAGTTCAGCTAAGCTAAAATAGGATTTAGTTCTGCTAAAATGACATAAAACAATGCTGCTAGGGTATAATACTTTAAAATTTCATATATAGTTAATAAGCAGTTTTCAGCTGCAAATAGTACAAGGTTCAGTATACCATAATTACACTTTCAAAAGGAAGTAAATGGTGCTCATGGACCTCTTTGACCGTTGCTGCCTTCTAATAGAACTGTAATACCCTGAAATTTATATTGCAAAGAAACACAGCCCATTTACAGTAGATATTTTGCTGTTCAGAATATGTCCACTGTATCCAAATGGGTCTTTCTTTCTTTCTTCTCAGAGAAATGTTTGAGGTATGACCTCCAAAGTAAGTGCCGAGCAATTTAACACACTGAAGCCTTAAAAAAAAAAAAAAAAAAAAAAAAAAAAAAAAAAAAAGGAAAAGGAAATTTGTTTTGAATTTTTGTCTCCTGTTACCATTGCTAGAAATAGTCATTCAGCATCAGTGCATGAAAAGCCACCTTTGCATTCAAGGGATTATCAGTTCAAATCCAATTGCAAGTTTCTAAACCATTTTCCTGTTAAAAACTATCATGGCCATGTAATCGCATTAGTTGTTGACTGGCTTCTATCTGGGCAAGGCAGAATGTCATGATTGATGCAGAAACTTGGCACATGCTAACTCAGGCCAAAGAGCATTTTTAAGTGGATTATCCACAGAACAGCTCTTGATACAGGATCACAGAGGAATCCACAGCTGTGTTCACCCATCTCTATGCCTAATGCTTTTTCATGGCTATTCAGCAGAGAATTACTGAAAAGCATTTGTGGAGCTATTTTCCATTTCTTGTGTATGTGTTTTGGCTTTAGGCTTTCTTTGTAGATTTACAGTGGATCAGCTATACCACCAGATACTCTTTTTTTTATGTCTATCATTGCATGGCTTAAGGCAGGAGGGCTAAGAAACCATGTATTTAAAATAAGTAAACATTTGTGCAAAATATGTATTCAAAAATTGAGGAAGAGTTGAATTCATGATTGTGTAGATTACCATCGATAAAATAACTGCATGGTATAGGTTAACTCACATAAAAGATGCAGACTATATCAATTCATGGTCATCCTGTTAAGATATGAGGGTGACTTAATTGCATACATGTTTCCATGCATTATTCCTTCCAGCTGAGTAGGGCAACAAACTCTATTAGCAAATATTAGCATATTCTAATACACCTCACATAGCCTAACTGTAGCATTCCTTTATAACATCAACACTTTTGGGAGGACTGAATCGTGATGGTATCAGTCACAATCTCTGTACAGTGGTGGCTTGCATTTGAGAACATCTCCAAGCTTCCCTCTCCTTTTGGGGTTCTGCATTAGTATTGTTTTACCTGTGGTCTTCGTGTGGGTTAACTTAAATTACATATCTTGATCCTGGCAGCACCAGGTACATTCACTTCCCAGGCCACACCTGTAGACCTGGAACTATAATGAGAGTGTTCCAACAGCTCAAAATTGTCTACATATGACTTGTACATCAGAAGTGTGGTATGAGGAGAGTCCTTTTTATTTATGAGGAGCTCTAAGAGAATCTGGAATGTAGCCTGTCAGAATGGATGACCCTCTTCAAGGCACGGCTTGGAGAAGAACAAAATTACACAGGAGAAACACACAAAAAAGAAAAAGGCAGGTCAGGAGAACATATGGAGTAGAGGAGCAGCAGAGAGAACATAGCAGGAACACAGAAAGCCTGTATGCTAGCAGGGTCTTGGCATTACATCTGTGCTTCAACTGAAGTGTGTGAGAAGTAGGGCATTTTTCCTTTAGCAGTTTACTTATTGAAAGAACCTTTATTATGCTAACTCTGTGATCACTGCCCTCTCAATAATTGCCCAAAGAATGTATTTGGAATTATCCGGTGAACTTTGTTCTGTGTTGCCAGCATATTTTCTTTGAACTTCATGCATGAACATGCCCATTTCTCAATATAACACTCTCAATTTTCTTTCTCTTCTCATGTAACTGCAGCTGCTTGAGAGAAAAAGCAAGAAAAGCCATTTGGTCTTGACACAAATGCCTTGTGCGGTCATGAGGAGAAAAAAAATCAGAGATAGGACACTCCGACTGTGTTTAAGGCATCCAAGTCTTTAACTAGATCTTGAACTAAAAATAGGATCAAAACTAATGTGTGTTTATATGAGTAATTTACATTACTCTGCGTGTGTATAAAAGAAAACTTTTAAATCACTGATTTTACAAGAACAGAAAACTTATTTTCCATCCAACATTGCACTGACTCTAAATATTTCTAAGTTTATATCTTTGGCATAAAAATCAGAGAACAAAATTAGGTGAAAGGATGAGAGAAACTTGACTCATGCAGTAATGTAATTTTTTTCAAGGTTCAGCATGTGGATGCCATAGCAGACAAAAGTGGATTAAGTTTGTATTTTGAAATGCTTTCCCAAATATTTTGAAAACACTTATGTTATGATATAATACAAATCAAAATTATTCAGAATTACATGATAAACATGATTAACTTTGTAGTGGAAGGTATTAGAATGCTTTAGACGAAAACTGTTGCCATTCTGCTGAATGGGGATATCACTGTAATGGGTATTTTTGTATTAGTGTACGTCATAAGGGTTTATAATTAAACAGTCTATGATGAAATTTCATATACCTGTTTTGGCAACATGTTGTTTAAAAATAAATTCCCTTTCATCATTATCTTCAGACACCTACACGCTGATAATCTGTAGATAACTTTCCCTTCTGCCCCTCCAAAAAGACCATGCAAAAACTGTAGGTTTTCCTCTATCTCCTGGATCAAGACCATATTTTGTCCCCCAAATTACCTTTTAGATAACAGTACTTTTTTTTCTTCTGAATTATTTCTGTTTTCTTTGAATAGTTGCACAATAGACAGATGGGCAATTTGATCAAAGATAGCCTTATTTTAAACTATGAATGTGAATCAGAGTCAGATTATCCCAAACTTTTTTGCTTGTATATATATCTGAACCGTTCTTACAGATTACAACTAGTGAAACTGTGGTGACTTTTTTGCCCAAGAGGTACATGAATTTCAAGGTGCCCTTGTGAGACTGTAGACCAGTCTTGCAATGAATGTGACATTATCTAGTGCTAATAAAAATTGCTGATTACGAGCTTTCACTCATGTGTCAATACCACTGGGAAAATATCAGTATAGCCTCATGTGGCCAAATCTTTCCACTCTTAACTGCAGAAAGGAAGACTTTTCTTTATAGTATCTATTATTTTCTTCAGTTTGTATCACAGGGAGTTAGGTACTCTCTACATAAATACACAAAGCAGAATAAAATGAATACCAATAACAAGTGTGACTGGGTTTCTTTCCCAGGAGGGTGTTATACTTCAATAACAGATGAATAATAAATAAATGACTGGGGATTCAGAGTGGCTAAAAAAGTGAGGCTGCCGGAGAGGCTCTAGTCTCCAACCTTGGAGCTGTTCTAACCTGGGCTGGACGAAGCCAGAGCAACCTCACCTGCCTTGAAAGTTCACTCTGATTTGGGACCTTTAGAGTTCCCTTTCATCCTATATAAATTTATGCTTATATATATGTATGTATATATATTGCTTAAATGTTCATCTTGTCAAAATCAGAAATCTAATGATCAGGCTTTTCACCTTTCCTCTTTTCAATGATATATATGTGTGGATATTTGTAATGAATACAGTATCTGATAATAATTTTTATGAAATATTTGTGATAACTTTTTTCTTTTTTTGTTGCTGCTATTGTATTTACTTCTCACTGCTGTCCAACTAGAAGTCTGTGCTAACCACTAATCCCATGCTATTTTGCTAAACTTTCTTTCCAATGACTTCTACAGCTTTATGGAGTGTACTGCCGATGTTCGATCATGGAAGAACGCAGACAGGGACATTTTGACCATGCAGTTCAAAAGACTATTTCAAAGAAGTTAGAGTTGGGGAGTTAATTGTGTAGCAGAGGTGTTCCTCCTACAAAATTCAGCAATTAGGCAATGTTGCTGTCACTCCTGAGCTTTGTAACAGGAGTGCCATAGAACCTCCTCCTTAAACGGGGTTTGAGCCAAAACTCCTGCGTGTAACAGGAATCTTCCCAAGCTATGCAACAGCTTTTGCATATGGCCTCATGCCAAGCTGGTAATTTCTCCCTTTGTTCTACCTCTGTTACTGTGAAAGGCACTGGAGTAATGGCAGAGGCACGACTGGCTTTATGCACAGCAAAATATTAGCCTGCTGACCTGGCCATCACAGAGAAAGACACTCAAAGGGAAGAGCTGATGTTTGTGTGGTAATGTGAGGTCCTTGGGTAGAAGAGGGTTGCTTCATTGTTATGTCACCTCTTATGAGATGGTGTTTGATTTGTACTACTTCTCTAAATTGCTTTTGGCACACAATAAACTGGATGCAGCACTCCAGGTTGGTGCAACACAATTTTGGAATAAAAATTTGTTGTTAGAGAATGAGATGAAAATGAAGCACAAAAGTAGAAAAGGCAGTGATGAAGATAGGCTGTTACTTCACATTTCTGCCTGCATGTGCAATTTAATGCTGTCTCTAATGAAAGAAACACACAGAGCAATATTTCTTAACAAGGCAAGTTCTAATTATGTTTTATTATAAATACAAAGTTTAATGCAGAAGTGTTCTCCCTCACTCCTTCCCTCCTTCCCACTTTCCTGTGGCCCTTGTGGCCTGTGCCTCCATCTCCCCCATGCAGGACCCACCTTTGCTGTCTCCCCATCAGGGCTGGCAACCCTGAGCTCTTCCTGAGTTCCCCGGGGCCTCCGGTGGCCTTCCTGAGGGGCTGACCCGTCCCCCTGGTGGGGTCCAGCCTCCCTCACTGGCCACCCCTGCTGCCCACACTGCCCAGACTCTCTTGTAGCATGGCGTGTGACTGCGGCCACCTTTCATGCGGGTGTCCCTCACCCCAGCAGCCTCCCCCAGCCTCCCAGCAGGCCTCCACTGTGCCCTCCAGCCAGGGTCTCCTTGCCCTGCCAACCCCATTGCTCGCCCGGAGCACGTGCCAGGTTACAGATGGACATTTCATCCCCTGCCTGCATCAGGCACGTTCAGGGGCCCGGGGAGGGTTGTGTTGGCAGTGTGCAGCACTGGGCTCGTAACCCACCCAAGGTGGGGATAAACCCCTTCTCCTTGTGCTTGCCGTGACCAGTTAAATGGTCAAGGAAGGAAACTGATTCTACTAATTCATTTCCTCAATTTTCTTGAATAAGTAGTGCTAGATGAACGATACAAGTTCACAACTTAGCACCTGTAGTGACTTAGGTATGCACAAACTGAGAGGGGAAAAGTAATTATATATCAAAGTTTCTAGCTACTGAACAAAAACTGCTTAAATTTTTTGTATTTGAGGCATTGAAAAATGGTATTGCAGCTTAAAAACCACAACCTCTCTAATAAAAAAAAAAAAAGATGAAATTAAAGACTGAGACAATTGATTCTGTCTGACAGGTGAAAGAAAGTTGTTGGGCTAACTGTCCCTTCATCACCAGTCTGAACCTCCACGGACAGGTATTGCTGATGTTGCATAAATTATGTTGCATTATTTTGGATGCTGCATAAAAAAAGGATGGCTTCAGTTTAATATTTAGGAATGAATGTCCATGCTGTTTGAAAAGCAAGCTAAAAAGATACATTTTCTTGCATTTATTAGAAGACAGTTACATCCCAACTGGGTATTTCAGTTACAGTGGTATTATTTGGTGCCATCATTCCTGTATTCTTGCTTTATCTTTCTCTGAAAGTATTTAAGATAAATGTTTCATATTGTTACACTTTATTGTGAAATACATCAAAATCTGATACCCGACAATTTTCGGTTCTGCAGTCCTTAGAGCTGAATTGAGACGTTCTGACCTCTAAAGACAAAAACAAAGCAAGAAGAAAAATTAGATTATGTTTGGCACTGTTCAGGAGGGAATCATCTACTCACAGGTAATGAAAATAAATCTGGCAGTCTGACTACCTGTCTTTAACCTTGCTGTAGACTCCTGGCAACAGCCAGCAATATGAGTTTAATGAGTATGAATTGCAAAAATACAGAGAGAATTTACAAATGTGACCCCTTGCCAAGGGACCACGAGGCAATAATCCGTTAATGCTGTGTTAAATGAAGTTGTCAGCGGCAAAGCAGAACTATAACTTTCCACCTTAGTCTGAAGACATTTTCCAGATGAAATGACATAACAGAAATGCAGCACCTTTCCTGCTGCTGTGTATGGGCGTGTGCACGTTTTACTAATTTTTTAGGAAACTAATACTGAATATTCTTACTTGTGAATCTCTCTCTACTTTACTACTATTTCTTCTCTTCACTACTTCAGAAATCTTTATTCAGTGAAATTTGTATGAGGTAACAGTAAAAATTCATTTTACCAATGCAAGCATACAATATGATGCCTAGTGCATGCCAGAGCCTGCTCTATTTTCCAGCCTTCTGTGCTTTGAAACAGGTTTAACTCTTCACTTCATTGACACAACAGACAGCACAACTCCTCACAGTTGTTACATTTTCATGGCAATGCATATTATTATGAATCTGTAATCAGTGCCTTATATGCATGAGAGTTTTTTTTTAATCCTCAATCAATAGGATGTTATCTACTTTACACGAAAGAGCACCTCTAATCCATGTGTAGTAGGTATAAACATGCCTAATATATTAATGAAAAATGGTTTCTGCACAGTGATCCTCTTATTTCTTTTAAACATCAAAAATTTTTGCTCTTGGATTTTTATTCATGTTCTGAAAAAATTTGCATTCTGTTCTGCTGGCTCTTTGTTCCTTGTTAAATTTCTACATAATTTGATATGGAATTGCATTATTTACTATAGGATTCTTAAATCATCCCAGAAAATTTTCAGTCTGAGACACTTACCTACTAAATCTTAATTGACTTAATACCGCTACAAAATATGTTTAATATTCATAGAAACATATATATTTAATTTCTAGACATTTTTGTCAGGTTTTGCTGTAAGGCACAGTACACAACGGAATAAATACAAAAATAGACTGGTTTATTTGTAAACAATAAGGTCTAAAACAAATACCTACATGAAACATTGGTTAATTATTCCCTTCCATGTATATTAAGAAGCTCCCGTAGGAATATATGCAGCTGTGAGGCATTTCTGAAGAGACATGCAAATGATTGTTTGGGTTTTCTGTTTGTTTGCTTGTTTGTTTGCTTTGGAGTCAAAAATCTCATTTCAACCTCTGTGCTGCTCCAGTGTAACCCTCTCTGTTTCTTTGTTTTTAACGGAAGCAAAATGGTGGGCTTCATATTCAAAAATGCCTTTCAGCTAACCGACTCCTAAAAACTACCCCTTCTAAATCTGTTTAGGTGTTCTTGTGGTTAATATGTAAATCCGTTTTTTTAAGAGGTGCTTTAAAATAGTTGGTACGGCCAGTTTATGACTGACTGTATTACAAGAACTATAAAAACCCACAAACAAAGCTCTAAGAGGAAAAAACTGTCACATTTATAGTACCTTTATTTTGGTTTACTGAATATTAATTCAAGTACTTTCCCTTGTGCGTGCTCTAATTATTGGGCACATAAAAGATGAAGATTTCAGCAGCAAAAATTTATATCCATACTGCTGTCTGACATAAATATGTGAAGCACTTTTGCCTGCTCATCCATGAAGCTTCACAGATTTGAAATATGCAATATGCACTTCTGTAGACACAATGCAGCTTACACATCCTCAACAGGCTGGTTTGTAGGGAAGATGAATTTACAGTGTCACAGTACTAGTAAAGGTATATTCCGTTTTCCTTAAATAAAAAAACCCCAAGCTTTGGGTAACTGCATACATTATGCAATTATATATTTAGCTGATCAAACAACTGTTAATACCATGAATTTAAATAGCGAGAGATAAAATGTTTTCTACTTGAATAAGCAGCTAGCTACAACTGTTCCACAGATGAGGAAATACTTTGAGGAAGATATAAACAATTTTTTGTTTGCTTTGTTACTTTCCTCTTATCCAAATAATTTAAGCATTTGTTACTGGAAGAGCTTGAAAAACTAATGGGGCAGCCTCATAAACTGCAAAAGAGCAGAATCTCATTTTGAATAACATATTTGCCCATCAGCAGTCTTTGAGGAGATAAAGATGTGAGTTATTTACATATTGGAGTGCCACATATAGACTTTTGTGGATTGTTTTTCACTGTGTGACTCTGGGTTCCTGAAAGTAAAATTCCTTTTTACTTTGGCCAAGTCAACTGGTTGAAAACTATGTTCATACAGAGGGGGTACGAGTACACCATTTTGCGTTGCTGAAACACAGGAGAACCATACCCATTTCTTGCCAATAGCAGTGGTCAGCTCTGCTACCAGCAGAAAGTTTGTAGGAATAGATACATAATCAATGAATTTTTACATGCTCATTTTCTTTTTGCTGTTCATGGCTCTGCGGAACTAAACTGTGAGGCACATCTATACAACACTTCATCGGGAAGCTGTAAAACACTGGCTTAAAACTTAGTACAGCCAAAACCATATTTATTTTTAAAGGAATTCTGGTTATAATAGTACATTTTGAGACCAACTGGAACCATATTGACACTAAAGGAACACAGAAAACCTGTCTGTTAAAATGTTTTTAATTCATAGCTTCTATAGAACGTACTCTGTCATATCAAAAAGCTGATTCAAAAATCAGAATTATCAATACTATGATACAAAAACAGGTGCTGGACATCTTTTTTTCCGCAACATTTTCAGAGATATCGGAGAAAGCTTGAAAGAAATTTTAGGTCATGAGTTTGCTTAATTGATGCAAGTATTACCATACTGCAGAACCGTTTGCTGGGTATTTGACAGGAGGCTTCTATTATTTATGTGTGTGGATATCTGTGTAGTTAGTTATAGTTGCCATAAATGGTAAAATTGTTTGCACTGACATTTGAGGTGTTGTTTTTATACCTGAAGGTGTAAGAATTCAAGCAAAAAGGGGCTATGACCTCTTTCTTTCACAATGCATAAACTATACTGCATGGCTAAAAGAAGCAACACAGACTGAACAGTGACAGCTTCCACTGAAGTTTGCATAGTCAGCTCCAAGAATTAGCAAGATCTAACACCACCCCTCCCTACCACCCACCAACTGGACTGATAGAGAGTAATAAAACTTTTGAGAGAAAAATGTATTTCAAGAATGTGGCGTGTATTTCCTAAGCAACAGAGTTCTCTGTAGAAGTAGTTTATTAAGAGTCAGTCTCCAAGTTTTGTTACTAAAATACTTTATATAGATACCATGTGTGAATTTTCAGAGTACATATCTTGTCTTATCCCTAGGACATTATATTTATCAGTCAAGGTCTAGTTAAAATGATAAATTCTCTGGCTATATAAATGTATAAGTTCCCACTGTGTCTTATTGTGGTAGTGGTCAGAAAAGGACGGATTATTTTTCTTCATAGAGATTAATATTTATTGTATTCTTTCCTCTGGTTAATGATAACTGATGCTGTCATTCCCAAGGCAGTATACAAAAATGATAGGACTTAATTGCATTGGTACCACAAAACAAGCACATTCATTTCAGTATTTATATGTGTATGAGATATTCTTTATAACTGTCTTCTATAGGACTCATTTATTTGACGTATGATAAGCAATTTTTCTCTGGCTGCATAGAGGCATTTCAGAATGCATTTGGTGAAGAAAGAACAAAGAAGAGAGGTAGATTGACTAGCAGATTTAGTCAATTATGCATGATTAGTGTACTTAAAACATAATATAATTTTATTGTGGATAATAATAGAGTGATCTAAAAGAAATATTTTTGAAGAAAAGTAGCTTTATCTCTTGGCTATACAGCAGTCCAGCTATAACACAGAGATGAAGTGTGTTCCATCTTAGTCAATCCTATATTTGAGCAGTTGGAAAGTTTCCTAGAAGAAGACATTGTTGCAAAGAGCTGGCCATCATCAAGACAACACTCAATATGAGTTAAGCTTCTTGTTCACTTTATTCAGGGTTCAGGGGGAATATATAGCATTCCAAGCCTTGCATGCGTTTGCTTTCTAACATGATTGGTTTGTTACCTGCATGCACACAGTGTGCACGCAGCAGCAGCCAGTGCTCACTGGTTCTTGCCCTCTTGGCATGAGGTCTATTTGCATACCCTTCTCTTTCTCATCCTTGAGCCTTCCTCCCCCCTCTGTTGTTTACCAGTTCTTTTACTCTTTCCCTTTGCTGTTTTTGAGGAGAGTCCCAAGGACTCTCAGGCCTCTTTATTGAAGTTTGGATTGTGCACATACTGATGTCTCTGCTCACTGAGCCGTTCTACCACAAGACATCATTGAGAAAAGACAAGAATCTCACACCTCATCTGAATATATTGACCACTAGGGTATAAGAAAATTGGATGATGACATGCATGGCTAAATTACGTCTTCTTTCTGTTTACAAAGCATGAACCCTGATAGTCTGGGGGCAAAGGCCAAGAGATTACTCTGGTTTGAATTCCCTGCAGGGGATGGGTTTAGCATGTCCTATCAGGTAGCTTCAGGCAATGTCCTTGTTAGCGTGCATAAATCCTGAAGTGCTTCATCAGGCATATTTAGTTTTTCTATGTATTCTGTCCTAACTATATTTGAAGTCCTAACTCTATGGGTGGTTACAGACATATTCAGTCTACTTTGACCCTTCTGTGGAGCATATGGACACACAGAGGGACAGGCCCATATCTAAACCAGTACTGAGACTTTCTGCTGACTAAGTCAGAAAGCAAGTAGAGGGGCTCTTAGGATGATTTGTAAGTTTTTTTTTTTTAAAAAAAGTCCTGCATGTTTAACAGTACCAGGACTCACCTTGCCCAGGACAGATGTATACATTTTAGGTATTACAATAGTTGTCTGCTGCCTAATGCAGCCATTTAAACGTAGGCTCAACACTGAAACAGATTTGAGCGAATGTTTGTGATATATGAAGTTGAATTATGAGTTTTGGGGTATCTCGTCAACATGTATAAATATCTGAAGGGAGGTTATAAAGAAGATAAAACCAGGCTCTGAGCAGTGGTGCCCAGTGACACGACCAGAGGCAACGGGCACAACGTGAAACACAGGAGGTTCCCGCTGAACATCAGGAAACAGTTTTTTACTGTGAGGGTGACCAAGGACTGACACCGGTTGCCCAGAATGTCCATCCTTGGAGGTATTTAAAAGTTGTCTGGACACGGTCCTGGGCAACTGACTCTAGGTGGCCCTGCCTGAGCAGAGGGGTTGGACAAGATGACCACAAGATGACCCTTCCAACCGCAACTGTTCTGTGATTCTGTGATTGTATAATGTGTGTTTTCTCAATAAGATTTTAGAGTTATGGCTTCTTTCACTGTTACAGAGATTGATATCCAGCTCTTAATACCATAGGGTAGGGAGAAGTACTACCCAAAAATATGCATGTGGCACTATATTTATCTTATAATTTAAATAAAGATATAATCTCAACACTTGGCTGCGTTTCTTGGGTAGCAATATAGGTAGTGCAATCATTGGAACTAAATATGCTGTACAAGTTGGAACAAGGATTAGGACAGGAAATGGGATGGGGTTTTCCCCTTCTGAAGGTTTGGCAGAGAAATGGTTTTCCAACCAGTAAATTCCAAATTAATGAGATTTTTCCAGTCTACATTTATTCTCGTTCAATATTTAAAAAAATATTTCACATTCAATTCTTAGACATATTTGTGTTGTATGACCAATTTGAGCTTTACATTAACTGTGCTTCACTGGCAGAAATCTTTTAATGCTAATCCATTGGAGTGTCATTAGAAGAGGCACACTGTGAAACTCATATTTGGTTATTGTTGAGTTGTTAACGTGCAACATCAGCTTTACATGGCAAATGTCTGTGGCTTTGCCTATAAGTATATGGCAGTTAAATTGTATTGCATATTTCCATCCCTTACCATGCTTTTTAATTTTTTTAAAGTATTTTTCTTTGCTGAAAATTCTAATCTCAAATACTCACTGGAATTTCCTTGAAATGTCTTTGCTTTTAAATTGCTTGCATATATTCTTAGTTCTAATTCTGTTTTGCCATTAAAGTCAATGGATTATGACTGTTTTCTTCAAAGAGGATAAGTTGCATAGTCTTTTCTTAAAAATACCAGTAAACAGCACAGAGCTTTCAGATCAGTCCTTGGCTGACAGACCAGTGATCTACCACACTGAAAGCACAGACAGATCCAGCTAATCAGAGCACATCCCTCAGGTAGAAAATATCATTCCACATATACTTCGTACCTTGTTTTTTGTAAATATACCAATTTTAGTAGTGTCGATCACAGTTTCTTCCCAACCATAATTTTCCATTAGTGTATTTTGTAATTTTGTGTTTTGTGAAGACTGCAATACTCTGATTTTAAGAGAGCATATGACCATCTAAGCAGTGATTATTGGCTCTGGTGAAGTTATTTACAACTGCAACATGACCACAAAATAAGAGTGATTCATGAGATTTCTGCCTGGGCAGTGTTTAGCTTCCTATCCCACCTGCCTCTCAGAGGCATAAGTGATCACATAGGAACAGATTTACAGGCACAACAGGATTGAGAAAATCACAGAATATTCTTTTTTAATTTTTTTTTTTAGTTAAATAAGATATCAAACAGGTGAGGAGCAAAAATAAAGCCACTGTAACATTAAAAAAAAAGTTCCATTACACATGCAATTTATCACTGATAATCACAACTGAACAATGGTGATTTAAGCAGTGTTAGGGCAGATTTTCACTTTATGCACTCCTTGCATAAATCCACTCAGAAACATATATATGCACACCTCTCTGAGAACAGGAGGAAAATACAGGCTATGAAAGGGTATACTGATCATACAACACAGTTCTTCTACTGCATGAGAATGCATAATAAAATACAGAGAAATTGTATGCGCAGCCAGGGCTCAGCTTAGGAAAGCTAAAGCCCTGATAGAATTAAACCTGTCCAGGAATGTGGAGGGCAACAAGAAATGCTTCTATACTTATGTCAGTTATAGAAGGAAGGCTAGGGAAAATGTGGGCCTTCTCTAGAAGTAAAGGGGAGATCTGATTACCCAGAATATGGAGAAGGCTTAGGTACTCAATGGCTTTTTTGCTTCAGTCTTCACTGACACATGCTCAAGCTGCACTGCCCATGTTGCAGAAGGAAAAGGAAGGGACTGGGAGAATGAAAAACTTCCCACTGTAGGAGAAGATCAGGTCTGAGACCATCTAAGGAACATGAAGGTGCCCAAGTCCATGGGACCTGATGAAATGCATCTGTGGGTCCTGAGGGAATGAGCGGATGAAGTTGTTAAGCTACTATCCACCATATTTGACAAGTGGTGGCAGTCTGCTAAAATTCCTACTGACTGGAAAAGGGAAATCCCCATTTGTAAAAAGGGAAAAAAAGAAGCCCTGGAGAACCACAGGCCAGTCAGTCCCACCTCTAAACCCAACAAGATCATGGAGCACATCCTCCTGGAAACTATCCTAAGGCACATGGAAAATAAGGAGGTGATTGGTGACAACCAATACAGCGTCACCAAGGGCAAATTGTGCCTGACAAATTTGGTGGCCTTCTATGATAGAGTTACAGCATTGGTGGATAAGGGAAGAGAAACTGACATAATCTACCTGGATTTGTGTAAAGCATATGGCACTGTCCCACATTACATTCTTATCTCTAAATTGGAGAGACGCAGATTCGGTGGAAGGACTACTTGGTGGATAAGGAACTGGCTAGATGGTTGCACTCAAAGTGTTGTGGTCAATGGCTCAATATCCAAGTGGAGACCGATGACAAGTGGTATTCTGCAGGGGTTGGTATTGGGACTGGTGTTGTTTAACATCTTTGTGGGAGACATGGACAGTGGGATCGAGAGCACCCTCAGCAAGTTTGCTGACAACACCAAGCTGTGTGGTGTGGTCGACACATTGGAAGGAAGGGATGTCATCTAGAGGGACCTTGACAGGCTAGAGAGTTGGGCCTATGCAAACTTCATGATGTTCAACAAGGTCAAGTGCAAGCTCCTGCACATGGGTCAGGGCAATCCCAAGCACAAACACAGGCTGGGAAGAGACTGGATTGAGAGAAGCCCTGAGGGGAAGGACTTGGGCATGTTGGTTGATGAGAAGCTCAACATTACCCGGCAATATGTACTTGCAGCCCAGAAAGCCAATCATGTCCTGGGTTGCATCAAAAGAAGTATGACCAACAAGTTGGGGGAGGTTATTCTCCATCTCTAGTCTACTCTTGTGAGACCCCACCTGGAGTACTGTGTTCAGGTCTGGGGCCCCCAACATGGACCTGTTGGAGCGAGTCCAGAGTAGGGCCACAAAGATGGTCAGAAGGCTGGAGCACCTCTCCTATGAGTGCAGGCTGAGAGGGTTGGGGTTGTTCAGCTTGGAGAGGGGAAGGCCCCAGGGAGACCTTAGAGCAGCCTTCCAGTACTTCAAGGGGGCCTACAGGAGAGATGGGGATGCACTTTTTATTAGGGAGTGCAATGATAGGAAGAGGAGTAATAGTTTGAAGCTGAAAGAGGGTAGATTTAGATCAGAAATCTAAATCAGGTTGGATGAGGCTTTGAGCAACCTGGTCTAATGGAAGGTGTCCCTGCCCATGGCAGGGTAGTTGAAACTAGATGATCTTTGCAGTCTCCTCCAACCCAAACCATTCTATCATTCTATAATTCTGTGATGAAGACAATGTTCCTTACTACAGTTCAAAATCTGACCAAGCATCAGACTCCCATGAAGTGATGCTTTTTGCCCACATGGTATTCAGGGTTTGCTGAATTACTTCACAATTAAGTTATTCATGAGCAGCTGGGCTTCTACGTGAGTGTGATGTGTATTTGTATGTGCATGTGATTTACACAAAACGTATTAAATTAAAAACTACTCACCAAGACCAACCAGCCCGAGATAATCCTAACAAACAAAACAGGGTCAGTGTGACTTTGCAAGTACATCATGCAAAAATGTATGTTACAACAGTGATAACATTTGAAAACCTTTGGCAGTAGTTTGACACACTTGTTAATGAGATCCAAAGATAAAATTCTGGGTTTGTTTTTTTCGGTTGGTTGGGTGGTGCGGTTTTGTTTTTTTTTTTTTTTGCCTATTGCAATACTGACATTGGACATGCGAGATTTTCCCTATACGTGAACATGTGTGAAGATGCAAAAGAAAAGGAATAGCTATTGTTCCCCAGGAACGACATAGTTTTAAGCAGTTGACTTTTGCCTGTATTCCCTGAAAGGGGAGGAGGTACAATGATGTAGTGACAAAATTATTTCTGTGTAGTGTGTGCTGTGGAAACATAATGGGCAACGTGCAGTGAGGTGAGAACAGAGCTGCTGCAGGAGTGAAGCTTTGCAAACTGCTAATTAGAAAGCAGGTGAACATAAATAAGGAGCACAGATGGTACCTATGGAGGTGATTGGGAAGAGAGGTAAAGTATAAACTCATTGTCTTATAACTTAGAATTGTAAAAAGGTGCTGATTCCTCTTTGTTTTACCTGAATTAGCCCCAGCTGAACAAGTTGAGTCCAGAGTGCATGTTCAGTTATAGATCTTAGAAACTAGCAATCCCTACTCTGTTATAAAATTCTGACAAGAAACAGAGAAAAACCTTTCTTGTTCACTCACACGTGGGAAAGAGTGTCAGATTTCAAAATCTCTTGTGGGAAAGGGAATGTTGACAAAGATAAAGAGGTTATTTTCTCAAAATTTGTGCAATAGGAAGTTCAAGCTTAAATTGTCATTTGAATGCCAGCTGCCAAACAGATCCAATCTGATATTTCCTGGGGAAAAAAGCAGTAACTTTATATATTATTAGTAAAGCTAAATAGGAAGAAATTCTCTCCCATACTTGAGTATACAAGTCTAAAATAAATGTTTCCAATGAGACATGAAATCAAAGTTCTAAACGTTTTTATGATCTAGTAATCAGAGAATTGTGATTGATCAAGGGAATATTTAATTTTGGGTTTTTTTTTTTTTTATTCATTTGAAAATCCTGAATGCAAACTGACACATTTTAAAAATCCTGAATTGCAATTTTGATAGATATTTATTTATTTTCATAGAAATAAAATTGACATTTAAAATCAAATTCTGAATAAGAAAAATTAACTGTTTATTGAAGATATGAATTCTGATCTATAAAGTTAAAAAAATGTGGAGACATGGCATTATGTGTTCTTTTAAAATGTTCGGCAGCATCTTGTGTACTTTTACAGAGATCAGCTTTGAAAAGAATGCTATCAGTGTTCTTTGAAGAGTAGGCAGAATGTGTTTCCTTTGGGGTGTATTCTTTCAATATAGTGTTTTCACTTTCAACTTCTATAGCAGGAGCTGGTGTAATTGACACAAAAACATAAAGCAATTGTTTAGTCCTTTTATTCTTAAAATATCTATATAGGATTAAAATATCTATAGAGGATCTATTATATTTTGCCAAAAATCATTTGTTGCTCAACAGAATTTCATTTACTCAAAAACCTGTGTAGTTTGGCTATGTTTGATTGTTTCAGATAGTTATTTTTTGTGGGCTGTTTGTAAATTTGCCAAGTTGCAGTGCTTAGTTTTAATTAGTTATTCACGTAAGCTGTTCAAAAGTGGAGTACATTTATTTCAGGACCTAAACTTGATTAATATAACTTTCTCAGATGAAAGTATTTTTATTCTTGCAACAGTTCTGTTAAATAATAGAAGTAATTTAGTTTTCTAAATGAAGAAATGAGGCATGGAATGATTTCAGTTCTTATACACAGAAGTCAATTTAAGGATAACTAAGAACTGGAATAGCTTTTTGAGAGAAATTGAGGAATATCCTTAATGAACCATGTATGAAAGCAGGTCAAACAGGTGGCAATACCAAGCAACCATCTGTAAGTAACGCAATAGATATAGATGGTCTTTTGAAGTGGAGTAGGGGGTGTTCTGAGATATTATAAATGGCTAATTATTTTCATAGGGTTATTTTTAGTTCTGTGATTTAGGCAGCTGACTGAGGTTGACTAAGCAGTTTCCTGAGGCCCACATTAATGCTCACTCTATTGCAAAGCCTTTCCTCCTTCAGGTAAATTAACAGAACTGGTCAGGTTTCTAAGTAAAGGGGCATTAAACCATTGCCTGTTTGAGTAAGTGCACGTTTCACCTTCGACATCTTATATATAAGAATTTGAAATAAGACCCTGTGAAAATTTTATCTATTAAATCTATATATAGTTAGAGTCCAATTCAGATACAAGCTGCAAATGATCTCAAAATATCATGGCTGAGGTAAACTCATATTTAAGTGACAATTATTTTCCAGTTGCTTGTACAAAATAATATCATTAAGAATACATAATGCTAACATGGACTCTTCCACCACAGGATCTCAGAAAGTTAATGCTAATTAGTTAGCTTAACGGTAACTCTGAGAAAACCAAGGCAGAGTTTAGTGCCCAACGTTAAAATCAGCAGAACCATATAGTAAGCGGGAATATGAAGGTGGCCCAGAGAGCAGAAAGTTCTGCTTGAATGTCTATTGCAACCAATGGGAAGACCACCGTGAAATGCCAAGTCTTTCTACTGACTTCCAGGGAAGTTAGTTCAGGGTCATGCAAAACTGATTTTTCCTTCCAGTACTGGCTGACTGATTACAGCAATAATGTTTCCTTTTTATTTAAGTTATTTAAAAGGATTTTCCTTATAACAATTAGCACAATCACATGTGTAATCAAGGCAGAGCTACCCTGAATTCAATTTGCCTTAAGTCGGTGTCAGTTGTATGTGCTCTACAAGACAGGAGCATAAATCAGTGACTTGATTTACAACACTTGTAAGCCAATAAAAAGACTTCTGAAAGATAAGATTTTGAATCAAGACCTAGTTTCCAAAATCAGAAACACTCTTTATCCCTTTTTGAGTACAGATATTTTCTTCTTACTTTAGGGATTTAAACCAGAATGATTTCAGTATGAACACATCTGTATCCACAAAGGCTATGAGAATTGGTGATTAAAACGTGACATTTCATCCTGCAGTGATTTACATGGACTAAAAATGCATTTTTTTTAAAAAAATATACACATATAGGACACACAAAGCACTAGAATGAGTTCTTCTTCTGCTTTTGAACTTTCAGTATTTTTAAGATACAATAATTTTTCAAAGAAAAATCAAACCAGGCCCACTGACATGTAAGTGATTTCTACGAAACAGGTGATAAATGAATCAACCATACAAATGTAGTGGCTTGCCTGTTAAGACAGATATCTCATGCTGAAACTCACTGGAGGTTTTCACTCTGTGGAGCCAGTCCTGCTTTCTCCCGTGACCTAAGGGAATTAACAAGTAGTATTCTACAACCCTTACTTAAATATGTGATAGTTACCATTTATTTGCAGAGCTTGTGAACCTTCCAAAAAGTGATACATTTTTAGTTTCCATTCATGCAACCAGTATCGTGTGTCATTTTATAACCTGTGAAAGCTGAGTATCCTCTCATATTTTACTCTATTCTCAGCTTCTCAGACGTGTGTGTGCGTGTTTGCATGTGATTTTGAGAAGGTCAGAGTGCAAGACTGTAAGGCCTTTCATTTTTAATGGGCTAGAAATCGAATGGAAATAAAGGACTGCAGTGCAAACGCCCATCCAGGTGGTCAGGAGCTGATTGTGAGTGGTACATACTGTGAGGTCTGGATTGCTTTACAAATTTACATGCTGTTCCTAGGGGAGGGCAAATATTGTGTAATATTCCTCCTAGCTGGGATGGGAATACCTACCTCCGATCTAAATTAATGTTCAATTCTTAAAAGTAATGTACCATGCAGTAGTAGAACTTTTTGTTAGTGTCGTAATAAAAATGAAGCCTAATTGGAAATTCTTTTGAGAACTTACATGTACTGTACATTATTAGCCTGGGGTAGGTCATTCTCACTTTCATTAGTTTTCTGACCGATAGAACACATTTATACTCTGCAATCTCTAGAAGTAGAGGATACGGCATTTTTTTCCTCTGCTATTTTCCCTAATACCCTTGCAACTTTTTTCTTGTTCCAGTGAAACAGGCTGATGTAACAATCAGGTATATATAGCTTAAAACTTCTTCCATTGTCTTTAGACAGGTTGGCTGCCAGTTCAAGTGTATTTGTTGAAACAACGTGCTTTTACCAGGTTTGACTCACTTCTCTTAGCAACCAGAAGTTCTGACATTAGCAAGCTTATTTTGGAAAGCTCTGCTCTGTTCATTGTGGGATCAGAGCACCCTAAGGCCTCGAAGTCAAACTTTGTAACTTGTAAATTAATTGACAAACTGCAGAATCCTTCTAGAGACAAAGCAAAGATTTCTTTCTCCATATAAAAAAAAAAACCCTGTAAATATGGTAAAAAAAAGGACTTAGGGTAAAAATTAAGATGCACTAACAGGTCAAATACCCAGTTTGCTATTGATTTACACTGACACATTGAGACCAAAATAGTATTAAGTAACCCAATGGCATTGAGAATCCTATAGCTGAAATTAAGCAGTATATGTTAAAAAAATCAGTGAGAGATTCTGGTAAAACCAGAATAGAATAGAGTAGTTGTACAAAAATAATCGATTTGTAAAAACAAGGGGAAAAAAAGTAGTAAACTGTATATTGTATATTGTTACCCCCTTTTTTCCCCCTAGGCATTAGGTGGATAAGATTTTATTGGTAGAAACATTTACAGGAGGGACAAAGCTAGAAATGCAGTTAAATATTCCTGAGAATTCTCAGCCTGGGAAACCTCCCAAGGGCTTTCAAAGCTTGTTCTGGGGATCTCAGGGAAGGGGGAGGAGAAGTTAGCTAAGAAAGGATAGAGGAGAGAGTAAATCCTAATAATAAGGGAAAGTAATAGCATACATTTCAGTGTGATTTGAGCATGAATATTCACACACCTAAATTTAAGCACTTGACTCATTTTTTTTTTTTTTGCTGAGCTGGAGCCTAACTGAGGGCAGCCTTGAATAACTGAGAACTGGCAGACTGTACATGAAGAAAAATACTCATGTTGTGTGTCTGAAACTGTATTTTGGCTGCACCTCTAGCTTTTATAGGTATTATTCATGTCTGAATCTTAATAATGATGCTGACCATCAGTTTGGGCCTCCCTTTGGCCAGGTTTTGATCACACTTAGAAGGAAAGTGCACTTCAGTTCCCACTGACTTCAGCAGGACTTAAGAACACTGAGAATTTGGAAGGTATGCACAGTACTGTGAAAAGACCAGACCCATACAGTGCTTATGCAAGAGGTGGTTTCTCAGAATTGTAAAGAGCTGGTCCTTCTTTTGCAAGAGGAGTTTGAAACAATCAGTTGCTGCCTCTGGAGTGCCATCAGAGGTGTTTCCCTTTTGTCTCCAGAGAGTGTACACACCAGCATCAACGCCAGAGAGGGAGCAGACTTGATAAACCTTTGAGGGCTCTATGCTCATAGGACAAGTATTGCTATGGAAGAGACTTACAGTCATTGTCTGCAAACAAAGCAAATTGAAGGGGAAAACCCTCTCATCTAACCTTTTTAAAGTAATCCTTTTAAGATTTAGTGTCACTTCTGTTTTACTCAGTTTATTTTTTACACATGTAAGGCTGTAGTTCTGAAAAAGTTGTTTTAGAATAGAATGAATGACAACAGGTATTTCCAGGGCTCATAATGTGTAAGCTACTGCATAAACCTACAGCTCCAGCTGCTGGCAGATTTTCCTGAATTTTCTCAGCCATATGAATAGGAGAAAACATGAAGGTGAAAGAGCCCTAAGAAAACATCCTTTCCTGCATAGAAAAAACCCCTCCCTAAATAATTGTGATAAATGTTCCTGAATTTTCATATACCGTGATATGTTTAGAGACCATCCAGTTTCCTTTTCAAGGACATCCTTGCATGATTTAGCCAATGGGTCAACAGGTTGTATTCCCAGCGTGGTACAACTTGCAGACTAGGCTGATATGCTGAGTCACAATGTTGATGTGCACCGGCTATGTATATGACTTATCTAGATATTGTGGTCTCATGATTCATCTTTGTGCCTGACTGCCAGGATGAATGAGTGGATTACAGGTTTCAAACTAAAAGATACAACAAAGCTTCTGATTTAGATAGAACTCATTGCTTTTATTGTCTCTTGACAAAATAAAAATGGAAATAAATTCTTGCATATTGGAGGACTGGACACATACCACCTGTCTGAATAATAAATCAAAACCACAATTAAACCACAGAAGTTGTTAAAGATAACAAGAACAGTGACAAGGAAAAAAATGATTGATGTAATTTTTTTATAAAAGGCCACTATGAATCTGTAGACAAATGAAATATTTTGCAGTACACAGAACAAATATATAGTTTTATATACAGGTAAATATTTGTTGCAATTAATTTTAGACCAGAACTAAATCATTGCTTTGTTAGCCTGGTCTTGTCCAGTAATAAAGAAAAAAGAAAATACAGAGCAACTAATTCTGGTTATGTTAAGCACTCCTAGTAGAATATGTGCTACACTAATATTGCAGTTTATGTGACACTAGCTTTCTGAACTCGTTTTTCATCGACAGATTGCTGATGAGCACTTCATTTTGCTTACTCAAGAGCAGATACTTCTTTGTCAGTAAAAGTTCATTCAGAAGTATTCCCAGTAGACTTCTCTTCAGTATAATGCTGAGTCCTAGGAAAAGAGTGCAGTGGCTAATGTGTGTGTCTTGCCAAATGTAGAACAGGTACTGAGCTCTTGAGAAATGTGCAATTTGTCCCAATGTGAAGCAAAGACTTCCATAATTTAACACATATGAAGGACTTCTTTTCTCAAATGTTGCTTCCTAAATGAACTAGTTTTCCCTGTAATAGGTTAATCCTATAAATTGCTGACTTAAACAAACAGTTTCTGTTTCTACAGAAGATTCATTAAGATTAAGAAACTGTTTTATTAAAGCCAAGCCTAGCAATCGTTGGACTTGCCTCACTCTTCCATTTTTCTGTGTTTTAATTTTCTTCTAAATTTGCAAAAATATGAATCATTTGGAGGCATATTTCTGAAGTTGAGTTGATCCTGGAATGGTATTATTTTTTAAATGGAAGCCACAAAATTTGGCCACTATTGATACAAAAGCTATGGAACAAAATAGGGTCCCCGGTCTGTCTGTAAATAATAACAGTGCTTGAAAAGCCTTATGTATAATGGATTGTTATTGTAGCTGTACATATCTACATCGCAATAAATGCTGTTGACCTTTCTTTTTGGTGCTTGAAGAATTAATTCAGTATGACAACTGCATGTACAATGTTGCCATGGACATGTCTTCTGAAACCCAGGTTAGAATTTGTGGATGTTTGGCTGTGTTCAAAACCTAAGAAAGAAAAGTGGCTTGTGGACTGGGGACCTCTTCTATTTTCCTGTAGACTTCCTTGAATGCTCCATATGCAGTGAATGCTTGGGCTTGGACCCACCTTCCTGCAACTACAGAATACTTAAAATGAAGGAAGGGGTTTTGTCTGTTTCCCCTGAGTTCTGAAGTAGATGCAGGATCTGTGTAGGAAGAAACAGTGTAATCTGAATGAAGATGTGATACAAACCAGACCTTTTTTAGGCTGCGGTTGAGTGTGTTGAAGTGGAATGAGGAAAGATGTGGGTGAAGAAAGGTGTGGGTGAAGAGGCTGGGGACAACAGAGCTGATGATAAGAATCTGAGGAAAGGGTATGAAAGAAGTTCCCAGGAACAGATAGGTTAGGAAAAGAGTAGGCATTGAGCTGAAGGCTGGGGCTGATTGCTAAAGCAAATGATTAAGCCCAGGTAAAAAGTTTGAAAGCTGGATGGAGGTGGCAGTAGGAAAGGAAGAGCTGTATCAATAAGAAGAGGGGAAAATAGGAAACTTGCTAGGTGAAACTGAAACTGAATAAGATGTTCAGGGAGCAAGATCATGACTGGAATCCAGTGAGCTGAAGCAACGAGGCAGGTGAGTGACTGTCCAGCTAGCAGAAGTGAGCACTTGGAAATGGGGGGACAAAAGTATGCAGAGCAAGTACCCATAGAGGGGGAAAGGGTCAAGGAAAATGGTCATTGCAGTGGGAGCAAACTGAGATCAGTGCAATTGTGAGCCTGATGGGACACTATGTAGTACATAACTGTATTAATATTTAATTTCTAGTGTATTTTTCATTGTAATCCTTCAGTCTCTGTCTCTGATGCCTTTATCTTTTATGCAAGGAGATCTTGTAATTCTATTTTTAGGCCAGGTTCTGGAGTACACTACTCTGTATACAGTGATTGCCTAGTAGATCTGACAGCATGAATGACATGGTGTTTTCTTTTGGGAGTCTGCAGGCAATATACTACTGTTTTAATGAAACAATTATAAACATAAGCAAAGTAGGAGGAGAAACGTTTTAAGATAACTCAAGTTCTGTGTGTTGATCCTGCACATACTGGAGCCCCAAACCTTCATTCTGGGTTTCAGTATTTCCCACTTTATACTTTTCCACAAGAGAGTATTGATCCAGGCTATCCTGCAACTTTTGAAACAGGACATTTAATTATTTGAAAACCTGGTGAGCTACGTCAGCAGAAGAACCCAGCCAAGTCATCAAATTAAAAGGCTTTATGAATTACTTCTCAGTGAAATTGCCAGAAGACAAAATCAAAATCTAACCACTCTAACTCTCCTTCTCATATGCATTACCTGAGAATTCTGTTTTTCAATTTAAAGAATTACAAATAAAGAATGCACTCTGCAGTATTTTAGTAAGAGGTCATTAGAAGCAGCTCAAAATGCATATGATCAACAGAACCCAAGGTGCAAGAAGTGCGACATCAAGGGTCATATTTGTGAGACTGAGAAAATCAATAACTTTCTCTTCAAAGCTGGGAATAAAACTGACCATACCTGAGTCTCTGATGTTATAAAAAATCCCATGAAACCTGCTGATAAAACAATATCTCTAGAACTAATGCTCATCCAAGAAAAATTATACAATAGTGCTACTACTTTAGGTTGTGCTTTCATAGCACCTTTCTACTGTGGGTGCTTATTGATTCTTCACTGATAATCCAGAAAAAAACCCGCACAGTTGATTTCTTTTCAGGTTGCCTTTTAGAAAGCAGCAGCAGATCTAGACCACCACAAAAGCACAGCCTGTGGCAGCCTAGGTATTGTAGGACTATACCGTGAGGCTGCAGGCTCACACCATTCTGATGACTTGTGTGAAAATCAGGATAATGAGATCTAACGAAATTTCCTTTTTTCTGATTTGGGGGGAGGGGAAGAGGGGAATAATCCCACAATTTGCAAATATTAGCTGTATTAAAATAACATAATTATGGACCAGAAATTAAGCTTAAAATATTAGGAAATGTTAGAATTACAGCTGATTGAGCAACATTAGTTTACCTTATTGAGCACTTGTGGTATGACTTAGTCTTTAATTACATGATCGCATAGTATTTTTCCACGGTAACCCTACCTCATTAAGTTAATAGATCAGCCCTGTTCCAAGAATGGTCCAAGCTGATAGCTTACACGTGGAACCACAGTTTCTCATACCTTAGTTCTCCACATCTAAATTGGGTATAATAATACCTTGCTGGCTCGCTGGTGTGTTGTGAAAATAACTTAATTGGTGTTTGTGCATCACTTGGAGACTACAGCACGCCACAGGAAAGCCCAGGAGGAAAACAATAATTTTGTATCTAGGGAAGGCCTTGAGTCACCTGCATTAGACAGGGTGTGGGCCACATTTTGGACAATGAATAATAAACAAGATGTAGAAAGAGAGCAGAACAGACCAGCAGTGGCATCAGATATCACATGTTGGCTGCACCTGATTTAGCAGGTAAGCATATCCTGGCTTATCTACTTGGAAGGTAGAGGAGAGGAAGGAGCAGGAGCACAAGAGGTAAAACAGTTCAGTTAGTGCACTGAGAAAGACAGACATTTGCTACAGGGAATAAAAAGCATATATGGCCAAGGAAGTAGAAACTGCAATGTAGTCCAAGATTTGCACAGGATACGCCACTTTGCCATTCTCTAGCTTTTGACTGCTAGAGCTTATAACCTAACCACACTTCTCTGAATATATCTTTCTTTCTTTTGTATATACTTACTTAGGTTCCATCTACTCAAAGAAACTTCTTAACTCTGCTCTTGAGTCTTTTTGGCAATCCTTAAATAAACAACCATGACCTCTTTCCACAGAAACCACCGATAACCACAAGCATTCAAGATCTATATCATAATCCATGCCCACTAACGGAAACCTAGCTGGTCTTGAAGCAGTCAGTCCTTGGAGTTTCTCAGCTAAGCCTTTAGTCAGTTATGCAGATGAGATGGTCAATGAAAGAAAACATCTGCAAAAGCTGAAAGGTCCTACAAAAGATTAGGGTGTCTAACTGAAACATCTTTGTGATCATAACTAGCAGCATGGTTTCAAGTGAGTCTCACTCTTAGGAAGTTCAGGATTGTAGAAGACAAAACAAATCCCTGAAAATTCACTTGTTTTTCAGAAGGCCAGAGGCAAAGCCAAAGGCCATGTACAAAATGCTCATAATAACATATGACAAGGCAAGCTGTCAAATTTTGCACCACTTTTAGGTATCAGTTGAAGATAAAATGTAGTCCAAATGTAGTTCTATAGAACAAATCACAGTTCTCAATCTAGAAATTTGAAGCATACAAATTACAGCTGTAAATCTCTGTTGTAAAGAAATGGCCAAAACTTATTGACATTTTGGTGAAGAAAATATACTTCTGCAGCTGCTACATGATTTGATAGTAGTTGGAAATTAGACCAAAGAATAACCTCTGCACATAGCAGCAACTGTGTAAAAAACAGACGGGGTCATTGGCTCATAACAAGCTGAGAGAGAGAAAAAAAATACTCAGTATGTTTAAAGCATTATGAATTTAATCTCAGTTCTGTCTGTGTTTTTATGTAACCCTTATTTAACTACATTTAATCCTCCTTATTTCTCAATAATTGTGAGAAACACGTAAGGTGACTGTCTAAAAGGTAAAGAGCTTTATTTCATCTCTTCACTGTATTTCTGTCCAAGTCTATAGTGAATTCTATGCTTTCCGTCACATTTTTTTGTATTTGTCTTATGTAGAGTCACAACTAAAAAGTCTATTTAGAAATTGAAGTTTAAGATCACCAATGCTGCCTCATATTGAAGGTGCTTTTGTAATTATTTGTAGCAACTATGTAATGCCATGAACATCAGTTACGGTGCTGTGAGTTGCAGGAGTAGATTCAGGTGACAGTATTTTCTTCATATTCTGTATCAGAGACTACATCAACCCCATTACACTGTTGCCAAAGGGGCAAATCCCGCATTTCAGAACTGTTTGTGTAAGGTACATGTACAAATCCTAGAATGGTTTTTCCAGGGAAAAAAAATATCGAAACAAAACAAAAAAGGAAACATTCAGTAGTTTTCCTCTCTATGTTTTGTAGAGAAGAGTAAAAAGTCATTGTGGAGCTGCTATAGCTTTGCCTCTGTGTCTAGCAAGCATTTCTGCATAGTAAACAGGTCAGGGTTTCTCTTGTGTTCACTATGTCTCTGGCCCTTCTCCCGCTCTCTGGCAAAGGGAAATAACAAAACCGAGGAGAAATTCTCCGCTGTGAGAACTGTGTCACCCCAGATGTGAGTCGGGTGAGGATGTCTGTGGGTAAGAGCCAAGCTGTATGGAAACTACACAGAAAGCTCTGGGGAGCCAGGCTGCTGGACTCTGGCCATGGCAAAGGGAGAAGCAGTGCCAGCGAAGAGTGCTTCTCCTGGGACAGCACTCCCAGCAGGAGTCACAGCCTCGGGTCCTTGTAGCAACACAGCGGCCAGCACCACTTTCCAGTATCCCAGCACAAGCAAAGCCAGCCAAGAAGACATGGCTGTTTTGTATCTCTGCCAGTTATTCTGTCTGCCTCTAGACTGAGCTTGCCTCAAGTTACAGACAGGATGAGTAGGGGAATTTTTTTATTTCCCTACTCTCTGCTTAAGGCAATAGAGTTTAAGCAAAGTAGTTTTAGTTTTGTTTTCCAACTTCTCACATCTGAGTTCTGCTGTAAATTTTTAAACTTGTGTTAATAACAAGGCAGAAGGCAGCAACCAACAACAGCAACCCAAGATCTAATGAAATAATTCACATCCCAAAAAATAATCTCTTTCAAATGATCTATACTAACACTTTTCTTCTGCTGTGTATTTTTCTTAACACTGTGTTTCAGAAAGAAAATCACTTTGTCAGGTATTAAAAAGTCAGGCTAAATTCACTACTGTGCTTTTAAAGGAGGTGTGCATTCGCTGGCTGAGGTGAAGGGGATTTCAACTTTCAACTATCAGATCTCAAGCCCAGCTGAGGCAGATATCTTCCTCATTTCCTCCCCAAGTAGATTAGGCTATGGCCCATCATGTAGCAAGTGAAAATACACCTGGAAAAACCCCTGGCCATTCCTCCACCCAAGTTGTCATTGAGTTTTGGACCCCTTATCAGAAGGATTATCTTGTGTCTCAGTGGATGCGTGTGGAAATGCAGATCAGAGTGCCTGAGAGGAGATTCTGGTCAAAGAGGATTGCATGGCAAGTAAATGATCTTTAAGCTTACCTGTCTTACACAAGCACCCTTAGATTTATTCTTTCCCTATACTGTTTCAGCTGTTTGTTTCCATCTTTCTGCATCTATAAGAAATAGAAAATTGTATCACACCATGATTTTCTTACTCAAGTAAAAGTACAGTGGTATACATTTAGGAGCTGGGGGATTCACATTACATGGGAAGAATTATGAATAGGACTTAGTCGTCTTTACTCCATCAAGTAGTCAATTAGCTAAAATTTGTTCAGAATGTAAAATGATTCTTCTCCTAAATCCTGCACCTGACAACATTATTTTCCCTGTATTTCCGCCTGTTCTTTCTTCCACCTCTGTTTTCTCTGACTTCACACTGCAAAGAAAAGGCACATATGCTGCAGAGGAAGAAATTCCTGAGATCCCCAATGTCACCAGTGGTGAGGTTAGCTGTGTGAGGAGTGAAGAGTATGAGTAGTTACTTTGCTCCTATAGAAAGGAGTACCTATAGGGGCTATAGGCTTACTAGTTAGGTAAGAAATGTGAGGAAAATAAGTGGTCTTCAGCTTGTATCTCTGCTCCCTCCTTGTGATGACTGAAGTATAAACATCCTCCCAAACATGTCCTTCCTTCAATGTCTTGCAGATAACTATTGCTTCTTCTCCCCTCTTTCTCATCCAAGTTTCCTTTAACCATTTAAATTTCTTATTATTTTTTAAAATAAAAGACCAAATCCAACTTCCTTTAATCCCCTGTGATCTTCAACTGTCCCACTGCCTTCATTTTACAAAGCATGTTTCCAGGGACTGCCCTATTAGGATTTGCGGGCTAGAAGTTAATGATGCCTGGGACACTATATGTGAGAACACTGGGCTCTGTTCTTTTTGAGCACACAAAAGTATCCTTGCTACCAATAGTCATGAGAGGAAGAGTGGCCTTGTGTGCACCTCCAAACCCAAAATGGGGGTTCCACTTAAAGGTATATGTGTATCTGAGTGAATATTAATATGGGCTGCTTCTGTTCCACACCAACTGGCCCCAGAACTGCTTTACTTTTTTTTACTCTTTACTCCACTCAGAGACCCCTTACTTATACTGCATCCCACTGCCCACATGTAGCTACTTTCTCTGGATTGCTTGCCTTTCCTTCCTATCCCTACATGAGCAAAGTCCGTGGTTCTGGGGAAAGTTTCCCCTTCCTCTCAAGCTAATGTCCTCTCTCCCATCTTTGCAACTCCCAAGCTTCTTCAACTCTTTTTCACTTTGTAACACCACTGCTTGCTTTTACCTGTTCTGTGCTCTTGTTCATTGCAAGTCACCATATTTGCCTTTCTACTCTTCGAAACAAACCATTAGACCTTTCCATGGTAAATGCTTAAAAATGTAGACATAGATGTCACTGAACACCTAGCTGTCTATATGCGATTGATTCTGAAAAAGGATGGAGAAACAGATATTTTATCTTCTATTCCGTACTGATTTCCATTTCCCCTTTTCCCTTTTTCCCTTTTTCCTTTTCCTGTTCTCCTTTGTCCTTTTCCCCTTTTTTCTTTCCACTTTTTCCTTCTCCTTTTCCCCTTCTCCCTTTTCCATTTCTGTTGATTGTGAAGTCAGTTCATGTTATCTTACAGGCATTTCCAGCTCAGAATTTTCATTAGACATTACAGCTTTGTCTCGATTCCCAGGAGAACCACTAGAAACTTGATTGGCCCAACATGTATGAAAATAAAGAACTTGAATTTGAATGAAATGCTCTCACAAGCTCACCCGAAGCAGGGAGATTGGATCAGCTTTCCAGCATGCTTTTATGGCTGGTTATGAAGCAGTCGCAGCTTGTTAGCTCTGCTAAGTGTATCAAATGTGTTTGCGTATCTTTCCTGACAATTTGTGAGTGTTTCTAGTTCTCAGAAGTAAAAAGCTTAATAAGAGTGAACATTTGTAATATGATACAGTGCTCCTCTACCAATGATAGCGTTTTCCTCTCTATTGCAAAAAGGATTGTTTTGAAAGTGAATTTTTACAGTGAACAGAAGTGACATTCTCCAAAGGCATCAGATGCAAAAATGCTTTATAGAAATATAATGGCAAGAAAGATTGATAAAACAAAATAAAACCATGCTTAGCAGGGCTCTGGCAGATTTAGACAAAACTCAATCACTCTTTTTCTTTTATTTAACTTAAAATGTGTTTATAGTCTCAGGAAACATTTTTAACAAAATATCCTAGTGCAGTCCAAAAGCAAACCCCAATATTTAACTGAAAACTATAGAAATATTTTGCAGATGTATTAATAAAGTTTTCCCATTTCTATTTCTGGCTGAGTTAAACAAGGAAAAAAATCATAGAGTTTGGATTCTTTAAAATAAATTTTCTCATGCATCATTTGATTAATATTATTCAGCCAGTTCTACCAAAAAGTTAATGAGAATACTGGTGGTAGGGTGTTGACATGGTGCTAAAAACCATGTTTTTGAAAAGCCTTTTACAACTATAAGTCAAATGAACATAGAAAGCCAAAGGAACAGTCTTAGTTCAAAGAGCAAATCAAAATGAAAGTGTCCAGTTAGCCCAAATTTTATTTTGCCCTGAATTCTTTCAAAAACCTTTTAAAAAATAACTGAAATAACAAAAATAAAACCCAGAAACTACAAGCAAATTGCTTCAGCTTCTCACGGTTCCTCCCACTTTTACTTAAGTAGTCCCAAATCTGTTATTAATCATTACAGTCAGTCCAAGCCCATCCTTTATTTATTTCTTTATTTTTTCTAAACTAAATGCAATATTTATAACAAGATTATAAAGTTGCAAACAACACTCGCATGCACAGGTGGCTCTGGATGTCACAGGTTCTCCCGGGAATCTCTACTTATCTAAGCATTGGGGGAATAGTGTGCTGAATGGAAAGCCCATATGCCATAACCTGAGACCTGTCCTGCTCCCCACATTCACTAGGAGAGCACAGCTCTCAGCTGCACCTGCGCCCCCAGTTTGCTCTCTCAGCTCACTGGAGTTTAGCTCTTCATGCAAGAAAGCTACCAAGTTAGCAGCACAGTCAAGCTCAGTACTCACACAGAGAAAGAATAACAATAAATGAGCACAACAGAGGTTTGGATGGGAGGAAGGAAAGACCAACAGCAGGTGGAAAGAGGGTGGTGGTAAACCAGCAGAATGGCCTGACTCTGCAGGAGATACCCATAAGGGTGAGGATGAGAACTTTTGTCCCCTTCTTGATCCTACAGGACCACGACTCTTTGTCTTGTCAGAGATAAGCTAAATCCAGTCATGTGATCAGTGAGGATTTGGGCCATGCATGTTGGCCCCCTGCACCTATGGCTGAGCAATAAGTGAAACGGTGAGTCACTAGCTCCAAAACTGTGCTGAGAGCAGGTGCTGAAAGAGTATCAGTTTTGATGTGTGACGTTTGAGTAGTTGAAAGGCCAAGCATCTATCAGGTAGCCAGAAAGAGGAAGAAGAGGATCCAGAAAAACACCTGGGGTCTGATGAAAATCATCATAATGTATTTTTCTGGGGAATGTCCAGCTGCTAGCTTTGGAGAGGTTTTTGCTACAGCAGTTTCTTATTTTGAGGAACTCATCACACAGGAATGAGGAAATGGCAATGCACTGGCTATTGAAGCCAGTAGTAAAGGCCCTGTTCCCATGTAGCTGTGGTAGAGTTTGTTGCCCTGGAGAACACTGAGCAACAGTCTGTAAAGAAAATGGAAAGCAAAAATTACCCCTATGACCTCATTAGCTCTTTTCCACTCCTTGAGTTTGGGTACTTACCAGCCAGTATACCCCATTTATAGGCAGCCAAGACTGAACTCTGATTTTCCTCTTTCAGTTGGCATGGACTCACTTCCTTGGAATAATTTAAGTCAAGAGTATCATCTGGCTGAATATATCATTTATAGCCCCACCCAAGTTTCACAACTCTGAACACAGCCTCTTGTTTTGTAAGGAGAACTCCCACCAACTGAACTGTCTGGAGTTTCGTAACAAGGACTGTACATTTGCATAGTTTTCCCCGTAATCCATCCAGCATAATCAGGACCTAAAGCCTTGTCATATTAAATCCTATGGTGTTTCCGTCCCATCAAGCCCTGCTACAGGTTAAACAGATCAATACACATTTTTTTTTTTTTAATAGTGTCAAAGAGCCTGGGAATTTTGACTTGCCTTTTTGGTCTTGAAATCAATGTAACACAAAGAAATATAACCTGTTGCTTAAAATAATGTTTATTTCTTGCATGAACTAATCACAAGTTTGTTCTGCATCATCAGGGAATTTGTAAAGGAAAAACTGACATTTTTCTTCCTTTTGGAGAGTTGTTGTTATTGTCCCCAGATGAAAATGAGTTTCTCAAGGGAGTTAATTATCAAAATCATCTGTAACATATTAGCCCTTGATTCACTTGTGCTGTACAGTTGTAACAGAGAAATATCAGCTGCTGTTAATGTATACACTTATGTTTGATCAGCCAAAAGTTTGATGCAATTCTGAAGTATAGACTACTTCTTTATTTTGGTAACAAAGTACAACAGAGCTTCATCTGAATTTGCAGAAGAAGGAAAATTGAGAGAGGAGTTTTGGGTGGGTGGTATGACAGGGGTGGTGATGTGTCCTGAAAGGAACAATACTATAAAGGACAGGGAAAGTTTTCTGAACTACATGACATAATACGAAACTTGTGCAATGGTAGGGAAATAGTAGAAAATGAATGGGGAGTGTCTGAAAGTCACATTTTTTTTCATGTTGCTGCTTTTTTAGACATGTTACTGCTTTTTTTTTTTGATACCAGCATGTAACTGAAAGAGGCTGCAGGCGATGGCTATTTAAAGCTACAGCACCCTTCATGCTGGCAATTATGTTTTGTCTGGGACAAGTCAGACTTCTAATGTCTTGAGTTTCAAATAAAAAAATTACAATACAGGAATATAGGAATGGTCTCAGAAAAAATACAACAAAAGCCATCTACTCTGATATGCTCTTTCTCTCAGTACTTGCTGCTTGATATTTCACAGCAAGAAAAAAAAAAAAAGAGAAAAGCAACTGCTCCCAACTTGTAAGTAGGATGATAATTTCTCTATTTTTGTGTATAAGGGGTTACTTAGAATCCGGTGATTCAGATCAACGTGATATATAATGTGGCATGAGTAAAATGAAAATGGGTTTGAATCTTCTGTTTGATATCATGTCAACAAATGTGGCAAAACTGTTTGTGAGTCAGAAGTTGTTGAAGCAAGCCAAACAGTTGTGACATCTCTCTCCCAATCGATTACAGGAAAGGTACTTGCTATTCTGGTACCTAGAGAAGGAATTAGTACTATAATACAACATTAATATATCAGGCAGCAGATTTAACATAAACAAAGGAAGTAATTTTTCTTTCAAAAGATAATTAACTGATGGAACTCACTGCCACAGGATGTTGTGGAGTCCAAAAGCTCAAGTGGCTTAAAAGGAGTCAAAAAATTTTGCTGAGAATACATCTGTTAGGGACTGTTTAATACAATAGTCCCGTTACAGCCCCTGGCTCAGAAATTTCCTGAACAGCTGTCTGCTGAGAAGTGGTAGACAAGAGAGAGAAAGAGTTCCTTGTGTGTTCTGTGTTTTAAATTTTTTAATGTTTTGGCTTCTGCTACTATCATTGGTAGAAAAATTGCACTGGGCTAGATGGACTTTTGGTCTGCCACAGTGTGACAGGTAATTTTTGTGCTCTTTATTATGAAGTGAAGAAGCACACAACTGCAAAATCCCAAGCCCGACTAGCAATATTGTTTGCCCAAGCTTATTACACTTAAAAGTCTCTGAATTTTGTGCAGAAGTACATTGTCAGCATTCTTGGTGTGAAATTTAGGAGGATTCAGTGTCTTCCTGCCTCCATCAACAGCTTTCTGAGTGATTGGTAGAAGACATTTTCCACCTTTGTATCTCAGTTTCTCTGTCTTCACATGAGGGAATAAAACACTGACCTGCAATTAGAGATCTTCTTGTTAAAAATACCTGCAAAAAAGCCTCATTTGTGTCATTACATTAGTGTGAACTATTTCCACTAAGGTATTTAACCAGTCTCTTTTTGGTAAAGTTCACGCTTGTCTAGAAAACTCTAGGTTATTTGGAGATTTAAACTCACCAAGCATTCACAAGTACTTTATTTTAGCGTGCACACTGAATTGCTGGGATCACATCTGTAGAATGCGGACTGTACAGGCACCGAGTCATCTCTCTTTTCTGTAATCTGGTTGGCTTTTGCTTTATAAGTAGGTTTTAGCAAGGTTTAACAAAATATTTTTTGCCATTCTCTTTCAATAATTCTTCCCCCTTCGTATTCCTTCTTAATACCTTTTTATCTGTTATTTTCAAGCTCGGTTTTGCTGTTATCTTTCTCCCCTCCCCTTAATGTCGCTGTTATAAAAGTCGTTACCTCCATCATGACATGGTGTCACTCCGCCCCTAACCATCAGCTCTGCCTGGCTGCGGACCCGGTTCCCGCGGGAGGGTTCCCGAGCGGCTCGCCCATCCCCGGGCTCTGCAGGAGCAGCAGCACCCTCTGCTGGGACCAGCCTCTGGCGCTCGGTACTGTGCAAAG